>CM062819.1:1108431063-1109031063 GCA_031772625.1 Pinus tabuliformis
CATCTTGTGACCATGGGTGTACATACTGGTTTTGCATCTTCCATGCCATATTTCTTCAAAATCTGCTTGAGATACTTGGTTTGAGATAAAAAGATTCCTCCTTCCTTTTGTTGGATTTGCAAACCAAGGAAATATGTCAGTTCTCCTAGCAAGGACATTTCAAATTCTTTCTGCATGACCGAGGCAAAGCTTTGACTCATAGCTTCTTCATTGCTGCCAAAAATAATGTCATCTACATACACAACAAGTATTAGCAATTTGTCATTTTCAACTTTTATATACAGATTGCTATCTGCTGAACCTTTTGAGAAACCTTGTTGATGAAGATATTTGTCCAACCGGTAGTACCAAGCCCTTGGAGCTTGTTTGAGACCATAGAGAGCCTTTTTCAATCGGCATACAAGATTTGGATCATTTCCAAGAATGAACCCATCTGGCTGTTCAATGTACACTTCTTCTTCCAAGTCTCCATTCAGAAAGGCTGATTTCACGTCCATTTGAAATACTTTGAAGTTTTGAAAACTTGAGAGAGCAAGGAACATTCGGATGGCCTCAAGTCTTGCAACAGGAGCAAAAGTTTCTTCAAAGTCTATTCCTTCTTGCTGCGCATACCCTTTACAAACAAGTCTGGCTTTGTTTCTAATTACTTCTCCATTTTCATTCAATTTATTTTTGAAGACCCATTTTGTTCCGATAACATTCTTATCCTTTGGTCTAGGAACCAGCTCCCAAGTGTTGTTCTTTTCGATTTGCTCAAGTTCTTCATCCATTGCTTTCACCCAACATTCATCTTTGCATGCTTCTTTCACATTTTGTGGTTCAGTAGAGGAGAGTAATGCCAAATAGCTTGAGGCTTCTGCAACTGTTCTTCTTGTTTGTACACCTGCTTCTTTCTACCCCACAATCTGAGATTCTGGATGATTCTTCTGAACATATCTGGATGGAGTTTTCTCTTCTATTCTTGTCTGCTCCTCTGGTTCTTCTTGAGGTTCTCCTTGGGGTTCTTCTTCTTCATCATTCTGTCTTTGAGGGTAGCCTTCATCTTCTTCTATATCTTCATGATGTACTTGCCTAGGAATATATCCCTTCTCATCAACCACTACATCAATGCTGTCAACAATTCTGCCAAGTCTTTTATTGTAGCATTTGTATGCTTTGCTATGTGGAGAATAGCCAAGAAGAATGCCTTCATCTGCTCTAGGTTCAAGTTTGCCAAGCTGCTCATCAGTATTCTTGATATAGCATTTGCTCCCAAAGATTTTGAAGTGCTTTACCGAAGGAGTTTTACCACTCCAGAGCTCATGAGGAGTTTGAGTGCTGTTCACCCGGACATTTGTCTTGTTGAGAATAATAACCGCAGCATGTGCAGCTTCACCCCAGAAAGTTGCGGGAGTTCCTGATTCATCAAGCATAGCACGAGCCATTTGTTGGATTGTTCTGTTCATTCTTTCAACAACTCCATTTTGCTGAGGAGTTCTAGCTGTAGAGAATTCTCTCCTTATCCCATGTTCATCACAGAAATCGAAAAATTCATTTGAAGTAAATTCCCCACCTCTGTCGGATCTGAGGCACTTAATTTTGTGACCTGATTCATTTTCAACCAAGGCTTTGAAGGACTTGAATTTTTCGAATGCTTCATCTTTGTGCTTCATAAGTCCTAACCAGACAAACCTGGAGAAATCGTCAATAAATAATATCAAGTATTCCTCTCCTCTAGGTGTTCTTTTCCTGAATGGACCACATGTATCTGTATGTACTAGCTCAAGAGGCATGCTAGCTGATCCTTCTTTCTCTGGAAAGTTAGTCCTGGTTTGTTTTCCAAACTGACATGATCTGCATATGGTGTTGTCAGGAATTTTGATATCTGGAAGATCGCGAACTGCCTGATATTTGCATGCTTTCCTTATTTGTGAGAAGCTTAGATGTCCCAACCTTCGATGCCATAACCAGTGCTCTTCATCCTTGCTTAGATAGCATTGTTGTTGTCCTTCTTCAAATATGTACAGATTATTTGGAGTTCTTTTGCCTTTGAGTACTGTTTTACCTGTATCAAGATCACGAACAAGACATCCATTCGATCTGAAAATAACCTCGGTTCTTTGATCACACATCTGGCTGACACTTAGTAGATTATGCTTCAATCCATCAACATACAAAACATTTCCAGCCTTGACCTTTTCTTTTAAAGGAGCAATACCTTTTCCTTTTATAGTTGCAGGAGTATCATTTCCAAAAGAAACTTTCTTTCCCTTTTCTAAAGTAGAATAAGATTCAAGTTTTTCTTTATCACCTGTCATATGTTTCGAACATCCACTGTCAATGTACCATAGATTTTCCTGTCCTTCTGCATAAAATGCTATCCCACATCTTTCTGTTTGAGGTTCCTTTATTCTCCATGTTTTGGTGCTTGTGGCTTGTTCCTTTTTCCTTCTTGTTCCTTTTTCTTCTGAAACCTGCTCCTGCATTCAGAGTCTTCATGACCAAAATTATTGCAAATAGAAAATTCAACTTCATTTTCAAGAGCCGAAAAGTTGTTATAGGTCCTTTTTGTAATCATACTTCTTTGTTTTTGAGCTTCCCTAGTCATGATTGTTTTATATGCAACACATTGAGCTGCTTTGTGACCAAAGTTATGGCAAGAAAAGCATTGTCCATTGAAGAAGCTTCTGCGGTTATTGAATCTACCAGCCAACTGATTGTAATTTCTATTTTCATCTATTCTTGAACCAAACTGAGAAGATTTTACCTGTGGCTGGTTGTAGCTTTTGTTCACCCTTAAGATGGATTGCCCCTGATAGTTTCTGTTTGTAATTCGTCCCTGCTTTACCTGATTATCTTCATTGTTCTTTTGCTCATTTCTTCTTGCTGCATCAAGATAACTTTTTGAGGTGGATGCTTGAGAGGTTTCTCCATTATAGCCCAAACCTGTCTTGTTTAGAGGAGACCGCTGCACATTGATAATCTCATCCAAAGTTTCAGATCCTTTGACAAACTTAAGATTAATAGCTTTTGTTTTCTCAATTTCTTTTCTGAGACCAACAATTTCACCTTCTAGTTTTTCAAGATGTTTTTCCTTTTCATCAATTTGAAATTGTAGAGTATCAATGATCACATTCTTTTCTTCTATACATCTCTTGAGTCTAGTAATTTCATCATAGAGATTATCCACATCTACAGCATCCTCATAATCATCATCTTCAAATGCCATTAACAGCGTATATTTATTACCTTGTTCATCTTCATCACTGTTTGATAAGCCATCACTATCTTCATGGGTGTAGTAGCTTTTCTTATTTGCACTTTGTTTCTTGTTCCATCTAGCAGGTTCCTTTCCTTTATCCTTATAAGGACATTTTGCAGCATAATGACCTACTCTTCCACAAGCAAAGCATTTGAAAGGTAGCTTACCTCTGAACCTTCCAGAACCCCTTTGAAGATTTCTGACAAAATTTGATTCTTCTTCCTCTTCTTCTGGAACATGGCTTGCTTCATAGTAATCTTCTTTGCCTGATGCCTTAAAAGCAGCTTCCCTTCTGTCTGATGGACCTCCCTTTCTCATTTCATAAGCAGTTAGAATTCCATGTAGCTGAGACATAGTGAGAACACGGAGATTTTCCTTTTCTTCTATTGCAGATACTTTAGATTCAAACTTGGGGGATAATGATCTTAGAATCTTTTGAACTACTATAGCCTCTTTTATTTCTTCACCCAAATTTTTCATACAATTAACAATCTCATCTACCCGAAGAAAATAATTAGCCACACTTTCATCATTATACATCTTGAGAGTCTCATATTGAATCCTGAGAGTTTGAAGTTTAGCTTGTTTTACCTGTTCATCTCCTTCATAGCTCGTGATCATTTTGTCCCATATCTCTTTTGCTGATTTGAAGTGCATTACCTTCATGAATTCTGTTTGGGATATACTTCCTAATAAAGTACTGACTGCTTTTGCATTTGTTTCATACTTCTTTTTCTCAGCTGGATCTGTAGGAGTAGCTGAAGGAAAAGCATAGCCTGTTTCTACAATGTCCCAAACTTCTGTACCAAGAGATTGAAGATATGCAGTAACTCTTACCTTCCAATAATTGAAGTTTGTCCCATCAAAAATCGGTGGCCTGATTGATGCTTCTCTCTCGTAGTTGCTCATGATGAACGATCTACCTTCAAGCGATCAAGCTTCTCTGAAGGACCTGCTCTGATACCAATTGTTGGAAATAATACTGAGAGGGGGGGTGAATCAGTATTATCAAGCAAATTAATAAATCTTCCTTATTTGATCTTTGAATTATTTTTGCATGTCAGTACCATAAAATAATGAGCATAAAAAAAAACAGATAGGCACACCAAAGAACACAAGATGTAAGGTGGAAACCCAATGTGGGTGAAAACCACCTGCTGCAATATGTCTCTATCTTCTTTCAATTTAGAAACTTCTTTTACAATGATTTTGTACTGGTGCAGTCCTTTACCAGTACGCAGGCTGCAACCTGCAGAGAGCTACAACTCTCTCTCTTTCTCGTTTTCCAGTCTACTCTTGGAAGGGAGCTACAACCCCCTACTTCTTTTCATAAAGCATCAGATGATCAACAAGTACATAACAGATATAGACCACTACAGATATCAGATCAGCAATAACAGAACCAACCCAGAACACCTTATCAACAGAGAAATTCAATCAACAGAACATCTTAAAACAAAGACGCAGTTTTTCTTTCTGTGGCCTGCGACCAGACGCCGTTAACCTTCTGCTACTCTGCGTCCACCTGCAGATATCCTTCTGCTCTGCTGCGTGCCCACGCACTGTTCCTTTGACTGCTCTGCGTTCTGTTGCTTCAGGGACGCACCCAAAGATATTATCGCGTCGCGTCTTTCTCTACAGAGACGCACCTGAAAACGCTATCGCGTCGCGTCTTTCTGCTTCAGAGACGCACCTGAACCTTGATCGCCCTGCGTCCCCACGCAGGTCTCTCTCTCTACTGTGCTGCGTCTCGGCGCACTTGCTCTTTACAGTACCTGCGTCCCGGCGCACTTTCTCTTCACTGAACCTGCGACCCTTCAGATATAAATGATATGAAGGCTTTAGGACAAACCCAATCAGTCAGATCTACAGATCTGATCATACGCCATAGAGATCACAGTCCATTAGAAGATTCGCCCTCTTAGATCTGGACTAGATCTCACCAAATAAGATATTCAACCCAAGACAATTGCTCAATCCAAATGAACTCCTTTGCTTTATATAGGCAAGCTCCTCCCCAAAACATGGAACAATACCACGAGCCGACACCATAGAAACATAAAACCGTCGGCTAGATACCACACAAGAAACCCCCACGTGCTTTTCTCTGCCTTGAAATGTGTGCACTGGGTAGACGCACCTCCTGAACGGCTGGCCGGCATCCCTGGACACGGGTTCTGCATGGTATACCTGCGGGGACGTACTTTCTGAACCGATTGCCTGCGTCCTTCTTAATTTTCAACAAACTGAGAGCCTTACCACTGGAGTTGCCATCAAGTACAACATCTGTAACATACAGTCATACCAGAAAACATAATGCCAACATGTTGCACTGGAAAATGTATGTACCCATGCTAACAAGTGGGGTAGCAAGCTTAAAATATTCTTCTTTCACAGCTAGTGCACCTTTATCCTACAGTCTCAACTGCAACAAACAAAAGAGCCTACTCATCCATGGCTAACACTTCATCTTCCATAACTATAAAGGCATTGTGTCCATTAATCTCAAGTAAACATCTCCCAAATATTGCATAGACTTCCTTCTCAATAGTCTGTCCAACCCCTTTGCCTCTAGTAAAAGACAATAGAATTGTCCCCATAAATGTTGATTATATCTTTTCCACCAAATGTGATACCCAGATTAGACCATTTTTAGCATTCCTATCCTTTCCCTTAAGATTCCATATGTGGGTGCATTATCAACTCAGTGAAACATAAAATGTTTATCCTCTGAAACCAACCACAGGAAATGAACCCACTGTTGGCTTCACCATAGGTCAGTTTACATTCACCAGCCTCAACATTCCTAAGCTTAACAACCTCCTCAATACCACATGTAAGCAACAATTTATCATCAGGGCTCTAAGAAACAAATGATGTTGGTTTCTGGTGTGCAATTACTAGAATGTTCTCTTCCTCACTCTATCTGTTCTAAAAATCATTTCTTCCCAAAAAGTATAGAATTGAATCTGGCATATATATCCCCCCTATGCTAGGTTAATGGGTAACATTAGGCTCCTACTTGGGGACATGTGCTTCTCATGAGAGTGCATGATAACTCCAACATCTCATCATGTAATCATGAGAATGACCACTTTACCAATTAAAACACCATCAAAGCTGACAAGTATAATGACCCTTTCCTCTGTGCCTGACCATCATGCAAAACAGTGACACATCGAAATCACGATGCTAGTAGGCTAGAACTTCCTTCATTGCTAGTCTAAAATAAATTCTAGGCATTTGCAGACCAAAAATATCATCAAGAGAATCCTCCAGATCTGAAATCTAACCCTTACTACCACCTGTGAGTGTATGAAACTTTACATGTATTTGTTGGTAAAAATCTGGTCCATATCATAAGACAAAAGACTGAGCCTTTGATGTAGGAATGATATAACATGTATCCTTTCTCTGGCTCCACATACTGCCAACAAAATTCAAAGTTTTAGCTATGAATTGTTCCTCTTCTCTTGGAGACACAGTGGATCACCCTCACCAAATGAATTAATGGCCTTTCCAGAAAATACAAAACACTGATGTTGTAGGGAGCCAATGTGAGGGTTCAAGGGAATGATCTTTCTTGTCCAGACTTAGCGCAACAAATTTATTCTGAAATATCAATGTTTTCACTTGGGATTTCAATAGAGTGATATTTGGAATCACAGGGGTTGAGAATTTCTCATTGCTCAAGAACAAGACTTCAAACTTTAGTAGAATAATTAGCAAGATGAAATTTTCAAAGACTTCTTCTCTATTTCAAGGACAAAGGTTATCCACCTACTGCATTTTATCATTTTTTGTATCCTCTAATTTGGCTGGGGCATCATAGAGTTTCTTAATTATGTCCTGGAACTAATATTTAACTAATAGATTAATTTATTTTTCCTCATTTACATATTGACATGTTGTAGGAATATCTAATTCAAGATCTTGAGTTTCTACCTCATGACAGATTCCTTATTGTCTGGAAAACAATTAGAAATTAACACAAATTTGATTATGGTATTGTAATTTTAAAGTGATTGCGCATTCTAGAAATATTTTGAAGAATTTGTTCCAACAAAGCACTAACATGGAATCTAGGTGCTTCTCCTTGCAGATGTGCAAAAACACCTCATCTTGGCCTCTCTGTTCATTGTCGGCACACATTTTCCTCACTGCGTCGCATCATTTTTCCACCCTCTCTTGCGTATGTACCCATGCTAACAAGAGGGGTAACAAGCTTAAAAGATTATTCTTTCACAACTGGTGCACCTTTATCTTGTAGTATCAACTGAAACAAAAAGAAGAGCTTACTCATCCATGACTAACACTTCATCTTCCATAACTATAATGGAATTGTGTCCATTAAGCTCCAGTAAACATCTCCCAAATCTTGCATAGACTGCGTTCTAAACAGTCTGTCCCACTGTATATAATATCGCCGAACAATCGCCGATTTTCTCAAATATCACGATATTTTTGCGAAATATCACCGAGGAAATATCGCGATATTTTCTCTCCCCGAAAATATCGTGATATTTTCAAAATATCGGTGATATTTCGGCAAATATCACACGATGACCCAAAATATTGTCGGGCAGGGAAAAAACCGCAGTGCCACGGCTAAAAAAGGAAAAATTCATTTTTTTTTTCTCCTGATTTTTGTTTTCTGATTGTTGGAGAAGGAAGGGGAGAGCATTGTGCTTGCTATCTAGGAGGAATCAAGGGTTGAATAGTCATTATCGCCACCAAAAACGATTTTTTTGTTGATCAAAGATTGAAGAACGATGAGACAATCTTCATTTCTTCCATTAATAAGTATGTTCTAAAAAACCCCTATGTTAATGATTTTTTTGATATATTTAGGGTTATTCTTGCTTGCCTATTTGCCTACAAACATTTTTCTTGTTTGTTTTTTTTTTTCATTTGCTATGATTTTCATGCCCTTGAGCCAATGCAAGGGTTTTCTCCATATTTGGACAACAAAATCCATTTTTTTTTAACATTCAAATGCACCTCTTATTGTCATTTTTCATTGAATTCACATTTCAAATAATGTAGCAAAAGAATTATTTTGTAAAATGAGGTGGTTATTACTTATTAATTCCATTATTTTTTGTGCCCTAGGTTTGAGTTAGATCAATACAAAATTCAAATATGCCAAAAGCCTTGGACCCATTTTGGGATTATAGGGAGCCTGATGGTGGGACAAATTGGGCATATCTATCATGAAAATTGCGTGGGACCAAGATGACAGAAGGGGTTACGCAATTGAAATACCATCTGGCTAGACTCACTCGACATGATGTGAGGATTTGTACAGTTTCTAGTCCGAAGTTTATACAAAAATCTCTTGAAGCAATTGATGAAAAACACAGAAAGAAGGAAGAGGCAGAAAGAAACAAGGTTGAACGTGCAAGTAGATCTTTCAGGATATCTTCTTTTGATTTTGAGGCTGAGGGTAGTGGGAGGGGCTCCACAACATCACCTGCTACTGCTAGTGGAATTCGTCATTTTTTTTTCCACGAATAGGACATGGAGCACAACCTGGCATAAAATCAATTGTTAAGAAAAAAGGAGAAGCAAGAAGCAGATAGAGTCATGGGGAGGTGTCTTTTTTGGAGCGACTTACATCTCAACATCACCGAAACCAATCCATTTTGGTAGCCAATGTGTGATGTTATTGTTGTTGTTGGCCCAGGGTACAAAAGTGCTACATATGAGGAGTTGCGGGGGCCAATTATTTAAGCAAAAAAGTAGGAAATCAACTCTAGATTAGCAGAGTTGAAAAAAACATGGGAAGTTTTTGGATGCACAGTGATGTCTGATGGTTGGATAGATAGGATAGGAAGGTTAGGACCCTTCTAAATTTCTTGGTAAATTGTCCTAAAGGTACCATGTTTATTAAATCAGTGGATTCATCAACACATATCAAAGATGAAACAACTATATGTGAGTTGTTAGATGGGTTCATTTGGGAGATTTGTGTGCAGAATGTGGTGCAAGTCATAATAGAAAATGCAACTAATTATGTGCCTACTGACAAGATGCTTATGGAGAGGCATCACACATTGTTTTGGACTCCATGTGCAGCACATTGTATCGATTTGCTGCCTGAGGATATGGGGAAACTCTCCTTCATCGAGGATGTGGTTCATATGGCTAGGAGCGTCTCTAAGTTTATTTATAACCATGCTTTTGTTCTTAGCTTCATGAGGAGGTTCACTAGAAACAAGGAGTTGCGACATCTTGCAATCACACGTTTTTCCACAAACATTAATAATCTTTAGTCTTTGCTTCGATGCCAGTTCAAGTTGAAGCAAGTGTTTTTTTTCTGATGAGTGGCATGATTGTAGATACAACAGGAGACACGATGGGAGAGCCATTGCAAAAATGGTGTACTCTGACACGTTTTGGCAGGGAGTAGAAGAAGCATGCTTAGTTAGTGAACCTATAGTAAAGGTTCTGAGATTGGTAGATGGGGAGAAGTCTGCAATGGCTTATTTGTATGAGGCCATGTATAGGGCCAAGGAGGCCATTCACTCTTATTATGCAGGCAAGCATTCTGCTGGGCTTGATAGGCATATGATGTTATGGGATGTGATTGATAGTTGGTGGATAGAGATGCTTCATCGACCCATTCATGCAACAACACTCTTCCTCAACTCCGCATTTTCATACAAATGCGGCTTTGATTTCGATGGTAAGGTGATGGAAGGGTTCCATTCTTGTATTCATAGGATGGTACCTGATCCTGAGCTTCATAGCAAAATCAATCACGAGATACAGTTTTATCGGGATTGTGTTGCCCTATTTGGCTTTGATGATGCTATTAGGGAAAGGACCATCTTCATGCCACGTGTTAGAAATTTTTTTTATATGACAGAGAAATGCAAGACATATAATATGCGGAAAAACACAAACACATAAAACCAGAGAGACACAGATATACATGGTTCACCCAGTTTGGGCTACGTCCACCCTGAACAGCCAGTCCTTCCTTCTTATTATCCAGCAAAATGAAGAGACACAACCTACAGCAGATCCGTTGTAATATCCTTTGTTTTCTCTCACAGTCTCACCTCTCTGTTTCTCGCTCTGAGAATACACATATATTTCACAGCCTCAATACATTGCCCTCATACAAAGAGAGGGGTTGCCTTCTATGGAAAAAAAAAATAAACTAAACATAAATTCTACCGTCAAATCATCCGCCTAATGAACAGTCCAAATTGACTAGAAATTACTATACTGTTACAAGGCCCGCATGGAGGGGTGTACAATCTTCCTGGGGTATACATCTGGCTGAAACAAAGACCTCTAAATTAGGATGATAATCATGCTCCACACCCAACACCATGTTGATCCAGGTGGCTCTAGAGACACAGAGGGCAAAGAGGGCTTATAAACGCTTGAAAATAAAACTGCTCAGAATGACTTTGACCCAAGACTAGAATGTAGATCTCGTCGTCCTCATTGTGGAGGTGCAAACGGTCCGTCAATCCGAGCTCGTATGAGGGAGAATGAGCCAGTCAAAGTTTTGGTTAAAGTTGGGTTATGGGCCAGGTTTAAGTGTCCTACAATTTGACTGACCCCGAAGCATGAAACCTAGCTCCCAAAATCGGTCGAAATTGCGGCCTCATTAATTTTCCCAATATCCCTTATTTACTAAAACTTTGAAAATTACCCCCCTATTTATATATATATATATATATATATATATATATATATATATATATATATATATGAGGTGGCAGGCCACGACCCCCGCCACCCCAAAAAACTACATGACAAAAAATTTTACAAAACCATGACCCCTGCCTAACCCCAAGCTTTACAAAAATATTTAATTAAAGTTTGACTCGGTGGCCATCACCCCACTGAGCCCTCCACCCTCGCCAAATAAACATTAAACCACATATTAAGGGCGTGGGTGGGCCACGTCCAGTGGACCCGACCCACACCCCAACAAACCTCACACAAAAAAAAATGTGTGGGAAGATGGTTAAGGGTGTCGGAGGGTGTCATGCGGAAAGAGTCGTTAGTGCGGACACAACCGACCTCCCTAGAAGCCTAAGAATTTCTAGTGACAAACAAGACAAATAAGAGCAATCCTCCTCTAAATATGCATTTACAATATGAGAAATCAAGTGTTTAGATCCTGCCTGTAACCCAACGCTGTTGTAGTAGTCCAGCTTCGTTGATCCGGATGAGCTCCTCCTTCTCTTCGAAACCTGCATTCACTAACAATCAAACAATTAAATAGCACCTGAATATCACATAAAATAAAACATATTTAACATATAGACCAAGGAGTATATGAAACAACTCATAAATAACAAATTGTTGAGAAGAATGGACTTATTTGTATTAAAAGGTAACAAAAGGAACCATTACAACCTGAGCCTTGGTGTTGTGCAAGTCCCTCCCAGGGTCCACAAGAGTTCTCCTTTACTCTGATCAGCTCACCCACTTCCAAATGAAACAAGCGAAGATGGTAATCTCTCCTCACAAGCTTCTACAAGGAAGTCCTAATTCCAGCAGCATCTACCCTTAGGAATGTTCAGCTTTCAACCTCTCCTCCCTTTGGCCCAATGCCTGTATTTATAGTGCTCTAGAGGAAGTTATTCAGGTCCACCATCAATGGGATAAGCCCCTCTTTGGATGGGATAGCTCCCCTCTTGATGGGATAAGTTCCTCTTTGGTAGGGATACATGAACCATCTGGAGGCGCTTCATACACGTCAAAAAAGCTTCTAGAAGACTCTAGAAATGACCACAAGTAACTTTTTTAAGATGAAACTGGCGCCTTTTGACCTTTACAGGGGTACGCACCCACCCCTTTACATACAGAGCGTACAAGTACGCAGGTATTGTGAACTTGGGTTGCGTACACGCAGGTAAGGCTAAGAGAAACTGCGTACCAGAGATAATTGACTTTAAATGACTTTTCTCTCTTTCTTGAAGTTTGACATGAAGCTCAGAGGCATGAGACTTGCCAAGGAGGATAGTATGACAGTGGATGGAGCCATACTAACTGCAAATAGTCATGGTGACATTTTTTAGTGTAACAGATTGCCCCGTAAAGTGCGAAGCCTGTAGTAGATTAGGGTTTTATATGATCTAGGAAGGGTGAAGTACTTTATCATTTCAAGGAGTATCTTGCGGAGAGCCCGGTTAGAACCTGCAAATATTCAACACAAAATACATATATAAGATGATATCATCGCTGAGGTAGGAATTCCCATACTCAGATTGAAAACTTTAACTAACAATCTAACTACTGCTCTGATACAAGAATGATTTTGCAGTACATCACAATCATAGACTTTTGTAGACACAGTATGGACGTAGCCATCTGTTTATGGTTAGTCTACTATATAATGAATACAAAACTCCTCGTAGCCTGGATGGTGGAAACTAGATCCAGGGTCTTCATCTCTACTTCCTGAATTGGTACGATTCTATCCATGCGAATAAATGAGTTGATGTCGAACATGGTAGAAACCACTTGATTACCAGTCGATGATGTAAACTGTTAACAAGTGTGAGAGAGACCACCAATGATGTCAATGGTTCTCAAAGTACCCAGTACAATCCATGAAATGTGAATGAATGGGTTGATGTCGAACACATCACAGAATCCTTTGATCGAAAGTCAATGATGTAAACTGTCGTCAAAGGCGAGAAACCTGCCTTTGATGCATGCAGACTTCAAGGTACTGACGATTTCTAAGTCATCTCTCTAGATAATGTGCCGATGTCGATAGAAAGTGACCCGTTGCAGGCAAGCCCACAACACGTAATCATTGTTCAAGTTGAAGAAATGTTGCTGTAAGGACTGACTCAGGGATGGTCAAAATGGATGACAAGTATTTTGCATATGAATGGTTTATTTGCAGAGACCTTTTGAACACATAACGACACGACAGATGGCTTGGCGACGATTGACCCAAAGTTAATACCCAGAAACGGTTGAAGACTTTCAAAGTGGTTTTATCAGCTTTAAGGCAAAGGATTTCCCAACCCAGGTGAATGAAAAGTGTCGTGTCCAAAAGCAGCAATAAGGTTCTTCTGTAACAAAGGATAACAAATAGGTTCATTCTTCTCTCTTCTGGCAAGTACCTCTTTGTTTTTTACAAGCTTGAGGAGGATAACATATGCTTGATTATAAGCTCATCCTTCGGATGAGTCCAACTTAGTTTAGATTCGGACCCTAAGAAGGAGTGGTCCATTCCTGTTTGTAATCGAACAGGTCCTTTACTGTGAAATTTTAACGAGTCCAGTATAGGAGAAACTCGGCGTTTTTCAATTTTAGAGAGTCTAAAAAAACTAAAGAAGACTCTAGGTTGAACTTTTTCGTAAATTTGTGTCTCCCAAGCCCGAAAAAGTATAAAATAATACCTGAGAGAACCGCTTGATCTTGTGACCAAGGAGTACTTTCATGATTAATTCCTTTGACCTGAAAAGTAAAAAGCGATCAGAGGCATGTCGTTTTATTTCCAGTATCGAATTTGAAACGAAAAAAATCCGGCAATCTTTTCGTGTTTTTACGGTTAGAAAAGGGCTGTAAGAGGACCGTCTTTTAATTCCATTTTAACGAGTGTAAAAGAAACGCTCGGCAATCTTTTCATGTTTTAGGAGTCAGAAAAGGGCTTAAAAGATGACTCTGATGTCTTGGTTCGTGAAAAATGATGATTTTACCCTAAAGTCCTTTTGTCCTGCACAAAAACAACACATTACTCATACCTGTTTAAGATGGGAAAAAATACATTGAAAAATATCCTTTCATGGTGAAAAATAAACAAACTTAGCATTCATTTATCCAAAAAACCTATAAAAGACTTTTTACCATGTCATTTTTACCATTTTACTGTTGAGGGTGAGAAAAGGGCTTTTGACAAGAAACTTCCCGTGGACTTTGCGAAGAATCCGACCGTCAGAATCGAGCGCCATCTCTTTCAGGTATTTCACAACATCCTCCTCTTCAATTTCATCCGTTTAGAATTCCATTTTAAGTTTTAGTTTGATTTTTTGGAGGGTTTGGGGTTTTAGGGTCTGCTTTTCGGGGTACGCAGGTGCCCCATGGGTGACCTGCGTACCCCGACATTTTCGTATATGGGAAAATGGTCAGAGTACGCAGCCCACCTTCAGAACAGCTGCATACCCACGCTCTGTTTTCTGAACGCGGGGTGCGTACTCCGCGCAAAGCGGATTTTAAAAACCCAAACTCAAAACCTAACCATCAAAATTTGATTTAATGAATTCTAATCAATGTTTTTTGGTGTGTAGATTGCCCACCATGTTAGATTGGCGTGAAAGAGAACACGAAGATGTCGATTTGGCCGCAATAGGTCATCAACCTTCGATTGATGCTTTAAAGGCATGCGGTCTCTACAAGTACTGGGCCATACCTGGCATGAGGGCCCAGGTGCCATTCTTAGAGTGGCTGGTTGAAAGGTGGAACATTCAGGATCATTGTTTCTACATCGGAGAACACCAGCTCGAGATAGAGCCCTCCGACATATATTTTCTCACTGGCTTTCCTAACAGGGGCGAGCAACTGTCTCTATTCGGGACTAGGCCGGGTGGCCAATCCCTTGCTAGTCTCCGGCTAGAGTGGTGCAACAATCAAAACCAGGAGAAGGGGATAGAAATCAAATACATATCCCGACCTGAACTTATGGTAATTGCCTTTACAGTTACCAGACTTTGCGGTGCTGCCGCTTTGCACATAGCCACTGGTTCCCAAATGCGGATGGCTATAGATTGCTTCTGAGGCACCATTTTCAACTGGTGCGATGCTGTGTTGGCCAATATGAAAGGCCAACTAACTAGGGAAAAGAACGGACAATTGAAGACCTTTGGATATGGGCCTTTTGGACAGCAAAATACCAACTAGAAACAACTCAAAAACTTGGAAACTATGCAAAAAAGTTATCCCCTTTATGGCGCAAAATATCTCCAAAGTTCCCAAGGGAGGCAGCAGTGTCAAAATTGGAGTAGACAGGATTATGGGGAATCAGCCTATTAGCAGCCAGCCAGGTATGGATCAAATCTTCCTCTTCCTTCACAACAAAGGAATACACTACTTGGACCAAATCTCGCAATGGGACATCAACTCGCAGACTTGGAAGGGATGGAGCTTTCCTCCCATCCCCAGAGATCTCAAGAAGAGCTCTGACAGTCTTCAGGCTCATCTCCACAGCATTGCACCTATCATCAAAAATGGCATTGACAGTTTTCATTGGGATCCCACAGGATCTAGTTACACAATTCAAGTTGGCCACCAATACTTATGAAATAGGGACTATCTTGCTCCTCCTTGGACACACTGGAAAAGTATTTGGAAGTCTGAAGCCATCCCCAAAATTAAATTTTTCATCTGGAACCTTCTGAAAGGGAGAATCCTCACCTTTAACAATTTGCAAAAGAGGGGTATAGTTGGGCCCTTTGATGCCCAAATTGTCAAGAAGCAGAAGAAACTACCCAACATCTTTTCATTTCATGCCCCTTTGCAATTTCTTGCTGAAATGGAATCTCCCCTAATAGTCATCCCTCTTAGAACCCCTAGCATTCCATCGATGAGATCCTAAGCCTCTAGAAGAAGAGTTACCCTTGGCAGCATAAGAAGAATAATATAGTTAAAAGGGTGTGGGATGCTCTCCCCTATGCCCTTCGGTTGAAAATTTGGCTTGCAAGGAATTGCAAGATCTTCATAGACAAGGAGACCATCACAAGGCAACTCTGTAGCAAGGCTAAAAGCTTAGCACTAGAAACCATCTCTGCTAAGAACACAAAGAAAATTGATGTTGTTGGCCTCTGTGTTGAAGAAAGAGACTTTATTGGCAGCATGATAGACAATAGTAGGAGCACTCAGATCGAAAATAATGTCCGTGACCATCCCAACACCCCTAGTCACAGCTGGAAAATTAGAACCAAACCAGAAGAATTCTCAGAATGGCTCTGAAACAGCAATTCCCATTACCTCTTCTTCGACGGAGCCTCTAAATCCAATCCTGGAGTAGCAGGTGTTGGTGGAGTCATTTATAATTCCAGTGGTAATATCATAGCCACCTTTGAGTGGGGATTGGGACCTTTATCTAACAATAGGGCAGAAGCGCTAGCACTCTACCAAGGTCTAAATCAACTTCAAAAGCTTGGAATTACTAAAGCAATGGTTTTTGGAGACTCTGCCACCATAATCAGTCTTATGAACAACAGTCGAAAGGCTTCAAATCTCTTCATTCAACAAATAATCAGCAGGTGCCAAACTCTAATCCACCAAAGCTTGGATCTTCGATTTTATCATGTGCTCCGCGCCTTCAATAAAGAAGCTGACAGATGTGCCAACCGAGCTAGTAGCCGTTCCAAAAGAAATCTCCTCTGCAACAACTTTGAATCCCATCAACATCTCCCTTTATTTTTTCCTCATGATTTGTGACAACATTTTTGAATCCAACCTTAGCAGCAAATTCAAGAAATATCCTGACATGATCCAGCACCATTCCGTTTCTGCCAAATCTCTGTCAACGATTTTATCTCTGCCATTCAATCCTGTCACTAATCTTGTGCCCTCGATCTTGGGTTGTTCACTCTCCCGTGTCTCTTGTGTTTCCTTCCTTCTCCCTCTCGTGATTTTGTCCTGCCTTCTCATTGGCTTGCTCTTCTTCAATCTGCCCTCCCTCCCTCCTTCCAGCACTCAGAAGCTTTGGTCCTATGCCCTTGTGCTTTTTCTCAGTCCCCTGTTCAACAGATTTCTCCCGCTCTCCGCCGCTTCCACTCTCTTTTCCCTTCCCGGTGCTCCTTTGCTCTTTCTTCCATTAGCCTTTGTATCGTGATACCTCCTCACCTCCCATCATTATCCTCGAAAGATAATTTCCTTTTATACCCTGATCCATAGAGTGATCTTAATCTTGGCTTCATTTCAGTTTGTAGCTCTGAATCAAACGTTCTCCCCCTTAATAGACCCTTTCTCTTCAAATAGAGCAGCAAGACAGCGTTTAGGACTCAAAGGATGGCACGAAGTTGGAGCAAATCCGAGCGCACCAAAAAATCCTGGACTCCAAATATGACTCTCATGCTAGGATGACCAGCGAGAAATACGAGGCAGACCTCAATCTCTTCCTCCACAGGATCTTCTCGCTCCAGGAACAGTTCAACGAACTAACCAACAGATGTAGCCACGCTCAAGAATCAATTGAAATCCACAAATACATGCTGGAAAAACGCAATGCGCCCAGCACTAGCTCTTCAAGCTTCAAGAATGTCGATGCCAACAGCAAGCCAGATGAATCTACAGCTCGCCAGATTAGCCATATTAGCATAGATTAAGATGTATTGCAGATTCTGTTTTCTGTTGTCTTAGTTTGTTAGAATCTTCACTTGCTCTTGTTTCCCTCAAGTCAGAAATGACAAAAGCTTAGGAGAATTTTGCTTCACAAACCATCTCCAAGCTCTGCCTACAAGCTTTAATCTTGTACTTCAGGAGCTCAGTCTCCCAATTTTTTTGGGAATATAAATAGCAATCGACTATGTTAAAAAAAAACGCCACAAAAAATAAATTAAATAATATATTAAATAAACAAAATAATAGATATATATCTTAACAACAACAATTTGAAAAGTAATCACTCAAAGTAATACTTCATAAATGGTTTTAAAATTGATAATTCTGCTTAATACACTACAGGTTAATATGTTGTGCACTTCATCATTCTATTCCAAGAATCCCACCCTCAAAAGAATTTTTGCATCACTTGGATATTACACTTTATGGTGGAATTGTCTTTGCAAATGGTCATGAAGTTTCTGGATGTCAATTTTTTGAGGCTCAATCTGAGATAAATGGCTTTCACTTTGTTCTTTTAAGGCACAAACATCTTCCTCCAAAGAAACCCCGACTGATGAAGATTTGGCTCTGTCGTGAGGTCAGTCTTTTCATCAAGCACTTCATCAAAGGATTGATCCAACATGATTTCCTGATCAACATCCACAACAAGGGCACAGGGATGCTCTTTTAGTGTGTTTGGAAAATTTCTTAGTCTCCCCATTCTTCTTTTGCTATGTCAAGCTCCAGAAGTTCCCTATACAAGATGAAGGGTTGATCCAAGCTTGGGAAGTCTTTCTTACTGCCGTACTTCTTTCTATAACAACACATGGAAAATTCACTACCTTGTACCTTTTAGAAAATTCTAAGATAATAACATCCATAGGATCACTTTGATAAGCTTTCAATACAACATCAAATTCATTTCTTCTTTCAATACAAAGCCCAATCAAGAAATTTACATCGCAGCAGGCTTCAACTAGATGCTCACAAAACTCACTATCTTCATCCAATTCTTGTTCTTCAAAGCAATTTTGAGATGGTTCTAGCTTCAACATGGGAGCATGGGAAAAATCTTCATCAATAAGCCCATGATATTCCTTGTGAACTTGATCAATGTGAGGCAGTCAAGAAGGGCTTCATGTTGTAGAGCTGTCATCAAGTCCACATAGGTATATTTATACCTTTGAAATCTAGGACCCCAACGCTTGAGAAATTCTTCAATGAAAACTGCAATGCATGATATACTCTTTGGCTTGAGAGAATATTTAAGCCAATCCCTTTTTTCCTCCAAACAACATGCAAAAATACCTCATCATCACATCTTCATGTACCACATTGAGTTTTGAAACATACCTCAATACATCTACATGAAAAATGGTCAATGATTAGTCGCCATCAAAATTTTGACAATCTTCTCACCAATGTGGTGGACACTAATTAGACTACCCATGATACTCCTCCCATCAAGAGCTTTATATACTTCATGAAATGGGACCATCCTTTATCGCATACAATTTCCCAACATGAAGGCTCAAATTTGATAATAAATGTAATTTTGTGCCTTATAGCAATGGAGTCACTAAGGTGAGCCACCAATGCCTTCGAAATTATGCTTGCCCCAACTCACAAGCACAAAGTCTTCAAAATCTGTAAAAATCTTCGATAATGAAACCTTCATCAAAGTTATAGCTTCTCTACAAATGTATTCAGGGAAATGGACTTTATCCTCAACAACGATACCAAAATGTTAATCACACAAACTCAAACTTCTTGAGATAAAGTCCAAAATCTCAAGAGCGATTTGAGTGCAACTAAGAGGAGGCCCCAGTCACCTCATCAACCCTCTTCTTCACTTCAAGCTAGCTCTCCTCCAACTCAAGGGGGACTTCCGTAGGTTCATATTGTTGGGATTTAGAGAAATAAGTTTCAAGGTGATAAGAAGAGTAAATTCAACAAAATGGTTTTGAAAGAGTTTTCGAATTTGGAATTTGATGGGAGGATGAGAGACTAGTGTCTTTCCATTGTGTGTATGGATCAACTAAGAACTCCCTTGTTGTTAAAATTGGCAACTAGGGCCAAACTCCATGTGGATCACCTTATTTATGGGTTCTGATATTTTTCCTAGATTCCTCTCATCGAGAGGTGTAGGGTTGATCTAAAGATCATCCAATTCCGATAAGTATTTATGGAGATATGAATTTATTTTGATTATGGACAAATTGTGAAGGTCGACCAGCAAACTTATGTAGGCTCAGAAGCCCAATAGTCATGTCTATTCAACCTCAATGTTTGCATATAAATACAAGGAGCATTCTCCTCATTTGGACAATTCAATTCACTCATCTTCTCTCTCTCTCCTACGCATAAAAGGAGCCTCTCTCTCTCTCTCTCACATGTGGCTGAAAGGAAGACATCCTAGGGCAAGGAAGACACAGAAAGAAGGACGCTAGGGCAGCAGGTCATCTCTTTGACTAGCGTTGACCAAGAATTGACCTTCCAAAAGTGCGGATTGGGTGTGGTTGCCTCTCCTAGGCAGGCTGCCATTTTTGGCATGAAAATCGAGGTGTTGAATGCCCTAGTTTAGGGCTGCAGTTGACTTCAGAAATCTGCTAATTGACTGTACTTTTGGGGTTGTTCAACGGTTGTTTCTTCAGGCTATTCGAGGACAAGTTGACCAGAAATTGACCAAGTATTTTAGAGGTCAATTTCAGCTAGTTTGACCAATTTGAATTTGTTGATCTAGGGTTTGCTGCTGCTGATATAAAATTACAGAATTCAGATTTTGTACTATTTCTCTTTGCTGAACTATTGAAGATAAAAGAAGAACTGATCAAAGGGTTTCCCTGCATTGGGGTTTGTCCTTGGCTAGCCACCACATCTTGCGTCTCTTATCTTGGCTTGTTTTATGTTTATCATTTAATGTTCTATTTGCACTTTACTTAATGTATATGTGATTGCTAATCTATGGCTAATAAGAAGAAAAATATGTAAACTGCTCTAAGCATAGAACATACCATAATTTAACATGGTACTGGAGTTGAGGTGAAAAAGCCCAAGCAAGAGCAAGAGCAAGAGAAATCACCGAAGAGAAGGTTGGCAAGGCTATCTGAAATAAATCATGGGGTCCTCAACACACTTCCCTCCTAAAGACAAACTCCGTGAGAATTCTGACTATCATGGATGGAATATGTGTCTCGATCTAACATTAGAAGAACAGGAAGTGTTGGACCATGTGAGAGGCGGAATTGTTGAGCTCCATCAAATGCATCCGCTGCTGCTAGGAACAAATGGACCAAGGGAGAAGTCAAAGAAAGGAAGACCATCCGGGACTCTATCAACAAGCGCTTGGTGGCCTATGTTTCTGAGCTGAACACCTCCAAGGAACTCTACAATATATTGGTGAGTTTATTTAAAGCTAATGATGCAAATCAAGTCTTGTTTCTTAGAAATAAGCTGAAGGAAATTAATAAGGGCAAAGATGAGAGTATGCAAGCATATTTCTCAAGAATCACCAAGATCAAGAAAGATCTCTTATCTATTGGGGAAGTAATTCCTGACAAGGAAATGACACTCACAACTCTTGCAGGACTACCATCTGTATGGTATATATTCAGGACTACTCTTCTCAACAATAACTTAATTCCTGGATTTGAGGAATTAATGGGCAGATTCATTCAAGAAGAAATGAGGATGGAAGAGCAAGAAATACCCGTACATAAAGGTATCCCTCTGCCTTTTCTTATCATACTAAAAGAAGAAACAATTCAGGGGCTAAATTCAAAGGAAAGGTTGGATCAAAGGGTGGAAGAAAAGGATGATGTTACAATTGCAATAAAATGAGTCACTATGCAAGGGAGGAGTACCCTAATAAAAGGGACTCACGCCGGGACGATGATCAAAATCCATCTCAAGTCAATCAAAGGAATGGCAAGTCAAATGGCAGAGGTAAAAGAATGTCGGAAATCAGGGAAGAGGACAACCATTCAAGAAGGCAAGAAAAATTCCAGGTATGAATCTAACACTATTAACAATAAGCAAGATGAATATTATCTACCAGCTGCTCTATCTACTACTTCTCCCCTGGACTCGCTGGGAAATTGGCTTATTGATAGTGGTGCCTCAAGGCACTTCACTGGTTAC
The DNA here is from genome assembly GCA_031772625.1 of Pinus tabuliformis. Lineage (NCBI taxonomy): Eukaryota > Viridiplantae > Streptophyta > Pinopsida > Pinales > Pinaceae > Pinus > Pinus tabuliformis. The sequence continues at coordinate 1,108,452,761 of CM062819.1, forward strand.
AAAGAAGCTCTCTATAATTTGATAGAGAAAGAAACCAACCTATAAATTGTTCTTGTAGATAATTCAAAATATCCCATGAAAGGCGTAGGAAATGTCACTCTTCAAATCAATCAGGGTAATACCATCCACTTACAAGATGTATTATATGTACCTAATCTCAAAAAGGACCCGGTGTCCATTCCGGAAATGGAAGACAAAGGCTACAAGGTGGCTTTCAGCGATGGCAAGGTACATGTATGGAAAAAGAACTTTAAATATGATTTTACTCTTGGGTTTCGAGTTGATTCATTATATCAGGTCGGAGGATGTCCACTGGGTGTCATGTCTTGTGACACATCTCTTCAGTCCAAACTATGGCATCGGAGGTTTGCTCACCTTCATTATAAAGCTCTACCCGATGTAAGAAAAATGGTGACCGGGATGCCTGAGTTTAGATTAGAGCAAGAAGGTGTATGTCCAGGATGTGCCGAAGGAAAGCTCAAAAGCGGACCATTCCCCTCAAGCCAAAGCAAGACCTCTGATATATTGCAGTTGGTTCACTCACACATATCCGGTATGATTCCTCTGAACTCCTTGTGAGGATATTTATATCACCTCACTTTTACAGATGATTATTCTCGCAAGACTTGGAAATCTTGAAAAAGAAGGATGAAGTGTTCTCCTGGTTTCGACACTTCAAAGCCTTGATCGAGAATCAAACTGAAAAGAAGATCAAGACCTTAAGGACTGATAATGGGACTGAATATGAATCCAATGAGTTTCATGACTTTTGTAAAGAGGTTGGCATTAACAGGGAGACTACTATACCATATACTCCTGAGCAAAATGGTGTGGCGGAAAGGAAGAATCATACAATTGTGGAAGTTGTCCATGCTATGCTCCATGATCAAAGACTTTCAAAGTTTCTATGGGCTGAAGCTGCAAATACCGCCGTATATGTACGAAACTGATGCCCTCATCAAGCATTGGGTTCCAAGACTCTCGAAGAAATATTCACTGGTGAGAAACCTGACGTATCTCATTTTAGAATTTTTGGAAGCCCTGTATATTTTCATGTGCCGAAAGAGAAAAGGAATAAATTGGGTGCATCTGGAAAGAAAGGAATCTTCGTGGGCTATAGCGAGAATACTAAGGGCTATAGAATTTATGTAGCTGGTCAAAGAGAAGTCGAGATTAGAAATGATGTCACCTTTGACGAAGATATGGCTCTTAGCAAAGTAGACAATCTTCCTACTTTAAGGGGATCTAAAGAAGTTGACACCAGGGAACCGAAGGAAAAGGAAGATGAGATGATGCCCGATGTGGAAGAACCTATGGATCCTATTGATCCTCCTCTGCAAGAGCCTTCCTCTTCTAGGAAGAGGCCTTCATGGCTTAGGGGGGCACTTGATGATGATGAAGGACACATTGCACCCAGAGGAACCTTCCGTGAAAGTAAGAAGCCTAACAGGTATCAGGGATACCTAACCATCATGAGCACGATCATCCAAAATGAGCCTTCGTCATTCACAGATGCTATCAAGCATAAAGTATGGAAGGATGCTATGACCAAGGAATATGAGTCCATTATGAAAAACGATGTTTGGGATGTGGTCCCCAGACCCTAGGACAAAGTAGTTGTCACTTCAAAATGGCTTTACAAGATAAAGCATGCAGTTGATGGAAGTGCGGAAAAGTATAAGGATCGTTTTGTTGCTCGTGACTTCTCCCCGAAGGAAGGTATAGACTATGACAAGATATTTGCACCTGTTGCCTGATATACCACCATCTCTTGATCATAGCCCTTGCTGCTTCGCAAGGATGGAACCTAAATCAGATGGATGTCAAGACTGTGTTCTTACATGGTTCAATCAAAGAGGAGGTCTATGTGGAGCAACCCGAAGGATTCGAGATTTATGATCGAGAATGTCATGTGTGCAGGTTGAAGAAGGCCCTATATGGGCTAAAGCAAGCACCCCGAGCATGGTATGAGAGGATCGATAGCTACTTGATGAAGCTGGGGTTCACTAGGAGTGAAGCCGACCCTAACCTTTACTCTAAGGTTATAGATGACAAGCCTCTCATACTGGTGCTATGTGTTGACGAACTTTTTCTAACAGGTACAGACCCTCTCATTCACAAATGTAAGAGGAAGCTGGCTTCTGAGTTCGAGATGAAAGACCTAGGACTTATGCACTATTTCCTGGGACTGGAAGTCTGGCAGAAACCAGGGAAGATTTTCCTATCTCAAGGAAAATATGTGGTGAAGATATTGGAGAGATTTAGCATGGTGGACTGCAAGCCCGTAACTACCCCGATGGAGCTTGACTTCAAGAAGTTAAGTGTTAGTGCTGCTAGACCTGTTTTACGAAATGCTATCGAGTATCGTCAACTCGTCAGAGCATTAATGTTCTTAGTGAACTCCCGTCCAGATATATGCTTTGCAGTCAACACATTGAGTCAACATATGGTTGAGCCTCACCACTCACATTGGATTGGTGCCAAGAATCTATTGAGATATCTTCATGGCACAATCACTCATGGGTTGAGATACACTGCCGGAGATGTGAAACTACTTGGGTATACTGATGCTGATTGGGCAGGCAGTGTGGTGGACTGAAAGAGCACTTCCAGGTGCTATTTCTCTTTGGGATCTGCCTCGATATCCTGCATGAGCAAGAAGCAGAATTCGGTGGCTTTGAGCACCGCCGAGGCAGAGTACATTGCTGCTAGCATGGCCTCCTGTGAGGTAGTCTGGTTGTGAAAGATCTTCAGTGAGATGTTTGGATTTACATTGGATACCACTGTGATTCTGTGTGACAACCAGAGCGGGATCCGTTTATCAGAGAATCCCGTATTTCATGATCGCTCCAAGCATATCGATATTAGGTACCACTATACTCAAGATATGGTGTCGCGAGGAGCAATAAGGCTCCAACATATCGGTACAGATGAACAGGTCACTGACATTTTGACAAAGCCCCTAGGAAAGGTCAAATTCCTGACTTTCTGAGAACGACTTGGTGTCATTCAGAGACCCTCTTATGAGGGTCGAGTATGATGTATTGAGCTTTGGAAGCTCCAGGGGGGCACGAGGTACTTCTTGGAGCGACATGTGACCACAAGGCGACTCACCATCCCCTGGTGGTGCACTATGTACAGGGTAAAGGTTCAACCTTCCCCTGTGACACCCCGTGGTGATTGAGGAACAGGATGATTAGTTCTCCTATGGACCAAGATGATTCATTCTCCGTGGAGATTGTGGAGCAGGATGATTAGTTCTCCTGTTGAACAGGATGATTAGTTCTTCGTGGCATCCACTAGACAAGATGATTAGTTCTCTTGTTGAGGCATCCTACCCATGCAGTTTGGGACTCATGGGAAGTACCTCTCATCTGATCAATGAGCAGGGAAATGAGGATAGGGACCATAGTAGTACTATCGATGGACGCATCGTTGTATCTACCATACTCCCTATGCTAGGATGACCTCCATTGATCTGGGATCAATGATACTGATCTGGGATCAGTGAGAGTGGTTCACACTCTGAGACTGACTTTGGGTCAGTGGAGGATGGTATGATAAATCCTCGATCATTTCTTCTTCTTCATAGTTCGAGCAAAGCAAAGCATAGCAAAGTGGAGCAGAGCAGAGTGGGGTCAAGCTGTACACGACAGTGCATTTGATGGATGGATAGCAGCGACGGTCTGACAGATTGCAGATGAAGTTCTCCCTAGTTGAGAGTGAGTGTTAAAATTGGCAACTAGGGCCAAACTCCATGTGAATGACCTTATTTATGGCCTCTGATATTTTTCCTAGATTACTCTCATCGAGAGGTGTAGGATTGATCTAAAGATCATCCGATTCCGATAAGTATTTATGGAGATATGAATTTATTTTGATTATGGACAAATTGTGAAGGTCGGCCAGCAAACTTATGTAGGCTCAGAAGCCCAACAGTCATGTCTATTCAACCTCAACATTTTCATATAAATACAAGGAAAATTCTCCTCATTTGGACAATTCAATTCACTCATCTCCTCTCTCTCTCTCCTACGCATAAAAGGAGCCTCTCTCTCTCTCACACGTGTGGCTGAAAGGAAGACATCCTAGGGCAAGGAAGACGCAGAAAGGAGGAGATTATGGCAACTGGTCATCTCTTTGACCAGCGTTGACCAAGTGTTGACCTTCTAGAAGTGCAGATTGGGTGTGGTTTCCTCTCCTAGGCATGCCTCAATTTTTGGCATGAAAATCGAGGTAATATGTCCTCTAGTTTGACCGGTGTTGACTACCCTAGTTTAGGGCTACAATTGACTTCAGAAATATGCTAATTGACTATACTTTTGGGGTTGTTCAAGGGTTGTTTCTTCAGGTTGTTTGAGGACAAGTTGACCAGAAATTGACCAAGTATTTTAGAGGTCAATTTAAGCTAGTTTGACCAAGTTTGACTTTGTTGATCTAGGGTTTGCTGCTGCTGATATAAAATTACAGAATTCATATTTTGTATTATTTCTCTCTGCTGAACTATTGAAGATTAAAGAAGATTTGATCAAAGGGTTTCCCCACATTGGGGTTTGTCCCTGACTAGTCGCCACATCTTGTCTCTTGTATTGGCCTGTTTTCTGTTGATCATTTAATGTTCTATCTGCACTTTACTTAATGTATATGTGATTTCTAATCTGTGGCTAATAGAAGACAAATAAGTAAACTGCTCTAAGCATAGAACATACCATAATTTAACGCTTGCGAGACTGTCAGTGGGTCTAGGGTAATGCCTAGGGATTTCCACTACTAACCCTAGAAGATCCACCTAGTATCTTAAAAAATCCAAGAAATTCAAGAGAAGTCTCCCCACTAAAAATGTTCCTAGGGTTTTCAAAAAGGGATTTATCCAAGAAGCCTCTACACTATAAAACTACAATTACACTTAATAATAATCCATAAACAAATCCAACAAGATTATACAGACCACTTAATCAAGAAATCAAGATCAATCATAAAACCTAGCCATGAAAATCCATGAAAGGAGAAAAATCATCCATAACACCATCTCCTCAATGAGAATTCTACTCTTGTATAATCAACATGCACCGCCTCAAAATATATAACAAATCTAAGATAGGACATGGATTTTTACCTGAAGGAAAATTTATTGAGTTTTCCAGTCATTTATTCTTTTGATGTATCTATTGCTAAAAATCTGGTCCACATCCTAAGGCAAAAGACTGAGCCTTTCATGACAGATTCCTTATCTGGAAAACAGTTAGAAATTAGCACACACCTTTGATTATGGTATTGTCATTTTAAAGTGATTGGACATTTTGAAATATTTTGAAAATATTTGCTTATGTCCATTTGAAACAGAAATATTTGTTTAATTGTTATAAAACACAATTATAACACAACAACAAAAAATTAAATAATATATTAAATAAAGAAAATAATATATATATATATATATATATATATATATATATATATATATATATATATATATATATATATATATATATATATATATATATATATATATATATATAGATATATAGATATATTAACAACAATAATCTAAAATGTAATCACTCAAAGTAATACTTCATAAATGGTTTAAAAATTGATAATTATTCTTAATACACTACATGATAATACCATATGCACTTCATCATTCTATTCGAAGAATCCCACCCTTAAAATAATTTTTGCATCAGTTGGATATTACACTTTATGGTGGAATTGTCTCTGGAAATGGTCATGAAGTTTTTGGACGTCAATTTTTTGAGACTCAATCTGAGATAAATGGCTTTCACTTTGTTCTTTTAAGGCACATACATCTTCCTCCAAAGAAATTCTGACTCATGAAGCTTTGGCTATGTTATGAGGTCAGGATTTTCATCAAACACTTCATCAAAGGACTGATCTAGCATGCTTTCTTGATTAGTTTCCACAAAAACGACATAGGGATGCTCTTTTAGTGTGTTTGGACATTTTTCTCAATGTATCCCCATTCTTTTTCTACTATGTCAAGCTCCAGCAGTTCCCTAGACAAGATGAAGGGTTGATCCAAGAGCGAAGATTCTTTCTTATTGCCATACTTATTTCTATAGCAGCACATGGAAAATTCACTGCCTTGTACCTTTTAGCAAGCTCGAAGATAAGAACATCTATAGGATCGATTTGATAAGCTTGCAATCCAACATAAAGTTCCTTTCTTCTTTCAATGCAAAGCCCAATCAATAAATTCACATCGCAACAGGCTTCAACCAGATGCTCACAAAACTCACTATCTTCATCCAATTCTTGTTCTTCAAAGCAATTTTGAGATAGTTCTAGCTTCAGCATGGGAGCATGGGAAAAATATTCATCAAGAAATCTGTGATATTCTGTGTGATCTTGATCAATGTGAGTCGGTTAAGATCAATTCCACATAGGTATCTTCATACCTTTGAATTCTAGGACCCCAACGCTTGAGAAATTCTTCAATGAAAACTGCAATGGATAATATACTCTTTGGTTTGAGAGGATATTTAATCCAATCCCCTTTTTCCTCCAAAAAACATGTAAAAAGACCTCATCATCAAGTCTTGGTGTACCACATTGAGTTTTGAAACACACCTCAAGACATCTACCACATCAAAAATGGGCAATGATTGGTTTCCATCAAATTTTGGACAATCTTCCCACCAATGTGGTGGACACTATTTAGGGTACCCATGATACTCTTCACATCAAGTGATTTATATATTTCATGAAATTCCATGGGACCATCCTGTATCGCATGCAATTTCCCAATATGAAGGCTCAAATTTGATAATAAATGTAATTTTGTGCCTTATAGCAATATAGTGACTAAGGCGAGCCACCAATGCCTTCACAATTATGCTTGGCCCACCTCACAAGGACAAATTCTTCAAAATCTGTAAAAATATTCAATAATGAAACCTTCATCAAATTTATAGCATCTTTACAAATGTATTCAGGGAAATGGAATTTATCCTCAACAATTGTGCCAAAACGTTAATCACACAAACTCAAACTTCTTGAGATAAAGTCTAAAGTCTCAAGAGCTGTTTGAGTGTAACCACGAGGAGGCCATTGTCACCTCATCAACCCTCTTCTTCACTTCGGCTAGCTCTCCTCCAACTCAAGGCAGACTTCCCTAGGTTCACATTGTTTGGATTTAGAGCAATAAGTTTGAACGTGATAAGAAGAGTAAATCCAACAAAATGGTTTTGAAAGAGTTTTAGAATTTGGAATTTGATGGGAGGATGAGAGACTAGTGTCTTTCCATTGTGTGTATGGATCAACTAAGAACTCCCTTGCGAGAGTGTAAGTGGGTCTAGGGTAATACCTAGGGATGTCCACTACTAAGCCTAGAAGATCCACCTAATTCCTAGGGTTTTCAAAAAGGGATTTATCTAAGAAGAAACCAAGAAAATGCACCCTTTACACTATAAAACTCCAATTACACTTAATAATCATCCATAAACAAATCCAACAAGATTATACAGACCACTTAATCAAGAAATCAAGATCAATCATAAACCCTAGCCATGAAAATCCATGAAAGGAGAAAAATCATCCATAACACCATCTCCTCAATGAGAATTCTACTCTTGTATAATCAACATGCACTGACTCAAAATATATAACAAATCTAAGATAGGACATGGATTTTTACCTAAAGGCAAATTTATTGAGTTTTCCAGTGATTTATTCTTTCGATATGTCTTTTTCTAAAAATATGGTGCTCGTCCTAAGGTAAAAAACTGAGCCTTTCATGACAGATTCCTTATCAAGAAAACAGTTAGAAATAAACACACACATTTGATTATGGTATTGTCATTTTAAAGTGATTGCACATTCTAAAATATTTTGAAAACCTTTGCTTATGTGCATTCCAAATAGAAATATTTGTTTAATTGTTATAAAACACAATTTTAACACAACGGCAAAAAAATTAAATAATATATTGAATAAATAAAATAATATATATATATATATATATATATATATATATATATATATATATTAACAACAATAATGTGAAAAGTAATCGCTCAAAGTAATAATTCATAAATGGTTTAAAAATTGATAGTTCTTCTTAGTACACTATAGGATAATACCATGTGCACTTCATCATTCTATTCCAAGAATCACACCCTCAAATGAATTTTTGCATCACTTGGATATTACACTTTATGGTGGAATTGTCTCTACAAATGGTCATGAAGTTTCTGGATGTCAATTTTTTGAGACTCAATCTGAGATAACTGGCTTTCACTTTGTTCTTTTAAGGCACAGACATATTCCTCCAAAGAAATTCTGACTCATGAAGCTTTGGCTCTGTTATGAGGTCAGGATTTTCATCAACCACTTCTTCAAAGGACTGACCTAGCATGCTTTCCTGATCAACTTCCACAACAACGACATAGGGATGCTCTTTCAGTGTGTTTGGAAATTTTTCTCAACATCTCCCATTCTTCTTATACTATGTCAAGCTCCAGCAATTCCATAGACAAGATGCAGGGTTGATCCAAGCTTGGGGAGTCTTTCTTACTGCCATACTGTTAAAATTGGCAACCAGGGAAAAACATCATGTGGGTCATCTTATTCATGGCTGATAATATTTTTATTAGATTCCTCTCATCGAGAGGTGTAGGATTGATATAAGGATCATCCGATTCCGATAAGTATTCATGGAGATATGAATTTATTTTGATTATGGAATTATTATCAAGCCAACCTACAACTCATGTAGGCTCAGAAGCCCAACAGTCGCATCTATTCACCCACCAACGTTGTGTATAAATATAAGAGGACTTTTCCTCATTTGGACTCACTCATCTCATCACATCTCTCTCTCTCTCTCTACTGCGCATAAATGAGTCTCTTCTCTACTGTGCTGAAATGGGTCTCTCTCTCACACATGTGAAGCTGGAAGCTGTTGAATTTGAAGTTGTAACTGCAGAAGTAAATATTGACTTGTGTGGCCTAGAATATCTCCTCTTTGGAACTACGTTGTAGGTTCATATGAACCTCCTCTGAAAGCCGCAACTTTTGGTGGTGGAATGAAGTCAATCCGATGAATGGTTTGCAAGATATCAACTGCCCTAGTTTGAAGCCGGAAACTGCTGAAACTGAAGCTGCAACTGCAGAAGTAAAGATTGACTTGCGTGGCCTAGAAGATCTCCTCATCTGAACTGCGTTGTAGGTTCATCTGAACCTCGTCTGGAAGCTGAAACTTTTGGTGGTGGAATGAAGTCAATCCAACGGTCGGTTTGTGAGATATGGTCTACCCTAGTTTGATAATAAGCCGCTAATGCTGATGCTGTTGATCTAGGGTTTTCTACTGCTGATATGAATCAGATTTATTGTACTATTTCTCTCTGCTGAATTATTGAAGATAAAAGAAGATTTGATCAAAGGGTTTCCCCACACATTGTGGGGTTTGTCCCTAGCTAGCCGCCACATCTTGTGTCTCTTGTCTTGGCTTGTTTTCTGTCGATCGTTTAATGTTCTATCTGCACTTTACTTTATGTACGTGTGATTGCTAATCTTTGGAATATACTAAGGAAAAGAAGTAAACTGTTATAAGCATAGAACATACCATAAATTAACATGGTATCAGAGCTGAGGTGAAGAAAAAGCCCAAGCAAGAGCAAGAGCAATCATCGAAGAGAATATTGGCAAGGCTATTCTAAAAGAACTATGGGGTCCTCAACACTCTTTCCTGTTGAAGACAAGCTCCGTGAGAAAGATGACTATCACGGATGGAAGATGTCTATCGATCTAACCCTTGAGAATCAAGGAGTGTTGGATAATGTGAGAGGCAATATTATTGAGCCTCCACCAAATGCATCCGCTGCTGCCTGGAGCAAATGAAAAAATGGAGAAGTCAAAGCAATAGAAGATCATCCGGGACTCTATCGACAAGCACTTGGTGGCCTACATCTCTGAACTGGACACCTCCAAGGAAATCTACGATAGACTGGGAAATGGCACTCACGACTCTTGGAGGATTACCATCCGAATGGTACGTGTTCAGGACTACTCTTCTGAACTATAATGTAATTCGTGGTTTCGAGGAATTCATGGCTAGATGCATTCAAGAAGAAACAAGGGAAGAAGAGCAAGAAATTCCCATGCCTAAAGGTCCTCCCGTTGCCTCTTCTTCTCATGCTAAGAAAAGAAATAATTCTGGGACTAAATCAAAAGGAAAGGCTGGACCTAAGGGTGGAAGAAAAGGACGATGTTACATCTGCGATAAAGCAGGTCACTATGCAAGGGAGTGCCCTAATAGAAAGGACTCACACCGGGACAATGATTAAAATCCCTCTGATGGCAAATCAAAGGAATGACAAATTCAATAGCAAAGGTAAGAGGAGAGCTAGGAATCGAGGAAGAGGACAATCATTCAAGAAGGCTAGAAAGTCCAGGATGTATTAAATGCACCTAACCTCAAAAAGAACCTAGTGTCCATCTCGGCAATGGAAGACAAAGGCCACAAGGTAACCTTCAGCGATGGCAAGGTATGTATATGGAAAAATAATGTTAAAGATGCCTTTACTCTTGGGTTTAGTATTGATTCATTATATCAAGTCAATGGACGTCCACTAGGTGTCATGTCTTGTAACACAACTCTTTAGTCTGAACTTTGACATCGGAGGTTTGTCCCCCTTCATTATAAAGCTATACTCGATGTAAGACAAATGGTTACAGGGATGCTCGAATTCTGAGTAGAGAAAGAAGGTGTATGTCCAAGATGTACCAAAAGGAAAGCTCAAAAGGGGACCATTCGCCTCCAGCCAAAGCAAGACCTCCGATATATTACAGTTGGTTCACTTAGGCATACCTGAGGTTGGCATTAAGAGGGAGACTACTACACCACATACTCCTGAGCAGAAAGGTGTGGCGGGAAGGAAGAATCGCACGAGTGTGGAATCTGTCTGGGTCATGCTACATGATCAAAGACTTCCAAAGATTCTATGGGCTGAAACTACAATCACCGCCATATATGTACAAAATCGATGCCCTCATCAAGAATTGGGTTCCTAAACTCTTGAAGAAATGTTCACCACCGGTCAAAGGGAAGTCATAATTAGTCATGATGTCACCTTTGACGAAGATATGGCTCTCAGCAAGGTGGACAATCTACTGACTTTGAGTAGCTCTCAAGAAGCTGACACCAGGGAATCGAAAGAAAAGGATGATGAATCAATGCCTAAAGTAGAAGAACCCATGGATCTGATTGAACCTCATCCACATGAGAATTCCTCTTCTAGGAAGAGGCCTTCATGGCTTAGGGGGATACTTGATGATGCTGAAGAACATGTTGCGCCCTGAGGAACCTTCCATGAAAGTAGGAAACCTAACAGGTATCAGGGATACCTGACCATCATGAGAACGATCATACAAAATGAACCTTCAGCATTCTCAGATGTCATCAAGCATTAACTATGGAAGGATGCTATGACCATAGAATATGAGTATATTATGGAGAATGATGTCTGGGAAATAGTTCCCAGACCCTGGACAAGACAATTGTTACTTCAAAATGGCTTTACAAGATAAAGCATGCAACAAATGGAAGTATGGAAAAGTATAAGGTTCATTTTGATGCTCGTGGTTTATCTGAGAAGGGAGGTATAGACTATGATATTTGCACCTGTTGCCAGATATACAACCATCCACTTGATCATAGCCCTTGTGGCTTCACAAGGATGGAACCTACATCAGATGGATGTTAAGACCGCGTTCTTGCATGGTTCTATCAAAGAAGAGGTCTATGTGGAGATTGAGAGAGGGAGGGAGAGTGAGGTCATCGTGGCATTTTCGCTATAACTTTTTTTCTGTGACTTTTCAGAAGTCGCAAAAAAAAACCCATTTGAGACGAAATCGCGCTGAACCTTGGGTCCGAATTTCAGAGCTTTTTGCACGACATTTGCGGAGATATGATCTAAGGAAGTTGGTATTTTTGCAAACTACTGAATTACATTCAAAACAGGTGACCTGGGGAAAACCATCATAACTTTCTCTCTGAGAATCAGATTGAAATTTTGTAAGAAGGTACAGAAAGAGGACGGACTGTAGTTTCTTTTATATCTTTTTCAGAACCAAATATCAAAAATTGTACACGTGGCACTTCATACAACTTTTCTCTTCTGGAAAGGTCTATAATCAGGTCATCTTGGGAGATTGTTCATAACTCTTTCTTAGAGAATCCAATTTGGATCAGATTGGTGGCATTGGAAAGAGGACACAAAGGGCTACTATAGTTCACAATTTTAGAACTTAAAGATCTGAAAGTACAGAGTTACAGTCGTTTCAAGGTCGAGCTCCTAAAATCAAGAAAAAGCAAGATGAGGAAGTTTGATGGCAAGGATCCGGTAAATTGGATACTTCAGATGGAGCAATATTTTGATCTACATGGTGTACAACTATTACAAAAGGTATGTATTGCATCTTCATATTTAGAACCAGATCAATTTTTATGGTATGAAGGGCTTTGTTCGCGTAAAAAACTTGTTACGTGGTCAATTTTCACGGAGGAAATGATAGCACATTATGAGGATACAAAGAGCAACACCTTCTTTAGAGAAACACCACAACAATTGGAAAGAGTAAAAGGGATTTGTGACATAATGGAAAGCAAAATTATGGAAACAAGGAAGCATACCCCTCACAACTATAAAGATGGAAGTGTTGTTTCTCCCAACCTCCCACAACCTACAAGGGTTACACCACAACAATTGGAAGAAAAAAGAGAAAAAGGGCTTTGTTACAATTGTGATAGCAAATGCACTAAAGGTCATAGGTGTGCTGAGAAGAAATTATTTTACATAGAATATGAAGAGGAGGAAGAAAAGGATCAAGAAACATCAAAAGAAGAGGATATATGCCAAGACACCACCCCAAAGAAAGAAGAAATGAATCAGACCATATCTTGTAAAGCATTGGCAAGAATTACCAGTCCTCAAACTATCGAGATAGAAGGACACATCAAGAAGAAAAATGTTCAAGTAGTGAAAGATCACATCGAGCATCAAGAAATGAATCAGACCATATCTTGTAAAGGACTGGAAGAAATTACCACTCTTCAAAAGATAGAAGGACATATCAAGAAGAAAAAGGTTCAAGCAGAGAAAGATCACATCGAGCATCAACAACAAGTTCTCCAACTTTTAAAGGATAACGCCACTTCGGTGCAAAATCAAACGAAACAACAGGTAGATCAACATCGTAGTGAAAAATGTTTTGATGTAGGTGATTGGGTATTTTTACTGCTACATCTCAAGCAAGCTATTTATGAGAAGGAAATGTTGGCAATACTACATGCACTTAAAAAATGGCGACCTTACCGAATGGGAAGACTCTTCAAGGATGAGGATGTGGAAGCATTGTTTTGTGCTATTTATATTATCCAACCAGATTGGATAAACGAAGCAAGGGATGAATGGAAGAAGGACGAAGAAGTATGGCCACTTATTCAAAAGTTGCAAAAGATCCCAATTCAAGCAATATTGCCAGAAATTGAAGAGGAAGGAAAAATCATATTGGAACCTGGAGCAATCATAGAAACAGGAACCCGACAGCTACGAAATCGATCAATTTCAGAGTATCTCATCAAGTGGAATAACTTACCCGCTAAATATTCCACATGGGAGGGCAAGAATTTTATACAGAAGCATCAATAACTACTCAAGCGTTGAGGACAACGCTTTTTGAAGTAGAGGGGCATGTTAGGCCCCTATACTACTAGTGTAACCCCTTATTGTTATTAGTATAACCCACTTATTATATTGATGTACCCATGTAGTGCCCATATTGTTACTATTTTGCCCCATAGAAGCCCACTATTGTTATTATTGTGCCCTTACATTATTATTGTTATGTCGGCTCTGATTATGTTATAACCCCTTAGACTCCTATATATAGAAAGGAGGTCTTTTCATTTGTATCATCCAAGAATTGTTCATTTATGTAATGTAAAGGAGGTTGCCCCCTCGAAGAGGCTGAATTCTAAGGTGTTGATCTATCTTTTCTATCTTTTCTTGAGCTGGTTTCATAACAGAAGATAAATGATTAAGGGTGGGGGAGAGGTAAAGGGGATATAGAGGGGAGTGTGGAGAGTGAGATTGAGAGGGATTTAGAGAGAGATCGATGGATAAAGGAATGAATGGGTGGGAGACAAATGATGTGGGGGAGAGAGTGGTGGGTAGAGAAAGAGTGTGGTGGTCGGGAGAATGATAAATAGAGGGGAATAGAGAGAGAGGGAGGAAAGAAAAAATAAATGATGAGGGAATGGGATTAGGAGGCAAGAGAGGATATACGATCAAAATTGAGATAGAGACTAATAGTTTGTGAGAGCAAGAAGTGAGGGTGGGAGAGAGATAGAGAAGGAAGGATATGAATGTATATTGTGGAACCCGGATATAGAAAGAGGGACAAAGAGATAGAGTGAGAAATCTGAAAGAGATGATTGTAAATTATAGGGGTGTGTTTGTGTATGTGTGTGTGTGTGTGTGAGAGAGAGAGAGAGAGAGAGAGAGAGGGAAGGATATGAACGTAAAATGTGGAAGTTGGATAGAGAAATATGGCTAGAGAATTAGAGTGAGAAATGGGAAACTAGATAATTGTAAATTATAGGAATGTGTTTGTTTGTGTGTGTGTGTGTGCATGTGTGTGTGTGTGTGAGAGAGAGAGAGGGAGATGGAATGAATCGAAGGGAGTTGGGTAGTGAGGGAAAAAAGGTGTTATAGGTAGTGAAATATTGAGACTCGGTGATAGAGAGTAGGGGGAAGAGAGGGAAGAGGTGGATGAGAGGGATTGAGGGAATGAGAGTGGGGAATATGAAAATATAGAGATAAATAATGATTAATTGAGTGATAGAGAGTGTGTGAGGGAGGAAGATAATGAGCCAACATCATTGAAGGGTAAAAGAAATAGATAAATGAGAGGGTAATAATGGGAGGGAAAGAGAGTAGGAGATGTGATTTTAGCGTTTCCCAAAGGATGAAGTCTTAGCATAAAGACTCTTTCTCAGAGGCTGCAAGCTTCTTCCTCACCATATTTGTTTTCTCAGGAGGATTGGTTGAATATTGTTGAGAATGCAACAAGATGATGGAGATTACTGGAAAGGAGTCGCCTTCACTAAGTGGGCCCACAGGCAAACTATGGCGCAAAGTATATTTTTAGACTATGTCTATTTTTAGACATATGGATCATGTCTATGAGTTGCAGGATGTTGCTTATGGATGATTGGTCATGTTGGGAAAAATAGATGGACTTCTATTTTTGGATCACAGCAGGAGTGATCAGAGTCTATTTTTAGACTGCTAGTCAAAAATAGAAAAGTCAAATATCATTGTCTCATAATAATATTTAGACTATAAACTTTATCTTATCCTCTTGGAGAACTTCAGTTTGAGCTATAGATGTGGCACATGCAGCTGTCAGAAGTAAATGCGCTTTCTTTGTGAGTCAGTTGAGCTATTGCATGCAGGACTTCAGTTAGAACTCAAGCAGTTGAGTTTGGTGGAGTTGGATGTGGAATTGATGGAGTTGTGTTCAGTTTGACTTGGTTAAACTAGTTGTAATTAGTCTAACTGCAAATAGACTAGTGATGAGTTATGTGAATTAATTATTAACTCATAAAGCAACTAAAGAATACATCAGTTAACTCAGTTGCATGTCAGTGCATGTATAGTTCAGTGGAGACAGGTGTTAGAGGTTGAGATTGCTATCAGTTGTGACTATAGTTGTGCATGAGATTTTGCACAATCAAAGGATTGAGTATGCCCATGAGAATTGCATATGCCCAGTGATATAGCCTGTGCTCACATGATTTCCAGTGTGAGTGATTTTCCCAAGGTAAATAGAACTTGGAACGAGTTTGGATTCATTCATTCTCTTGCAGGATTGTGCAGTGGAGGCAGGCAAGCAGCGGGGGAGATTTGGAGATCAGATCTGAGCTGTATTGTGTGTAACAGGTGGAGATAGTATTGATTACTTGTGAGGAGTATTGTACTATGTATTGTTACATGTTCTCAATCAATATAATATACAGATAGTTGGGGGTTTTCAGCTGTATGCTTTCCCCGGGTACATACTGTGTTGATATGTGGGATTGATGCTTCAATGTGCGCATGCGATTGTTTCTGAATACTGCAAAATTGATGATCAACGTAGAGGAGGTTATGTATTATGCATGTATTTTGTAATAGTGTATAATCGGGATAATCTCTCTGAATATGTGTCATATTATTCAAAATTTCTACAAATATGTTGGTTGGGGATGAACGAATTCCCCTTGAAATCATTTGGAGAAGTGAGAAGGAATGATATGCAAGTGCTCTCCTCAATGGTAGTGGGAACCCTCCTCATGCATGACCATTGATGTTACAAGACACCTTTAGGCAGAAGCAAAGATAAAAAGAAGTATAGAGACACACTCACAATGGTGTAGTTAATAGGTTTCTCGGGATAGTGACCCTCTAGGTTTCTCGGGTTAGTGGCCCTCTCTTGCTTGGCCATCAATTCTCAAGATGCAAGAAAGAAAAGTTTCACTGATGTTGTCCCTTTCTATTCCTTAGTATGGAAAGTAATATGTGCTTTCAATGATTTTTTAAACAATCTCATCCATTTCTCACTTAGAATTCATGTAATTCATGCAAAAAAGTGACCTAACTCTTCCTCCACCAATGTTTTTGCCAATACGAGGGCCTGTGTTTTGATTTTATTAATTCAACTTCATACCTTATGACTTGATATGCACTGGCATGTTTTTGCTTATACAATGGGATAGGTAAGCATTTATTTATGTTTTTTCCATTCAACTTCTTACTTTACGATTTGATACTTGCTAACATGTTCTTAAAATAACTTGTTTTTATTCACATGATATGTGGTACCATGTTTTTAAAATAATTTCAAAAAATATTCATCAACAAAATTAATCATGTACATTTTATTGTAGAAAAGACAATTTACATACAATTTACATAAAAAATACTACTTCCTATCACAAATATCATAACTTTTCATGGAAGTCAATTTCACTTTTCGAAAAGGACACCAAAATGAAGAGGACGAAGAAGAAAGTGATGGACCTACAAGAACCAACACTGATAAATGAAAAGATGACCTAAACAAAATTAATATCTCTAACTAAATAACATTTCACAAATTTAATGAAGACAATACTAATATGTCTTGGAGTGTTCACACTTAAAATTGTCATTCACAATTATCAAAACCTTTAATTGATGCATTGATTGCATAAATGGTGTAAGAAAGTATTCACTTGTAGAAAATTTTAAGATAAGAGCCTTGGCATTTGGAAAGTTCATATGACACCGATCCTTTCTCCTCCATTGGACCTTGACATACAATAATGTAGAAATCATTACATTCATAAACAAATTATGTGTAGGTAGAATGTAAGAGATTGCAAGCTTTTGATCAAGTGAGACAGTTCAATATTGAAAAATGGTCAGAAACGGCTAGGAGAGGAGAAAGAAATATGCACCAAACCTGTGTGGAAGGAAACAATATCAACAACAAATCTACACTTTGCAAGCTTTTTCAACTTCTTGGGAATAAATTCTGCTCTCTGAGGCATAAAAAGCCTTTCATGTTTCTTTATAGGCCCCTGCCTTGTCAAATACATAAGAAAATCTCACATAATATAATATCATGCCGAATAAAGGAAAGATCGCGGGTCTGCTCTCCGAGGCATAAAAACCCTTTTTTGTTTCTTTATGGGCCCCTGTCTCATCAAATACATAAGAAAATCTCACATAATATCATGCTGAATAAAGGAAATATTGTTGGTGATACCATAACAGTTCACTTGAATAGTGAATTAAAGTTGCTATGTTATCTAAAATAATTATTTAGTAAATTCTCAACAAAAGATCCACTTCTCTCCAATCAAATAGTGTAAAGTTGTTATGTCAGTGACTAACGTGACTTAACTTAACAGTGTAAAGTTGTTATGTCAGTGACTAACGTGACTTAACTTAACAGTGTAAAGTTGTTATGTTAGTGACTAGCGTGACTTATATATTTCGTAGTTTTTCTTTAAACAAATTCATCCAATAGTAGATTTTGAATAATTATATTGATTTTTTTTAAATATTATTAATATATTTTATTAATTATATAAATAAAAATAGATTTGGAACTAATATGCATGCTTTTATATAGATTTGTTAATTATAAATTAAAAAAAAATCAAAAACAAATTAATGTTAATGATTCCATATGTATTGTGTGATAAGATTTTTTCTTCCAACATTACTTAATATCATAACCATTTCAAAATCTAATATGAAAATGATTTAGTTTGGTTCAAATCATAATTTTAATGTAATATTTACCAATCATTTAATTATTTTTATAGATTTTAGTGATATGTAATGACAATGAATCCAATTTAATATGACATATTTTTAATAAAAAAATGATAAAATAATGAATTTACTCCTTTACATTGAAAATGGAATTTGAATGAAGTATGAATTATTTCAAACTCACAATAATTTTCAAAACAAATAAAATTTAAAATTATATTTATTTATAAAAATAATAACAATAATAATTATTAAAAATAAAAATAGAAGGATGGCCACCTTAGAGCATTGTCCACTTTTAATTTTTTCTTTTTTTCTTCAATTTTTTAAGATTATGGGATATGATTCATGTTAGAAAATGTTTCACATAAATTTGATAACTTTGTAATATAAAAGGGTAAATAATGGACATGTACAATGTAGAAGATATTTTTAATGATAAAATGTTAAGTATGTTTTTTATTTTTAAAATTTTTGTTTCCTTTGAAGTTTTTTTATATTGTGAGATATATGACTAAATGTCTAAATTATAAATATGAAAGATTGCATAAACGATACAAGTTTAAAATAAGTTTTTATGTTGATATTTAGTCATGATCAGATAGAAAGTTGGATTGCTTTTTTTCTTCATAAATAAATGATATATACAAGAAGTTATTTGTTGTTAGTGTCCATGCAATTCAAAATATTTCTTTACAATTTCAAAGATAATGTTCTAAGGAAACAATGGAGATATTTAACATCATCAAGTGCACTGCACTAGAGTTTCCCATCAAAGTTGTAGACGTTACACCAAATTACACCAAAATTTATGAGTAATTGGGAGCTTAAGTCTAGCTCATTTACTTATGAAATTTGTAAGGTTTTGATGCAAATTCACATTTGGAAAGATACTCATCATATTGCTCATGAATTAATATTATTTATTTAGTTTGTTTAATGTCATCTACTACTTATATTATTTCAAAATCTATCAAATATTTGATATTTGAACTTAAAAGACCATCTTTGAATATTAAGGGACAATCTATGTTGGAAACGTTATAGAATTTGTCAATTTGAGATAATGTAAGTGGTTTTTGGTTATCTTCTAGCTTGGAATAGCTTTGAATGCCATTTTGTTTACTAATTTTTATGTTCAATGTTTTTTTATATGACATGAATCATGACTTACAACGTTAACGTTTCTTTTGCAACATCTGGTGCAATTGCTAGTTAAAAGCATTATAAAACATGAATAATCTCATCCTCACTATGGTCACTGGGTTTTTGTTGGTATTACAACCCAATGTAGTAAACATATTTCACTCATTCTATAAAAAGATATTTTGATGAACATATGATTTCATATAATTTCATAACTTAAATAAACTATTTGAAAATCTATGTTAACTGATTTATGTCGATATCACTTCTATGCATATCTATACATAGAAAGAATGTATATACCTAGAAAGAAAATGTTAAAATAAAATATTCAATATCAATATTTTAATGTTGTATATAATAAAATATTCAATATCCAAAGAAAAGGGTAATTGAAAGTAAAAAAATAAAATAAAAAACATCAAGTAATTCCTTATAAGAATATTAAGAGGGAGTTGTGCCATTCATGCAAATCCTTAATATAAAATTAATGTGACATTCAAAAATATTCATAATAATAAAATATTTCAATATGGGTCATGAATATAATATTTTAATATGCAAGATTAAGTAAATATTGGCTTATATTTAAAAACATATTAATAATAAAAAAACCATTTTAATGGGGACCATTTAAATGTCTCAATGCACTTGTTATGTAAAATATTTTAATGTCAACTATGTATATATTATATATTGTTTAAAAAACCTATGTATATATCATATGAAACAATTGAAAACAATAAGTTTTTATGATTAAAACATTTGAAATAGTGTCACTCTTTTACATTTTGGTCATTTTTTTAGGTTTATTTTTCTATAATTTTCCTTCAAATCCAACAAAACAATTTTAGACTTACAAATTTAAGTTATGTATATGATATAACATTTAAAAAATACAATATTATATATATAATCGCTTCAAATTGATTAGAATTTATCAAAAATATAAAATAAATTTTAATAAAAATTTTTGATTACTTAAGATAGATAGATATATACCAATTTCTGAAAATGAGAACACATTATTTTCTAAGTATTTATCTCCTTTTATTTGTCATGTTGATCTGTCATGTACATTGTTGCGGACAATTAAATGGCTTAAGATAATAAATAAATAAAAACAAATGAGCTGTTGAGTGTAGGCTGCACCCAACGTTTCACTTGAAATGAGATGATGAGATTTCACGTTCCATTACACTCGGGCTTCTAATTTAGTGAGAACGTACACGTGAATCGAGATTCTAATTTAGTGAGAACTTACACGTGAATCATTCACGTGAGTCGAGAGATGAATCCATGTCTGCATTTTCATGTTAGTCAGGTAGTTTTGGCATTTTGAATCCATTATTCAGGACAAAAGCAGGAATGCAGGTACTGTAAGATTAACATTCATGGAGACTGGTGAACTCTGCTAAGAACGAAGGACCGGGATCAGGTCCCCTCTCTCAGGTTATTGAATCATATTTCTCGCGTCTGTAGGTCCATTCGATTTTATAAAGACATCCTCAGTTTCGTTCATTTTAAAAGACCTGGTTCGTTTGGCTTTTGATGGATCCTGGTAAGTAGGTTGAATTTGTTTTTCTATTTACATTTTAAAAACATGGATAGTAGTCATAGTAAACAAACTTTCACAACAAAAAACTTTCCCAAAACTTATAATGTCAACAGCGTATTGAGTCTTTGTCTAAGGAGAAAGATGTTTGTAGTTTATAATTTGGGTTAATGTCAACAGCGTATTCAGTCTGTCTAAGGAGAAAGATGTTTGTAGTTTATAATTTGGGTTTCGACTATTGTAGGTTGTTTAATTATGGAATAGACATCCATTTACTACAATCTACGAGCCGAGACAATGTACACGAGAAAAGTGAAATCAATCTAAGAGACCATCACATCTCGTTTGAGGTACATTTTTCACCTATACTATCCTCTTGATGCAGAGATTCATAGCTCCATGTATAATTACTAATAACCATCCGTTTTTCCTGCTGATTTACGTAGATAACTACACTGAGTTTCCCAATGTCTTTGGAATCGCAGTGTGAACATGTGCAGGCTATAGAGAGCAAGTTGCAAAAATGAACATCAAATATGTGAAACGAATAGTGAAGGAAGGAGGGATTTATGTGCATCAACTCTCCTTGAATGACCCTGATTGCTACATGGTTGAGTCTCCAATTGCGAGAATTTTTTTTGAGAATTTTCTAGTGGAGCGAATTGTGGGTATTTGCATCGGCCTACACTCTCATTTAGCTTTTGAATAATTTTAATAGTTTTAGTTTAAGGTAGAATAATATAAAGATGAACACAGCTATATTTATTAATGTGGTTGATATAAGTCTAAATCCATATGTAAAGCATATGCACAAACATATTAGTAGATATGGCTAATAGAGGCCAATAGACATACATTAACCACATTAATAATTATTAGATATATCATAGGAATTTAATCTCAAAGCCACTTTTACACATGATCAAACCACATTTAATAATGTGTTTGACTATGTGATTGTTTAATAATTATATAATAACAACCACATTATATATATATATATATATGTCTGGGTGAGTTTTATATATATATATATATATATATATATATATATATATATATATATAAATATATATATATATATATTAAAAACTCAAAATTATAAACCCTATTATTAAACTCTCTATTATAAACTCTAATACTAAACCCAATATTGTAAACCTTAATATTAAACACAATATCATAAACCCTAATATTAAACCCAATATTATAAATTGTGATATTAAAACCAATATTATAAAACCTAATACTTAACCCTATATTATAAACCCAATATTATGATTATAATGGGTGAACAATATGGTTAACCATAATGATTGACCATTTATGGTCATAATTATTGACCATGGTTGAGCATATTCAAAGAGGTTTTACCATGGTTGACCATAGTTTATAATGGATGATAAGGACTCACCATGGTTGATAATGGTTGACTATGTTTGATTATTAATATTAATTAATAATATTAAAAGACAACTATGTTTGATTGCAATTGAAGAGTGTTGACATTCAATAAATTGTAATGTAATATAGCATTCTAGCCATTGTTGATCATGGTTGATCGTGGTATACCATAGTTGACCATGGTTGATCATGGTTGACCAAAGTTGAACTTACTTGACCATTTTAGATCATTATATTCATGTTGACATTGGTTGATCATGATTGATCATGGTATACCATGGTTGACCAAAGCTGAACTTACTTGATCATGTTTGACCATTCTATTCATGTTGACCTTGGTTGATCATGATTGAATATGACCAAAGTTGACCTTGCTTGACCATGTTCAACCATTCTAATCATGTTGACCTTTGTTGATCACGATTAATCGTGGTTGACCATAATGGACCATGGTTGATCATGGTTAACACTGGTTATCTTTGGTTGACCATTGTCAACCATTCTAACCATGTTGATATTGGTTGACCATGGTTGAGCTTGGTTGACCATGCCTAATGATGGTCGACCATGGGTGACCTTGGATGACCATTCTATCCATATTAATCTTGGACAACCTTGGTTGACTATAGTTGACCACTGTTGATCACCCAATATTATAAATCCTATATTATCAACCATAATATTAAACCCTATATTATAAACCCTATATTGTAAATCCCAATATTAAACCCAACATTACAAACCCAAGATTATAAACTCTAACATTAAACCCTATATGGTTGACCATGGTTGATCACCCAATATTATAAACCAAAATATTAAACTATATATTATAAATTGATGCAAGAGCATCCGAGTGAAGAGGCAACAGCTCGGAAATGTTTTTATTCTATTCTATTTTGCCGGACAGAGAGGAAAACATTTTGAGTTTCTGTTTCATTTTAGTTTGATTTAAAATTAAGGCTAACTCAACCATTGTTAGTTTTTAAATTAGGCAAACATATCAAAATAGGATTAGTTAGGAACTTGTTTGAAGAAATTGTTAAGCAACTGAAAAGTAACTGAGGAACAGTTCCTCAACAGTAAAGAAACTGCTAATAATGTATTGAAAAGGAAAAATTAGAGAGGATGGAAGGGCTACCATCCAGAGAGGAGAGAGAGCCCAGCAGTGGTAATTTCACAATTATTTGAATTTCTATAATAGAAAACAATTCAAAATCTGTCATTAAGGAGGTAGATTAATTTTCATTACATTCCCTATGTATCGATGTTTCAGGCATCAAAATGAAAGCAAGATGGTGAAACCATTTATTCAAAAGATCCGAACAAGCATCAACAAGCATTCTGTAACAGGAAGCATTTCAAATCTGAGAACCAAACAGAGGTACACCATCATATATATTTCTTTTTTCAACAAAACAAAACCAAGGTACTATTATATTCCACATTTAAAAGCATTTCCTGTACATTGCATTTTCATTTTTCATTCAACAAAATTCACTGTACAAATTCTATAACCTAGAAATCGTGGAGGGTTCCAAACCCACGCAAACCAACAAAATTACAGTCCACAGGCTAGGCCCAAATCAAACAGCGAGGGCATGAACACCTCAGAGACCACATACAGACACAAAGGAACCAAAACCCCAAGGGCATAACCGAATACAGACAAGAGCAAGCGACAGAGCAAGTATCGATAGAACAAGAAACAAAGCAAGCAAGAAATCGCTACAGCCACGGAAAGACCCTACCCGGGTTTTCCCTAAGCCTGCGAATAGTCCCCAGGTCGAAGTTGTGGAGCAACGTTCCCCTGGAAGGGCCTGCACACCACCACAGAGCACGGCAACAGTAAATTTGAGCCACGAAACAAAAAACAACAGCGAATAGCCAACTGGAAGAGGAACGAGGGTTTTTACCTGGAGAAGGATTAATTTCGTGACGGAGGACGAGAGCTGAGACCCACAACAGAGGGTTTCCACCAGCAGAAGAGCCATGGACGCGTTCTGCCTACTCACCAAGGAGTTAGAGCATTAGAACCTTCAAAAACAAGGAGTGAAAATGAAATTGGAAGGAGAAGCTTACCTGAGAGTAAGTGCACCGAGTCGTCCTGTGTAGCAACCAGGCAGGGACCTGAGATTTGCGGAGCCAAACTGTCACCAGACCCAACATCAACATACAAATCACTGCAAACAAAGCATAGATGAAGCTTGAAGCAAATGATAGAGAAAAATAAACTTGCAGGTGGAAAACAACCTGAGACCCTCCAAAAACCAGAGCAGTGAATCGCTACAGAGAATGAGCAGAGACACAACATCAACAGACTACAGAGAACGAGTAGAGGCACAACACCAACAAACCACAAAGAACCAGCAGAGCACAGTAAACCACCATACGAGACAAACAAGGCACGATATTTACCACCCATTGCAAATACCATGTGAAAACACTGAGCACCTGAAGAGCGAAACCATCGCAAAGAAGAAATGACTTCCAAACACCCTCAACGAAAGTGATAAGCCATAGTCACAAGCTCGAGGTCAGTACAGAGGGTAGACAACAAAAAATAAATCGCATTAAAGTCATACACCAAAACCCTGCCACCAAACTTAATTCAGAACCAAAGAATTAAACAGTCACAGCTACGTGTCCCTCCTCGGGATCGCCACCATAAATCCTAATATTTATCCCAATATCATAAACTCTAATATTTAACCCTATATTATGACCATAATGGTTGACGAATATGGTTCACCATTTATGATCATAATGGTTAACCATGGTTCACAATGGTTGATAATGGTTAGCCATGGTTGGCCATGGTTGATAATATTTGACTAATGTGGTTGACTACTATTGATCATGGTTGACCATGGTTAAACTTGGTTAACCATGTTCGACCATTCTAATCAAGTTGACAATGGTTGATCATGGTTGACCATGATTGATTATGGTTGACCATAATGGACCACGGCTGAGCATGGTTAGATTTTGTTGACCATGTTCAACCATTTTAATTATATTGATCTTAGTTCAACATGGTTGACCTTGGTTGACAATGACTCATTATGGTCAACCATGGGTGATTTTGGTTGATCATTATATCCATATTGATCTTGGATGAACTTGGTTGACTATGGTTGACCACTGTTAATCACCCAATATTATAAACCCTAATTGTAAAACCAACATTGTAAACCAAAAATTATAAACAATAATATTAAACCAAATAAACCCTCATATTAAACCCTATATTATAAATGATAATCTTAAACCCAATATTACAAACCCTGATATTAAATTGAATATAATAAACCCTAATATCCAACCCAATATTATGACCATAATGGTTGGCCAATGTAGTTAACCATTTATGACCACAATGGTTGCCCATGGTTGAGCATATTCAACGAGGTTTGACCATGGTTGACCATGGCTCAGAATGGTTGATAATTGATGATCATGGTTGGCCATGGTTGATCATGGTTGAACATGATTGATAATGGTTGACTAATGTGGTTGACTATGTTTGACTATTAATATTAATTAATAATATCAAAAGGTGTCTATGTTCGATCACAGTTCAAGAGTGTTGACATTGGATAAATTGTAAAGTGATGTAGCATTCTAGCCATGGTTAATCATGGTAGACCATGGTTGATCATGGTTGAACCAACCATGGGTGACCTTGGTTTACCATTATATCCATATTGACCTTTGATGACCTTGGTTAACTATGAGTGACCTTGTTTGATGATGGTTGGCCATGGTTGATCATGATTGCTCATTGGTTAACCATGGTTGCTCATTAGTTGGCAATGTTTGATCATTCTAACATTGTTGATCTTGGTTCACCTTGGTTGACCATAGTTCATCTTGTTTTACCTTGGTTGACCATAGTTCATCTTGTTTGACCTTGGTTGACCATGGTTGATCATGGGTGACCATTCCAACCATGTTGATCTTGGATGACCATAGTTGGCTATGATTAACTCTATATACAAACCCTATAAATAAACACACACACACACACACACACACACATATATATATATCCTAATATTAAAATCAATAATAATAAATCCAATATTAAAAACCCTATATTACCTAATATTATAAGTATTAATATTAAAACCTAATATTAAATCCATATTATGAACCCTAATATTAAACCCAATATTATAAACGGTAATATTAAAAACAATATTAAATCCTATATTATAAACCCAATATTATGATGATAATGGTTGACCTTTTATGACCATAATGAATGACCATGTTTGAGCATATTCAACAAGCTTTGCACATGGTTGACCTTGGCTCATAATGGTTGATAACAGTTAACCATCATTGGCAGTGGTTGATGAAGGCTTACCATGGTTGATAATGGTTGACTATATTTGATTATTAATAGTAATTAATAAAGTTAAAATGCTACTATAAATCCTATATTATAAGCCCTAATATTAAACCCAATATATTGAAATCTAATATTAAACTCAATATTATAAATCCTAATATTATAATCAATATTAAGCCTAATATTATAAACCTAATATTATGACCATAATGGTTAGCTAATATTGTTGACCATAATGGTTGACCATGGTTGAATATATTCAACCAGGTTTGACCATGGTTCACAATGGTTGATAAAGGTTGACCATAATTGGTCATGGTTGACTAATGTGGTTGACTATGTTTGATTATTAATATTAAAAGGCTATTATGTTTGATAGATATTGAAAAGTGTTGACATTGGATATATTGCAATGTA
Source organism: Pinus tabuliformis (assembly GCA_031772625.1). NCBI lineage: Eukaryota > Viridiplantae > Streptophyta > Pinopsida > Pinales > Pinaceae > Pinus > Pinus tabuliformis. The sequence goes on from CM062819.1 coordinate 1,108,479,972, forward strand.
ATGTAGCATTCTAGCCATGGTTGATCATGGTTAATCATGGTAATAGAGGAGATGCATATCATGTTGATCATGGTTGATTAGGGTAATCCATCGTTGACCATGTTTAACCATGTTCGATCATTCTTACCATGTTGATCATGGTTGACCCTGATTAAACATGGCTGACCCTGATTGAACATAGTTGACCATGGTTGATCATGGTTGAGTATAGTTTAACATGTTTGACCAGAATGGACCATGGTTGTCTCTCATTTACCTTCGTTGACCATGTTTGACCATTCTAACCACGTTGATCTTGGTTGCTTTTTGTTGATTATGGTCGACCATGGTTGACCTTGGTTGACCATTCTAAACATAGAAATCTTGATTGACCAACATAATTGATCAATGTTACCATGGTTGACCATGAATAATAGTATTACATTAATAATATATTTATATTATAATTAATGTAACATAGTTAATGTAATAAAGTATTAATTCAACATATTATAAATGCAAATAATATTAGTATTAATACTTTACATATTAATATTATCAATATTAAAAAAAATATTACTAATAATTAATATTAATTTATATAATATTATTATAAACCTAATAGGATAAACCTAATATTATAAACTTGATATTACATTATAATTCTAATAAAACCTAAAACCTAATATTATAATCCTATCATTATATCATAAAACCTATAATATTATATTATAATAAATCTATTATTGTTAATATTTTTTTTATTATTATTATTATATGGAGGAGCATCTTATATATAATTTGTATATAATTATTTTATTAAAAAATCTAAGATTTTCTAGAATTAGTGAGTCATTCTAAAATTAATTAGGAGATAAAGAAATTAGGATAGAGTCTTAAAATTGAGAGAATAACTCTCAACTTGCTCCAAATATCTAGGAATAAGTTTCTCTAAAAAAAAATTGAAAAGACTTCTCTCCTCTAAATAAATAGTCATGTAATCTTTTGAAAAAAAATCATCAAATTTAAAAATTTTGATTTAATTAAAACTTTAAAATATGATTTTATGACCTTTTTCAAATTTAAAAACACTACACCACTATTATTATTATTATATAATAAACCTAAATATAAACCAAATAAAACATTAAATCAAAACAAATAAAACTAAAAAACATATAAAAAAAAAAAAAAACAAAAAAAAAACCTAAAAATAAATAACGAAACCAAACAAAACAAAACTTAAAACATAAAACCTAAACATAAAACATAACCATAAAACAAATAAAACCTAAAACAATAAAATGTAAAACATAAAACCATACGGAGCGGCTATCACATAGGGACACGTGTGAAGAGACGAGTGATGGGTGTGAATACAACAACTACAGGGTGATGGGTGTGAACGCACTTGTGTGAAATTCAAAGAAGCCACGAGTGAAGACAGTACATAATTGAATTAGTTATTATTCGTTTAGGTAACGTTCCATAATATATATTATAATATAATATTATTATCTAAAATATATTATCATATAATAATATTATAGGTTACATTTGACACGCGGAGAGGTTAAATAATTCAATGTAAGAGTGAAGACATGATTCAAAATAGATTAGGTAGGTTTTTCAAAGCTAAGTTTCTAATTATTTTTAATAATTCTATTCATGTTGATTTTGGTAGATCACGGTTGATTATGGTAAAAACTATGATTGATCATGGTTAACTTTGGTTGATTTTGGTTGACCATATTTTGACCATTATAATAATGTTGATCTTTGTTGATTATCATTTGACCTTGTTTGACCATGGTTGATCATGGTTGACCATGGTTGACCTCGAGTGACAATTGATGTAGGAGCATTCCACTTCTAAGTCAAAACGATTTTGACTAGCATAAGTGTCTTTTCATTTACCAAAGGAGTTGGTTTTCTAATTTGTGGAATTATTTAATTTAATGTATTTTCCTATGTTTTTCGGATAAATGTACGTAATTGATTCAAGTAAGGATTAATGTAATTAGATCTCTTCTAAAAGAGAGATCTCTAGAGTATTTTGGAAAGTTAGAGAGATCTAAGGGTTAGATTCCTTGAGTATTTAGTGGATCTAGGGATCTAGAGATAGGATTTCTTGAGAACATTGTGGATATGAACTAATTCAAGTTCAGAATTACATTTGTATAATTATGAAATCAAATTCATGTAAATGAGAGTAGAGTAAAGAAGGGTGTGATAGAGAGACTTGAGAGGAATTGAAGTCCAATTAGGGCCATAAGGCCGAGAACGGCTTCATTGTAATAATCAAGCCACGAAGGGCTTTTTGTAATTATTTATGTAAATAGAAGAATCATTATGTTCGAGTGTTTTGAGTGAGACTAAGCCTTTTATTAGATTCTTATCATTATGTAGTATTGAGCCTATCTTTTATGTTGAACCAAGTGTAATATAGGTATCAATCTCACGAGGGATCAACGCGTATATATATAGAACATAATTCCTACAGAGAATTAGAGTGTGCAATAGCGAAGTCGAGAGAAAGGTGTAAGGGCCAAGGACTGATATAACTCCATATAAAAGTAAACTGAGAAAAATATAGTGAGAAGGCCAATATATGAAAAGATTGCAGATCGATCTCAGAGGTGCAATAAAAGTGTAGAATTAAGGAAGAAATGAGTTGAGAGCCTTAGAATTTTGTGAAATTATATAGAGAAAGACAATTAACACGATATTGTTCAATATCAAAGAAGAGAGAGGGTTGAGAGGAATTATTGAAGTTAAGATAAAGTGTACATGCAAAGAAAAGAGATAGAGGATACAAGGCTTGAGCCCACAGAACATAGCCGAGGAGTAATGGCACTTTGGGAGAAGTGAGAAGGCGAAAATATATTGGGTTTGGTTAGAAGTAGAGATCATTGATCACTCGAGTGATCAATGATCCCATTACAATGAAGGACGAGAGTAAGAAGTGGAAGCATGGAGGCCTAGAGGAATAATTGTGGTAGTGATAAAGGAGTTTGAAATCTTGATGGGGTCGAAGTCCAAATACACAGGAAAGCGGAGAAAACACTTAGTTTTCTTTTCATGACAGAATTTTATCACTTAATAGTGATGGGATACATCATTTGATAGTGCCACAAGATAGAATTGATAGTGCTGGGTTGTAGGTATCACCCCGTAAGGATAAGAGGAATGCTTAACAACTAGGCAGGATGACTGTACTAGCTGACGTGTCGGTCAACAAATAGAAATAGAGGGTACAAAGCATACAAAGGCCTGAAGCCTTAGTGGGCCGCGCCCAAAGGTTCTACGCTGACGATTTCCATAAATGTCTTTTCCTATTGAGCAGGCGATTGTGAGCGGTCGAGAAACAATGAGTGGACTAGGACAATGTTGTAACCCTTCCCTCTGTCACGTCATCTTAGGTGATCATGCTCACGTGGCAGAGTGGGTCTCGCCGGGAAGTTATAAACCGTTGATTTGCAAAACACATATAAAGAGAAAGGCGAGGAATTCGAGGTCAAATTTTAGGCACTTGTTATAAGGTGTAATCACAATGGGAATGAGCACGAGGTTAAAGCGCCGATACAGTGGGGCTTTCTATATTTATAGCGAGATCCTGGCTCCGGGGCTATATGGAAAGGATTGGATACAATTAAAAGGTATAGATGTGTATGAGGATTGATGTTAAGGTTTAAAAAGGTGAGTTATCTCCATTGTATATACGTGAGGGTTAGCTCGAAATATTAGGGCATATCTTTACATGGCCGAAGGAAGCGCTGATTTGGGAGAGTAGCTCGGCACTATGGGATTTCAGTCAGGCTCAAAATTTCGGCCTGAATCAATTATTTTATCCATATTAATCTTGAATCAATTATTTTATCCATATTAATTTTGTATGGCTTTGGCTGACTATGATTGATCATTTGATATTATAAACTCTATACTATAAATTTTATCTTATAAACCAAATATAATACACCCTAAGATTAAAATCAATATTATAAACCCAAGATTATCAACTCCAATATTAAAACCAATATTATAAATCCTAATATTAAACCCAATATTATAAACCTTAATATTAAACTGAATATTATAAACCCTAATATTAAACCTAATATTAAAAATCCTAATATTAAGCCTAATGTTATAAACCCTAATATTACATTTAATGTTACAAACCCTATTATTAAATTGAATAGTATAAACGCTAATATGAAATCGAATTTGATAAACCTAATATTATGACCATAATGGTTGACCATTTATGACCATAATGGTCGACCATGGTTGAGCATATTCAACCATGTTTGACCTTGGTTTTCCATGGTTGATCATCGTTGACCATGTTTAATAATAGTTGTCTAATGTGGTTGATTGTGTTTGATTATGAATATTAATTAATAATATTAAAAGGCGACTATGTTTGATCACAGTTGAACATTGTTAACATAGGATAAATTGCAATGTAATGAACTGCTCCAGCCATGGTTGATCATGGTATACGATGGTTGACCTTGGTTGATCATAGTTGACCATGGTCAACCATGGTTGACCATAATGAACCATAGCTTACCATAATGGACCTATATTATAAACCCTATATTACAAATGCTAATAGTAAACCCTAATATTAGAAACTCTAATATTAATCCCAACATTGTAAACCCTAATATTAAACCTAATATTGCAAACCATAATAGTAAACTGAATATTATAAACCCTAATACTAAACCCAATATTATAAATCTTGTATGGTTGACCATGGTTGATCACCCAATACCTATAGGTTTTAACCCTGTACATAAATTACCTGCACACGATTTCCAAAAACTAAAAAATTAACACTGACAAGAATATAAAACAAATACACAAAGATTTCCTTTGGATCCCAAAACTGGGACTACGAGATTGATTTTTCATTATGTTCCTTTCAATGTTGCAATACATATATATACACGTTGAAGCATTCACAAACCCCAATCCATTAACCCTGGATTAGAACATAACCGTAGTTCTCTTGACCAGATCTACAAAATAACATGGGAAGAAAACCATCATGCCCAAAACCATGTGAAAAACGCATGCAAAAATCCATAGGTATGTCTACCCACCAAATGTAGGGTCATGGAAAGAATATAACACACACTCAACATTCTCCCACTTGTTGTTTTATTTTCCACACAAGGGTTCACACGAGAGCTTAGTCATTGGTCCATCCTTGCAATGCCCATTGTTTCTCTACACAAAGAAAACATCCCAGTGCTCACATACTTCCTCAATGCATCTACAACATTCTTCAATGTGTTCATCTTTACCAGCAACACCTTTTTGTCGTCAACCATATCCCTCACAAACTGACACTGAACATCAATGTGCTTTGTCTTTGAATGGTAAGGAGGGTTCTTTGCCAAGAAAATTGCACTTTGGCTATCACATTCTATCCTTATAGCTCATTATACTAACCCCATACTTGAACATAATCTCTGCAACCATACTGCTTCATTGCTTGCATGAGTGGATGCCATGCATTCTGCCTTTGTAGTTGAAAGTGCCACTATAGACTGTCTCTTTCTCATCCAATTAACTGCTCGTCCAAATAGGTTAAACACATACCCACTTGTAGATCTTCTCTGTTCTAAATCTCCAGCCCAGTATGGATCAACAAACACATGAATGTCCAAAACTCTATCCAATCTTGGTATTCCTTGGTAGTAGAGACCATAATCACTAGTGCCACGCATATAACTGAAAACCCATTTCATTGTTATGCAATGCTCCTTCTGTGGTTTTGACACAAACCTGCTCAATACTCCCACTCCATGTGCAATGTCTGGTATAGTACATACCATTGCATACATCAGGCTATTGACTGCACTTGCATATGGAACACGAGACATGTACTCTTCCTATTCTTGTGTCTTAGGACACTTTTCAACAGATAACTTTACACCTACAGGAATAAGAACCTTCGTTGGTTTACTATCATCCATATTAAACCTCTGTAATATTGTCTCGACATACTTCCTCTGGTTTAACCAGAGCTTCCTCTTTTCCTGATCTCATTTAATTTCCATGCTCAAAATATAGTTTGAAGCACAAATATCCTTCATGTCGAATTTGGAGGACAATTGGGTTTTCAAATCCTTGATATTTTCTTTGTTATTTCGAATCAACAACATAGCATCCACATACAAGACCAAATAAATAACATGGTCACCAATTAATTTAAAATACATGCGGTGATCTGATTTGCTTCTCGTGAAGCCAAGTCCTCATTTATATGTATCAAATTTATGATACCACTTCCTTGGTGGTTGTTTTAACCCATACAAAGACGTTTTTAACCTACATACTAATTCTTTATTACCCTTCACCGCAAAGCCTTCAGGTTGCTTCAAGTAGATCTCTTCTTCCAGATTGTCGTGAAGAAATGTTGTCCTCACATCCATTGACTCCACCTCAAAATCAAACGGAGCATTAATAGATAAAACTAATATAATAGAAGCTACCTTGGCAACATGAGAAAGTATCACTAAAATCAATTCCCGACACCTAGGAATAACCTTTTTCTACCAACCGAGCTTTGTATTTCTCCACCTTGCCTTTTTAATTCATCTTCTTCTTAAACGCCCATTTGCTTCTAATCGGTTTTCCTCTAGCTGGAAACTCCACCATATCCCAAGCCTAATTTTTGTCTAAAGATGCCATTTCATCAACCATGACCTCTTTCCAAAGTTTCCCATCCTCTGAATCTACTGCCTCCTTGACATTTCTAGGACCATCATCAGTAATAAATAAATCAAAATTTGAACAAAAAGCAGATGGGCTATACCTTTCTAGCTACCTTGTTTCTCGAACTGATCTTCTCACAGTTGGAGTTTGTGTCTCTTCATCTTCTAATTCATTTTCTGCTATAGAGTCTGATTCTTCCTCCTTTAGCTCAAAATCTATCTTCTCAGGTTCCTTTGGTAGGAATTCATGTTTAATAACATATTTCACCTATGAAAACACCACATTTTGGATGTACACAACCTTCTTTGTTTATAGGTTCCAAAGCTTATAACCATTTAAACAATCCTTATACCCAATAAGGATGCACCTTTTATATTTACTATCCAACTTGGTTCTTTTCTCCTTTGGAACATGTAGATATGCATCATAGCCAAATACCCTCTCATGTGAAAGAGAGGTTTTCTTGCCATTCCATACCTTATGTGGAGTATTATCCTCCAATGCTGATGAAGGTGATCTATTAACCAAGTAACATGTAGTCTCCACGGCATCTCCCCAGAATTCTTTTCCTAACTCGACACCACTGAGCATGGTTCTTGACTTTCCCATCAATGTCCTGTTCATTATTTCTACAACCCCATTTTGGTGAGGTGTGTATGGAGTAGTCTTGTATCATGATATACCACAGTTCTTACAGAAATCTTCAAGTTCCTTCTTGCAGAAATCTATATCATTATCTATCCTCACCACCTTTATCTTGTTCTTTGTTTGGTTTTCCACTAGAGCCTTAAATTCTTTAAACTTGTCAAAGAATTTATATTTATTTATAAGGAAATATATCCATGTATCACTTGAGAAGTCATCTATAAATGATACATAGTACACAGAATTACCCAATGATGGAACCAAAACAGGCCCAAACACATCACTGTGCACAAGCTCTAATATCCTTTTTGCCCTCTTAGCACTAGAGGGGAAAATCACCCAATTTTTCTTCCCATATACACAATGTTCATAGAAATAGAAATCCAGAGAGTAGTTAGACATACCTTCTACCATATCATTACCATGAAGTATTCGAAGGCCCTCCTCTCCAATACGTCCAAGCCTTTGATTCCATAGCATGGTGTTTTCTCCAAAGACCACTAGATTTTCAGATCATACCTTAGAGTAGTTAGACATACCTTCTACTATCTTTATCGAACACTATTTTCACACCTACATCATCCATATTGCTTTTAGATATGATATTTCTGGCCAATGCAGGAATATGCAGAACACCTGGAAGTGTTCTAATCCTTCCACCTTGAAACTTGAAATTGACTTTTCTGCATCCGATGATTCTAGCTTTCCTATCATCCCCTAAGAATACATCACCGCCATCATATTTCTCATACTCGCAAAACCACTCCCTATGGCAAGTGAAGTGAAAGGATGAACCTAAGTCAATCAACCATGCCTCATGATCTACATGTGTATTTGAAGAAGAAGCCAAGCACACATCCCCACCTTTATTTGAGGTGGTTCTCACCTATGAAAAAGGAGCATCATCAGATCCCTTTCCGTTCTAATGAGCTTTAGTTCTACAGTCCTTTTTGAAGTGCCCTTCCTTTCCACATTTTGAGCACACTTTTATAGGTTTTCCTAGAGATTTAGATCTCCCTCTAGATTTAGATCTACCATTCGAGGAATTAGTTTTGTTTCTATTTTGGGACTGTCTTCATACATAAAAGGCATCTCCATTCTGGCCCTCCGTATTTTTCTGTCGCATATCCTTTGATAGCAAGGATGAGACTATTTCATCAAACTTCAAGGTAGTTTTATTGCTACCTATTGAAACAACCAAACTATCCCACGAATATTGTAGAGAAGACAACAAAATGATGCACTTATCTCCATCTCAAATTTTAATATCAACCGATAACAACTCGCTTACCACAGTATTAAAGGCATTCAGAGGCTCTATCACCAAGTCTCCATCCTTCATCCACAGGTTATATACCTTTTTCCGTAAGAATAGTTTGTTCACTAGAGACTTAGATTGGTACAAAGTCGCTAACATATCCCACAAAGCCTTCACCGTAGCTTCCCCTGATACATTCAACAATATTGAATATGAGATACATAAACGTATTGTGCTCTTTACTTTCTGATCCAACTTCATGCAGCCTTCATTTGACATTTTCATTGGTTTAGCACACAGATCTATCATGATCTGTTGATCTTTATCCACTAGCAGATCCTCCATCTTGAGTTTCCATAACTCGAAACTCTGACCAATAAATTTCTTGATATCTATCTTTCCACTACTCGCCATCTTCTTTCACGATAAGAACTGATCCTGCAAATCTCCCACTTAACGGGGTTTACCATAGGCCCGAACAAAACCCACCAATAGCAAAGGCCTCTCCTTGAAGCCAAAACAACTCTGATTCTAAATGTAGATTTTAACCCTGTACAAAAGTTTCTTGCAGATGAATTCTAAAAACATAAAATAAATAATGACAAGAATATAAAACAAATACACAAATATTTTCCCTTAGATTCTAAAACCGGGACTACCAGATTTATTTTTCATTATGTTTATTTCAATGTTACAATACATATATATATACATGCCGAAGCATTCACAAACCCCAATCCATTAACCATGGATTAGAAGATAACCATAGTTCCCTTGAATCGATCTAAAAAATACCATGGGAAGAAAACCATCATGCCCAAAACCATGTGCAAAATCCATGCACAAAACCATAGGTAGGTCCGTCCAACTAATATAGGGTCCAAAAATAAATTCTTGAGTGCTTCCTCGAACCCTGGGCTGGGGGTCTACTGCCCCCCTGGAACCCTCCAATAGGGGGGATGCCCCCCCCCATATGATACCCCTGCTGCACCTGGTGCAACAAACAGGGGGGATGTCTCCTCCCTCTGTGATCCCCCCACGCGTGCGACTAGTCGTGGAAATAATATAACACACACCCAACAATACGATAAACTCTAATATTAAATACTACAAACCCTATATTATAAAACCAATATTATAAACGTTAATATTAAACCCAATATTACAATTCTTGATATTAAACTAGATATTGTAAACGCTAATATTAAACCCAATATGATCAACTTGATATTATGACCATAATGGTTGACCATGATTGAGCACATTTAACCAAGTTTGACCATGGTTCACAATGGTTGGCCATGGTTGATCATGATTGACTATGATTGACCATTATTGATAATGATTGACAAAGATGGTTGTGTGTGTTTGATTATTATTATTATTAATTAATAGTGCTAAAATACGGCTATGTTTGATTGGGGTTGAAGAGTATTTACATTTGATAAATTGCGATGTATTGAATCATTGTAGCCATGGTTACTCATGGTTGACCATGGTAAATCATGGTTGATCATGGTTGACCATTGTCAACCATGGTTTCCCATAATTGACCATAGTTGACCTTTTTTAACTCTAGTTGACCTTGGTCAACCATGTTCAACCATTCTAACCATGTCGATATTGGTTGACCATGGTTGACCATCGCTAATTATGATTGACCATGGGTGACTTTGGTTTACCATTCTATCCATATCTATCTTGGATGAACTTGGTTAACTATGGTTGACCATGGTTGATCATGATCAGCTATGGTTGACCATGATTGGTCATGGGTTGACCATTCTAGCCATGTTTATCTTCATTGATCATGGTTGATCATGGTTTACCATGGTTGATCATTATTAACCCTACATACAATCATTATAACTAAATAAATATATCTATATATATATAAACTCAATATTATAAACCCTAATACTAAACCCATTATTATAAGCCTTAATATTAAAAACCCTATATTTTAAACCCAAATGTTAAACCCAATATTATAAATTGTACATTATAAGCCCGATATTAGAAACACTAATATTAAAACCAATATTATAAACCCAATATTAATCCCTATATTATAAACCCAATATTATGACCATAATGGTTGACCTTTTATGACCATAATGGTTGACCATGGTTGAGCATATCTAACAAGGTTTGACAATGGTTTATAATGGTTGAACATGGTTGATCATGGTTGACCATGGTTGTTAACTAATTTGGTTGACTATATTTGATTATTAATATTAATTAAGAATATGAAAAGGCAATTATAAACCCTATATTATAAACTCAATATTATAAAGCCTAATATTAAAACGAATATTATAAGCCTAATATGATTTTTTTGTAAGTCAGGATTTTATTCATTCATCAAAAGAATAGTACATAGATATCAAAATTATGGTGGTCTCACCTCGACCGAGTTTATTGACCAATGCGATCACCATATTATAAAGAAACAGTAGGAGAAGCATATCAGTAGTCAAAATTCTAATAGGCCAAAAGAACCAAAAGAGAAACAAAACCAGAAGGAAACCAATGACCATACTCTATCATCAGAATTAATTGACGCTAGATTATTCGGCCGAGTTTCTACAAGGGGAGGAGGGAGATATGGATAGCTAGCATGTTGCTCAAATTGAGCCAACCACATTTCCAACTTCTCGACCTTTTCTGCTAGCAAGGTTTGCCCTCGCCAAACCACTACAATATTTTCTCTAACATGGCATTGAAAGTAATGAAGTTGATTAAGCATGGTGATGAACACCTCATGCTCTTCATTTCTAGTACTATCATAAGCTTCTAGATGATCCAAAATATATTGGAGCATTTCATGAAGGACCACAAGACTAATCGATTAGCTAACAACAGAACACCCTGAAAGACCTACATGCCCCAGCCTGCTACTCAATCCTTGCACGCTCGCTCCACGACAATGAAATGAATGACCACCCTATCTAGATCTCGCACCCCCTTGCCACCTAAAATCCAACTGACCCACTAACCACACCACCTACGACACTCTCTCCTCGCTTGAAGCTTGCAACAATCCTACCTCCCCACACCACCTCCAATGATCTGCCCAAGTCACCACCCTTGGATGACACACCCAGATTCAAGGGATGGGAACGAGATCTCCATGGAATAGGATGCATGATAAATACATAGGAGGACACCCCCATAATGAGACCTACTACACACTGTAGACCCTTCCACCAAACAGAACACCATCGAAGGCTTGAGGCCGGCCCACAACAACCAGCATCGACCGCCCCTGCGAAACTGAATGACACCACCCATAGACCTAGAAGCAGAAGACCTCGACCACAATTAGATTCCACACCAACCAGACAACGCCTCTACCTCTTTGCATACATGGGAAACACTAGAGGGAAAAATCGTGGGCCACCTATCTACAACCCAGGTACGAGAACCTCGAAAACCTAAATAGAGCCAAGTTAAACTATAGACAACACCACCAGGCCCTCCAAAGACCTTTGAGAACTAATGACAATCACTTAATTAAACAAACAAACAACTAATAATTTGACCACACATGAAGCAGACCAAGACATAACCCTGCTACCACCTTTATCAACTGAATTCCTCCCCAAAACCCAGAAGAGAGTCCCCTAACAAGAAGGCAAAACATAGATCAAAGATAAGAATGTATAGAGGATAATGATCAGAAGAATCACTGCGCGAAAAGGCCCCAGGCACCACCTCAACCACGGAAGACGCTTAGATGACAATATACAAAGCAACACTTGAAAGGAACCCATGACCAAGCACCCTACCATGCAAAAAACTTTCAACCCGGAGACCAGAGCAAATAAATGGGCATCGAAAGACAAACTTGCAACTTTTGAAGAGTGAACACAATGGATGGAGTGGTGATGTCGAAATCGCCACCACTCCAGGAATACGTGAGAGCCAAAGAACCCATACAAATTGTAGCAACTCAAACCAACATCGACAAACCTCCATTCAACAAGACCAATATAAATTTTACCATCCCTAGCTTGTGCCATTAAAACCTTACCTTACCAATATGACTTCCAACAAAGGGCGAATGAAGTTTCACACGTCGCACAGAGAATTTCACCTTACGTCTTGCATAATGGGAGGTAAGATGCGACCTCCTCCTCCCCATCTGCCTTATATGACCTTTCATTGCCCATGTGTTGATCCTATCTCGAGGATCGACACACCCATCAGGGAATTATAGGCCTAACATATTAAACTCTAATATTAAACCCAATATTATAAACCCTATATTATAAAACCAATATTATAAATCCCAATATTAAAACCAATATTAAACCCTATATTATAAACCAAATATTATAAACCCACTATTATGGCCATAATGTTTGGCCAATATTGTTGACCATAATGGTTAACCATGGCTGAGTATATTCAACGAGGTTTGACCATGGTTGGTCATGATTGATCATGGTTGAATAATGTGGTTGACTATGTTTGATTATTAATATTAAAAGGCAATTATGTTTGATAGAAGTTGAAGAGTGTTTTCATTGGATATATTGCAATGTAAGGAAACATTCTAGCCATGGTTGATCATCGTAATAGAGGAAATTCCTATCATGGTTGATCGTGGTAGTTCATGGTTGACCATGATTGACCATGTTAGACCATTCTAAACATGTTGATCCTTGTTGATTTTGATTGACCATGGTGAGCCATGGTTGACCATGGTTGATCATGGTTGACCATAATGGACCATGGTTGACTCTGATTATCCTCATTGACAACATTTGACCATTCTAACCGTAGAGATCTTGATTGACCAACATAGTTGATCAATGTTGACCATAAATATTATTATTACATTAATAATATATTTATATTATAATTGTACATGGTCAACCATTCTAACCATAGAGCTCTTTAACCTAATATGAAAACCCTAATATTATAAAATTAATATTACATTATAATCCTAATAAAACTTATTATTATAATCTTAATACTATATAATAAACCTAATAAAGCATGTATTATATAATAATAATAATAATAAAAGTTAAAAGTTAAAACAAATAAACCTACAAAATAAACATAAACCTAAAACCAAACCAAATGTAAAATGTAAAACAAATAAACGTAAAATCTAAAGTAAATAAAACATAAAACCTATAACTAATAAACCGAAAACAAATAAAACTTAAAACATAAACATAAACCTAAACCTAAACATGAAACATAAACATAAAACTAGTAAAACCTAAAATAATAAAATGTAAAATATAAAACAATATGAAACAACTATCACATAATCATGGGTGTGAATGCAACAACTATAAGATGATAGGTTTGAATGCACTGGTGTGAAATTAAATGCAGGAAGGAGAGAATATGTTACATAATTGAATTAGTTATTATATGTTCAAGCCACGTTCTATAATATATATTATATAAAATATATTATCATATCACAATATTATATATTACGTTAGATTTTAAGCTTCCGTGGCTCTGTTTTGGAAATTTGTGATTTGGATCATCCACAATAATATTTTCATCTTGTCAACATTTCGAATCCTAATGGGGATCCACCTTCAGGACATAGATCTTCATAATTCAATGCATCTTTCAAGATAGAAGACACAATTAAAAATATATTATGCACATTTTTCAAATCCATATTCTACTCATTCTCAACCATTCTAGTCATGTTGACCTTGGTTGATATTGCTCAACCATTCTAGTCATCTTGATCTTGGTTGACCATTCTATCTATATTAATCTTAGATGACCTTAGTTGACTATAGTTGACCATGATTGATCACATGATATTATAAACCCTATATTATAAACCTTAATATTATAAAGCCTATATGCTTGACCATGGTTGATCACCCAATATTATAAACCATAACATTAAGCCATATATAGTAAACCTTAATATTATAAAACCATATCTATTAAACCCTAATATTTTAAAACCAATATTAAAAATCGTAATATTTAACCCTATATTATAAACCCAATATTATGACCATAATTATTGGAAAATATGATTGACCATAATGGTTGGCCATGGTTGATAATGGTTAAGTAACATGGTTGACTATGTTTCATGATTAATATTAATTAATAATATTAAAAGGTGATTATGTTTTATCGTAGTTGAAGGGTGTTAACCTCGGATAAATTGTGATATAATGTAACCTTCTATCCATTGTTGATCGTGGTATACCATGCTTGACCATGGTTTATCATGGTTGACTGTGTTTGACCTTGATTGACTACGTTTGACTATTCTAATCATGTTGACCTTGGTTGACCATGGTTGATAATGGTTGACCATAATGGACCATGGTTGGCTCTAGTTGACCTTGGTTGAACATTTTCAACCATTCTAACCATGTTGATCTTGGTTGACCATGGTTGACAATGGTTTTCAACCTTGGTTGACCATGGTTGATCATGATCGACAAAGGGTGATTTTGGTTGACCATTCTATACATATTGATCTCGGATGACCTTAGTTCACTATGGTTGAACATGGTTGATCACCCTATGTTATAAACTCTATATTATAAACCCTATATTATAAACCCAATGTTATAACTTATAAGCCCTAATATTAAACCATAATATTATAAACCCAATATTATAAACTATAATATTAAACCCAAAATTATAAACCCAAAAATTAAACCCTATATTATTAACCCATTATTATAAACTATAATATTAAACCTAATATTACAAACCTTGATATTAAATTGAATAATATAAACCCTAATATTAAACCCAATATGATAAACCATATATTATGACCGTAATGGCTGGCCAATATGGTTGACCATTTATGACCATCATGGTTGACCATGATTGATAATGATTGACTAATGTTGTTGGCTATATTTTATTAGTAATATTAATTAATACTATTAAAAGGAGATTACGTTTCATCATAGTTTTGTGTTTACATTGGATAAATTGCAACGTAATCTAACATTCTAGCCATGGTTAATCATGGTAGACCATGGGGGATCATCACTGACCATGTTTGACCATTTTAATCATGTTGAACTTGGTTGACCATGGTCAATCATGGTCAATCATGGTTGACCATGGTAGACCATTGTTGATAATGGTCAACCATGGTTTCCCATAATGGACCATGGTTGATTATTAACTCTAGTTGACCTTGGTCGACTATTTTCGACCATTATAACCATGTTGATCTTTGGTGACCATGGTTGAACTTGGTTGATCATGGTTGATCATGGTTGACCATGGCTAACCAATGAGCCTCAGTATCCCAACAAGAATGTTGTGACTCCCAAGGCTACCAGCTTTAATTAACAACTCAGGATTTGTATAAACATAGAGGTGAAAATGCTATATGCATAGTAGGTCAAGTTATACACATGCCACCTTCAAGCAATGGATCAGATCAAGGCCTATAGAGACCACTCCATCAACTAACTTAGAGAAAGAAATTGCATGAAAAGGGAGAGTTCTACTCTATTTGCAGGAACGAAAAAATTATTATAATTGCAGAAATGAAAGTGTTATTCATCCAATTGTAAATACTGACTCTAATTGCAAGAATGTAAAGAATGTGCTAATTGAAAAAATGAAAAGTGTTATTCGACTTAAAAAATGTGGATCAAGTATAATCTACTTTACATTGGTGAATCACCCTTTTTATCACTGTGTTAAATGAAACTTGGAATTAGTACCAAAATCCATGTACATCTCATAAGACAACATTTATTTCTATTCAAATGTGGAAATTTGTCTTCTAATTCTAATTGCAAATTTGTACTTGCAGTCAAGGAAAGGTGGGTCTAGAGTGGTCTCTAGTCCTCCCCAATCATGGATTCAGAACCTGGGGGTAAAAGTTCAATACCAAGAGGAAAAAATCAAACTCTTAGAGCAAATATGGTAAATTATGGATAGTGCTACAAGATGCTACATGTCTGTTATATGATTACTCTAAGATGTTACCAGATTGCCCTGTTTTGCTACAGAATTAGATCTGTGAGCGTCGTGAGGGTATAAAAAGTGTTTTGAAGGTGGATCAATGTAGATGAAGGTGTATGAAGGCTATGTGAGGCATTTTCCAAGCTTATTGATGAGCCTCATCATTGGGTAATTATAATAATGGGCCTTATTTCACATCCTAGCTTAGTCAAACCAACTATTCTCACAACTTATTGCAAACTTTTGATTATATTTTGTTTATGAGATTAGTTAGAGTTGGATATTTTTCTTTGTGGTATAATGTGCATTTAATGCAGGATTAAAGGATAAAAGCAAGGATTTTGGCAAAGACCTTGGTCAAAACTCGAATGGGACAAGGGAGAGGAATTATAGGAGTTAAATCCTCCTCATTTACTACCCCCCCATTCAAATATTCTTCCATCATCTCGGAGTGCAAACAACCAAATCATGAGGACTAGAAGGCATCCGAGCAAGTGAAAGTCAAAGCACCAGTTTATCTCGAGTTTAAGAGCCGAGCCTCCCTAATTTTAAGGAAGTCGTTGGATACTTTAGATGTATAAGTAGAGAGGCCTAGGACCTCAATAGGATTCATATTTTTTATTGTAAAACTCTACTCTATTTTCATGCTGCAATACTTGCGAAAATTTTTGATGTAATCCATGGTTTTGATAATAAGAATGAGTTTTGTTTTGAGCCAGCACTGAGTTAACTTAGAGGGCTGAAGCTCTTGGGTTAGAGCCCAACCCTAGCAGCCAAGGCTCCTCTTTATTGTACATGTATGCTAGCATAGATTCATGGTTTAATTGTTCATTTGCTTAAGTAGCTTCATTTTCATTACAATAGTGTAGAGTAGATTGGTTATGTTTTAGTTTGCTTCCATTTGTGCCTTCTTTCAATTAGCAGGTTAGCAAGGAGAAAAAGATCACCATAAGGTTGTCAACAGGTGTCTCGGCCTCACCTCCTCCCTCTGGGACCATGACTTGAGGAAGAGACCCTTCAACAACCCTAAAAACACAAATTTCTAGTTCTTTCATGAGATTTGGAGTTTGTTGTCTTGATTCAGTACTTGGTTCATTTCATTGTCATATTTTTCTATCATTCTCTCTCTTTAATAATATATCACTCATATTCTCGTTTCCTTCAACACTTTCTTCATGCATAATATGGGCAACTGATTCATGCTTTTCTAGTTTATGAGAATGTATCTTGTTGCATAGTTCTTGGAAGACACACACGTTTTAAGCATTGCAGGTACTTCAGGAGGAGGTCTAGACTTCATCACCAACATCCATCTTTCACCTCATCCACCTCAACCATCTCTTGGTCCACCCTCACCCTCACTATTTTTTTTTGTCCTTTTTCATTGAAATTCCCTAGACACATTGAAATGCATAAGCAGAAGCTAATAAATCACATCTTAATTAGATTATACCCGTGGATTTCCTTACCGTACGATCCACGAAAAACCTAAACAATCACCGTCAACCGTGTGTCGCATAGCTGACGTATTCATTTCAACATTTGACTTTAGGCACTCAAAATCTCCACTGTCGATCTGTCTTGCTTGATCTAACAGCTATTGCGTCACCCGCGCGCCAACTAGATTGGTCAATCTCCAATGTCAATCTGTCTCGCTTGATCCAAAGGCTATCACGTCACCCGCTCGCTAACTTTCTTGGCTGATCTCCACCATTGATCAATCCCGCATGATCCAAAGACTATCACACAATCTCGCGTGATTTCTTACACGACCGATATCCGATTGAGAGCGTGAAAAAAGTGGTTTTCCTGTGTTACGTGTCACCCACTTAGGCTAATCGCGTGAAATTTAGGAATACCGCTTACAGCTCTTAGGGTGCGCAAGATACTGCTTACCACCTACGAAGATCACTCCATCATTCTATACGTTTTCCACCCTTCTGTCGACTCGTGACTCGATGTGATCCATCAATCTATTAACTTAATCTCCTGCGAAAAGATCTCCGCCGCTCATCTTCCGTTAATCCTAATCGTTGATTCGACTAATCCAATGTTTCATGTGCATTATTGCTTCATTACTTCTTCCTTTCATTGATTTCAATCTTCGATTGCTCTTCTACTTGGCTCCTTCCTGAACTTTGTTATGTGTATTATTTAAATGTTGCCACTCTTGAGCTTTGATTTGGTTATTCAATCAGACTCCAGCACTGTCCGATCATTGCATTACTCCTCTGAGCACTGTCCTCTCTCTTGGAATCTTTTTGAATTCCCTGCACACTTATGGTATGCAGAATTACTCTAATCCACACACAATTCATAATTCAATTACTCAATACACACCACACAAACTCAGAAATTGCGCTTCTGTATTAATAAATAAATATTTACACAATGAGTTTGTTCTCGGCCTAATATTCTATATCAATGACCTTTCCTTTCACAAAAGGCCTCCTAGGACCCTTCCACACCATCCAAACACTCCATAGACTTGCTAGCCATCCTCAGCCACCTTCCATCTCCCTGTCACATCCACAAGAACAATTAAATTGCATGCTTGATTTACCAAAAAAAACAAAAAAGTGAAAACATATTTAGTTTAGTTTCCTTGCTTACACATTAGTATGGTCTGATGCCCTTTACTTCTGTAACTTAGATAGAAGCATTAGGTTAGTGTTGATCTAGCAATTCTGTTTAGCATAGTTGTTTAAATGGTCAATTAGGATATGGTGTGATTTACCTTTACATGTTGTTTTCTTCATTACTGCGGTAGAGTAGCTCTCTTCGAATAGATTTTCTCTTCTTCCATCAAAGAATCAAGCTTATTTTGACTCTATAGAGTCTAGCTTGGAAACCCTGGGGTCTCTCGCCAGATGAAAAGTGACAACAGGCAGGACCTTCACTTTTACTTGTGCATATAGCACTGTCACCTCCAAGTTTGTACGAACCCCAGGTTGATAAGTAAAGCTGGTAGCCCAGGAGTTGCAACATCCTTGCTGCAATACTGGCGCTCATCACTTTTTGGTGCCATTGTCGGGGAGGTGTCTGAGTAGAATGTGATTACTGCTTTCTCTTCTTCTATTTCTAGTCTTTAATTTTCTGCCATTAGTTTATTTCTGCAAAAGTAATCCAGTAGATTCCTTTCTTTCAGTTGTCATTATCTGCCTTCCTTTCCATTCTGCAAGTAGACTTTCAATTCACTAAGTAACTTTTCTTTCTATAAGTAGTTTTCATTCAATCAACAATTTCATTTTTGAAAATCACTTTCCAGCTTAAAAAAATCTTATAAAATCCAACCCAAAAACATTTCCTTTCATGCCTCGTAGGAATAAGGACAATTTAGGGAAATTCTTGCCAAATACTCCCACTCCATTCACCAGCCAACCTTCTCTCTTCTTTGGTGACTGTGAACTGGAGGAACCTTTAGGTGAGCAACAAATTTGAAGAACCTGCAGGTGAAGAAGAACAAGAGGAACCAATTCCTACTGAACCAATGGCTGAAAATTGAATTGACAGAGGGAATAGAGAGAGAGTTGAGGGTGCCTTCCCCATCAGGGAAACCAACGAGGACACTAAGATGAAGAATATAAGCCCCTCTGCTTTACCTCATTTCCATGGCCTGACCACAGAGGGCCCCGACACTTTCCTATTTGAGTTTGCTGGTATATGCCAAACCTATGACTATACATATGATGAGAAAAAGTTAAAATTGTTTCCATCTACCCTCAAGGATGCATCATTGCACTAGTTCATGGGTTTACCTGGAGATAGCATCACAACTTGGGCTCAGATGCAACAGGCTTTTAACAACAAATATTGGAACTACTGTAGGTAAAAGGATACTAAAGAAGAAATTTTCAGGATGACCATGGGCCAGGATGAATCCTTAGAAGACTACGAAGAAAAAATCTAGCTCAGTTACAAAAGGGTTAGGTGCACACTTGACCTCGAGTCACTAAAGTTGGTCATGCTCAGAGGAGTAAGGGAAGATCTTTTGGATACCTTACATTTGTTAGTAGGAGGAGATATCTACATATTGCCCTATGAGGAGAGTTCTAGGGTAGCCAGGAAAAAGGGTAGGAGTAGTCAACCTATGGCTAGTACATCATCTTCCAACTTATCCATCAAGGTTGAAATTGGAAATATGCTGGAAGATTTCAAAAGTGAGATGCTGCAAACCCTTACCTTGCAGTTGGATACCATGAGCATCAAAAGGAAGCAAGAGGAAGCAGCGAGAGCCCTGGCCATATTTTGTCCTAGATGCACCAGGAGGCATACTAGGAAAGAATGTCCATTGAACGGTATTGAAATTTTCTCAGTATGTGAAGAAAACAACTCCAAGACAAGTGCCCTGCTTTACCCGGACTCAAAGATGTATAACAAGGAGCTGAAGGGGTCACTAAGACACTTTGCTACATCAACCAAAGGAGAACTCATGGGCCTAGACCATACCAACAGGGAATGCAAGGGTCATCCCATGCATATTAAAACGCCAACCAAACCACAACTATACCTTCTTTGGGACCCCCTACTCATACTTCCTGGTCTACACCCCCTTCTTGGTCCTATGCATCTTAGTATCATTCTCAGTGAGCCAGCCAGTCATTTCAACCTTACGCTCTGCGACAACCTCAGTGGAGTCCACCACTCCAGGGGTGGAGGCCCCAATACAATAATGCTCTAGTTCTATTACCTCCACCACCTACCCAAACACAACTCCTACACTCTCCTCCACCCAACAAACCCCATATTCCTGCCCAGCCAAATCTGAACCCGAACAATAGGCAGGCTCAACAAGTATATAGTGGAGAGACACCATACCTAGTGTATGCTATAGAAATCCAGGAGATCAACCTAAGATCTGGGAGAATTCTCCGGATAACCAACCTCCTTCTCCACATAGGGAGGTTGAGGAAGAAAGAGAGCAAAGCAACCTTAAAGTAAATCCACCCTTTGCTAAGAGATTAGCCCAACCAATCCAGCCTACTCTAGAAGAAAATGAACTTCTGGGAGAATTGAAAAATATATGTGTAAAGATCCCCCTTCTCCAGACAATAAAAGATGTTCCCATTTAAAATAAGTTGATTAAGGAGAAATTCTTCAATCATCTAGGAAGAAGAAAAATGGACGCCCCTACCATTAATGTCATTGGAAAACTGTCTGACTTAACACTGGGGCATGTAATATGTCTGAAATATTTGGACCCTTGAATCCCTGTAGTATATGTGCACATAAATGGCACCATTGTCCCACACACTCTGATCGATATTGGGACTACCATTAATGTGATGACCAAGGACACCATGCTCAAGCTCAACCTCCAAGGGTCATTGAGGAAGACCACAATAGCTCTGCAACTTGCAGACCGTTCTACAGTCACCCCTAAGGGAATTGTGGAGGATGTGACAGTTGGTGGGCTCCAGTATTGTAGCAATAAGGCTGCAACTCCTGGGACTCCCTTCTTTACTTTTATCAACCAAGTAGTTCGTAACAAACTTGGAAGTGACGGTGCTATATGCACAAGTACTAGGTCTTGCCGCAGCTGTCACTTGGTCAGTTGGCACAAGTCTGCTAGGGGTTTAAGACAACTTCTATGAGCTCTTAGAAGAAGCTTTTTAACTGATGGATGAAAGCTAACTCAAAGGAAGCTAATCTACTTGTGGGAAGAAACTGAAATCCAAAAAGTAACGCAAACCCTAGCAAACCCTAATTCTACCAGCTAGTCCTACTGATGCAAAGGAGAGAATGAAAACTACAGGAAGGGATGCCATTACTTCTATGAAGGTAAAATACATGTGTCTAGACTACCTCTACCTGAAGAAAACATCTTTTTGTATTTTTGAATAAGTTATTAGAATTATCATGCATGTGCTTTTAACTGGCTTTTTACTGTGTAGGGGTGGATCAAGGAGGAGAAATTCTTGGAAAAGGTTGGGAAGGTTCAAAGAGGGTCTAAGGAGTCCCTAACACCCTTCCAAAGAGTTTCACAAAGTTTGGCTATCAAGAAACCTAATTTGTGAGCTTCTACAGGAAGTTTGCAGCGGTTCTACAGGATGTTCAGAGATTTCTACAGGATGTTTAGAAATTTCTACAGGATGTTTAAAAGGTATATTTTAGAGGATGGGTGAGTGAGGGAAGATGCATGAATGGATAGGGAGGTAGGATAGGGGCCTGGAGTGATCCAGGGACTGGTGGATGGAGTGGTGAGAGGGTGTAGAAGGCTGACTTGGCTTAAAGAAGGCTAAGACAATGATGGAGCAAGAAGGTAGGGTTACGTGGGAAAAAGAAAAGGTTTGAGATGAGGAAACTAGCTAGGAGATGGAACAGCTAGCTCTGATGAAGATTAGGCGGATGAGAGAGTGGTAGAGATGCCCTGCACGATGTACATTTAACCGAATCAACAAAGTCTTCCAAATAATCAAAGTCCTAGCTAATCTAATCTAACTGTCAATAAAACGAATGAACAACAACTTTATTTGGAAAGAAAACCATGTATATCAACTATGAAATGAACCATTTCAGAGATCTGAACACATAACCAACTTCTGCAAATGAAAAGAGTACACTAAGGATTGCATGGTAAAGCAAACTAGTGTTTTTGTTTGGGACAACACAGTTACTTCAATTCTAGCCCCTGATCCAATAAGGAAGAGGTGAAACAAAGAGTGTTTGTTGACCCTTTTTTGGAGCCTTTTTCTTGTTATTATCCTACCAATCTATTCTAAACATGAAAAGATATTTTAATCATCAAAAACAACCTAAATAACAAAACAAGATTTAAATCTAAATAACAGATTTTATTTTAAGAATGCAGCAAAGACACATGAGAGTAAACAAAGGAGGTACTGGGCACTTGAGATGGGCCCAACCCCAAGAGATACAACCTCCTAAGAGATATTTAGTGCTGATGCAAAGCTAGATTGATCTTTATTGAGCAAGAAAAGAAGAGTTACATCAAAAACTATCCACAAGGGAAAGCTTGAAAATGTGCTGAAATGCAAAGCTAATCTACTGACTAAAATCGAACTACAAACTAGCTAACTTCTGCCTACAAAATGACTAACTACTGGCTAACCAAAATGATGCCATAAGCCTTCTTATTTATACAAATTGAGGACCCCAACAGCCCTCCTAAACTTTAGGAACTCAGCTGCCAAAACTTGTAGTTAATAGCAGTCCTACTTGACTTGCTTGGCTGCCCTTGTGATAATCGATTTGGTGGCCCTTGAACTCCGAGCCTATGGTGGAGAATTCGAGGTAAGGGCCCATAAATGAAGGGGACACCTTCCTAAAAATCCTCTCCACGAATTTGGCTGCCAAGTGCTCATTTAAACCTTTGATTTTGTCTCCAAATTGACCAAAAAGACTACACAAAGAACACATTAGACTTGTTGGCATAATGACTAACCCAATTCACTCTATTAGCATAAATATAGTCAAAAACATGAAATAAACTAATGAGAATGGTGGATTAAGTCGAATTACGAGGTTGAATGAGCCCATATAATTATCCATTTTTTGGGTTCATCAATGGTCTCCATTGACTCCTGGGAGTACCCTGCAGATTTTCTAGTTCTCTAGCCTAAGGCTAAGCTTACTGGTTACCCTCTCATCCTTGGGAGGCCATAGTTGGCCACAACCAATGCTTACATTAGCTACAGAGCTGGGAATATGACCATCAAGAATGGACATATGTCCAAATAGTTAGTCCTATACCCTCTTGCTCAACCTTCTCTAGAGCATGATTTACCTTTATGGTTGGAGGAGGAGGAAGAAGATGAGGTTTACTCCACCCAACTTTATGCTTTGGAAGCAACCATATGAGGAGGACAACAAGATGGCGATGAATTAATTGAACACCTGCTCCAAAGTCCAACTCCTAGTTCGTTACCATTAGAAGAAGAAGTAAGGGAAACCTAGAACAATCATCCAATTGACTTATGCTTGGCCGATTCAAACCCACTCCATGTCAAAACCATAGAATTTGGCCCAGAGAAAACTTTGAAAATTAATCCATCTCTTTCTGCTTTTGAAGAGGAAAAGCTATGCAACATGTTGAGAGAAAACCTAGAAGCCTTCACTTGGAGTTACAAGGAAATGAAGGGAGTACACCCCTCAGTGTGTAATCACCACATATACATCAAAGAAGGTTGCAAGTTGGTCTGAAAACCACAAAGGAGGATGAATCCAACTCTTAAAGATATAGTCAAAGAAGAACAACAAAAAATACTAGATGCAGGATTCGTATACCCTATCTTCGACAGTGAGTGGGTCTCTCCTTTAGTTTTAGTTCCAAACAAAAATGGTAAGTGGAGGATTTGTGTCGATTATAGGGATTTGAAAAAAGCCACAAAGAAGAATCATTTTTCCCTACCCTTCATTGACCAAGTGCTAGATGGCCGGACAGGGAAGAAGTTTTTTTCTTTCCTAGATGGATTCAGTGGGTACAACCAAATCCAAATCTACCTAGAAGACTAGGATAATACCATATTCACATGTCCTTGGGGTACTTTTGCCTATAGGGTCCTTCCTTTTGGCCTATGCAATGCTCCTGCCACTTTCGAGAGAGCAGTCTTGAGTATTTTTGCTGAATTAGTACATGATGCAATGAAAATTTATATGGATGATTTTACACGTTATGGTTGTGATTTTAAAGAAGCCCTAAATAACCTAGGCAAAGTATTACACAAATGCATTGAAATGAACCTGTCTCTTAGTCCGAAAAAATGTGAATTCTTAATGACTGAAGGGACCGTGCTACGTCATTTAATATCTCAGCAAGGACTACAGGTGGACCCAAACAAAATAGCAATCATCCAAAGGGTCCCACCTCCTCAAAAGCAGAGGGATGTCAGGAGTTTCTTGGGGTTAGCTGGATACTACCAAAGGTTCATAAAGGACTTCAGCAAGTTGGCGTCTCCTTTATTTGGGTTGTTGGCTAAAGATTCTGAGTTTATATGGTCAAAAAGCTGTCAAGAGGCCTTAGACATTTTAAAGGGTAAGTTAACCACTGCACCAATTCTTCGAGACCCAAACTGGGCCCTCCCTTTTCATATTCATGCTGATGCCTCACACAAAGCCATGGGAGAAACCTTAGGTTAGGTAGAGGAGAAATTGCCCTATGCCATCTATTTTATCAGTAAGAACCTGTCAAAGGCTATGCTAAATTATGCTGTGACCAAAAAGGAACTCATGGTTGTTGTGCATTCATTAAACAAATTTCGGCATTACATTATAGGTTACCAAACAGTTGTGCATACTGACCACACTGCAATCAAATATTTAATGAACAAACCAGATGTGAATGCTAGAATTATAAGATGGTTTCTTTTATTACAACAGTTTGATCTAACTATTGTTGATAAGCCTGGTAAGGAAAATGTTGTTGCAAACTTTCTATCTAGGATGAATTTTCCTGCAGGTGAAGAAGGAATGGTGGATGACCAGTTACTAGATGAGCATTTGTTTGCTATTTTAGTTCTCTCCCCATCGTTTGTTGATATAGAAAACTATTTGGTATCAACACAGTTCCCACCAAACTTGCCCTCCAAAGAAAAGAGCAAGATAGTTAGGAAAAGTGCCCCCTTCACCTCGATTGGGGGCAATCTTTTCAAACTTGGCCTAGATCAAATCTTGAGAAGGTGTGTAAGGGAAGAGGAAGTTTTGACATCCTTCTGACCTGTCATGATGGGCCTTGTGGAGGTCACTTTGCAGCAAAGAGGACAGCATTCAAAGTGTTGCAAGTGGGCTATTATTGGCCCATGCTTCATCAGGATGTGAAAAAGTACATTAGTCAGTGTGATCGGTGCCAGAGGATGGGAAAGCCTACTCCAAGAGATGGAATGTCCCTACAACCTCAAGTGACTTTTGAGTCATTTGACAAGTGGGGCATGGAATTCATTGGGCCTATCAACCCTCCTTCAAAGAAAAAACAGTACATTATTATGTGCATTGATTATTTGACTAAGTGGGTTGAAACCAAGGCGATTAAGGCAAAAAACAAGAGAAGGTGGCTGAGTTCCTAAGGGAGAATGTATTCTACAAATTTGGGTACCCTAAAGAGCTAGTCATAGACAAAGGTAGCCAATTTACCTCCAACATGATTGAATAACTGCTCAACCATCACAAAATCAAGCACAGGACCTCCACTCCTTATCATCCACAAGCTAATGGGCAAGTGGAGGTGACCAATAGGGCAATGGAGAGCATGTTAACTAAGGTTGTGAGTAGCAGTAGGAAGGATTAGGCAGAGAGACTAGTTGAGGCCACCTGGGCCTATAATACAACATGGAAGACCACCACTAGATTTACACCCTATGAGTTGGTATATGGGAAAAAGGCTTTGTTGTCCATAGAGTTTGAATATAACACATTGAGGGTGGCAGCCCAACTAGATTTGGATCTCAGTCATGCACAGAAAGAAAGATTGTTCCATTTGAATGGCTTGGATGAATTCAGAATGCAGGCCCTCCTACATACAAAGATAGTTCAGCTTTAGAGGAAGATCTGACATGATAGACATATTAAGGAGAAGCAATTTCAAGAGGGCGATTGGGCATTGTTATATGATTCTAGGTATAAAGACTTCAAGGGCAAGCTAAGGACAAGATGGCTCAGACCTTATGTGGTGGAAATATGCCATGATAATGGTTCCGTGCAAATCAGAACTATAGATGAAGAATCCATTCCATTGCTTGTTAGTGGACACCGATTGAAAATGTACAAGAGGCATTTATCAAAACAAGAGGTCATTGACAATATCAATAAGATAGTGATGATGGTGGAGCAAGTTCCAGCTCCTCCCTCATCAGGTCACTAAAAAAGAGAAAATAGAATAAGGATTCAAGTGAAAACCTCCATGAGGCACCTGAGTCCCATCTTTGGGTTGAAAACCTCGTGAGGCAGCCCAATGATGAAAAAAAAATGAAAAAAAAGAATAAGAAGATCCCTGGGTGAAAACCTTTTTTGAGGCACCTAGGGCAAACATCTAGGGTGAAAACCTCTCTGAGGCAGTGTCGGTGTTTTTCAAAAAAAAAAAAAAAACAAAAAAACAAAAAAAGAGAGAAAAAAGACATAATTGTTATTTGCAGGTGGGCGAGACAATCAAGGAGCAAAGATAAGATCCAAAGGGAACCCTGCCTCACATATATTCATCTCCACTCCTTACCATGCATCCCTCCATCAATTCCATTATTTTTTCACTTCATTGCTTCAATTTAGGCGAAGACTGTGTTTTCTACAGGGTCCCCTGTATTCCTATAGGATACCCTGAAAACCTACACGATGATCCTGTAGGAAACCTACAGGGTGATCCTGTAGGAATTACAATGTTTCGAAAAACCTATAGGAAGCAATCTGAGGGTGAATGGTAGGTTGGTTAGATCCCCAAAATTAATTCTAGACATGATCTGACCCCTTACCTCATCCATTATCATCATCCCTGCACTCACCATTCAAAACAAAAAGAGACCAGTTTCTGCCAGTTATGAAAAAAAGAAAAGACAAAAGCGAAAACGAACGAGAGTAAGAGCATTGCTTGAATGTCCCTTGCTCCACACACACTCCTACTCCCTCGGTGCATTCATTGCAGCATCCTCACAGCTCCAGATAGAAACATGATTAATAAATTCTAAGGGAGAAGTAGCTACAGGACATCCTATAGGAAATCTTGTAGGAAATCCTATAGCAGCCTATCCCACAGAATATCAGTCATCAACTACAGGTCTTCACTAGGATGATCTAAGAGCTCCATAGCAGCAAAAACATTAGATCTTCAGTCACAGACACCTGCAAAAGGCAGGAAACCATCAATAGACGGTAGAGGAGGAAGAAGAATGACCATGCAACAAATAAACAACGCAACACCTATGATCTTCGACAACTGCAGCATGGCATCGAAACCATAGGTAAGTATCCTGCTCACTCACTCATATGCATCATTTGATCAAAAGTTGTAAGGGTTATGAGGTAGTTGGTTTATAATTTAAAAGGTGGCCAATTAACTTGGCCACCTTCATTCAATCATCACATACAAAACCGGGTGTTCTCTCACACGTGGCTACAGTCAACTCAAAGACAGAGGAAGAGTAGGACAAGAAGTGGTTAACTACAGATCTATGAGGTGGGAGCTGATTACGAGGAGTGGGAATGATGAGGTGGTAGTGGGAACCAATGTTCCAAAAATGGCAACGTACCTCTGCTGCCATCACACCACCTCACCTCGAAAAGTAATAAAGGGAAACAAAACATCATTTGCATGCATTCATGCATTCCACCTCCTCACAACTCCCTCACTCAAGTCGCTCTCATAACTCTGGCCACCCATCGGAAGCAAGGATCCATTGTTCTGCAAGAGAATTTCTATAGGAGCATGCACAGGAATTCCTACAGGAATAGTCTATAGGAGCAGTCTACAGGATACACAAAGGCATTCTAGAATCTACAGGATAGGCAGAGAGGGGTTCAAGAGGGAATATCACGAGAATTTTCCACTGCCACCATTCTAAAGAGGTAGGATCTAAAAATCCATCCCCATTTACAAGCAAATGAACTAGAAATTCTGTAAAAGCTAGTGGATATAACAAATGTGGGAGGTGAATTACATACATAGGAAACTTTGTTTTCTCCTGAATTTAAAATTATTGTATCAAACCTCTCATTTCCTCCTCAAGCCTAACAAGAAATATGACAGGAGGGTTTAATAGGACAGAACCCGCAAACACTGTGAGGATACAACAACACCCCAAAGTGCTTGAAATCTTTATAAGACACCAATGGATGAGGTTTTTCGAAAAATTCATAGGGTATGATAATGAGGTGGCTCAAGAATTTGCTCATTACCTCACTCCACCTAGCAGAATCCATGCCACTATTATAGTTAGAGGGCTCACTATAGATCTCACCCCAGAGCTCATCAGTAGGGTCACCAAACTTCCCCTAGGAATTCCATGGAGAAAAGAAGACAAAGCAGATAGTCAGGTGGCAAAAAAGAAATTATTTTTAGAAGGTGAAGAACCCACAGAGGATAAAAATGGAGTAAGGAGGGACAGTCTGCCATACCCATGGAGTGAGGTAGGTTACCAACTCATCAAATATATCTCATGTGAGGGTAGATACAATGTTGTTTATGGCTACCATTTTAGGATGCTTGAAGAATTAAGATTTGGGGTAGAAACATTAGTTCACCAAAGACTCAACATACCCTATTTCTTGATGCAATCACTCATAGACTCCAACAACAAAGTAAAGGAAGGGAATTCCCAACAATTGGCTCACCATGGGTTGATCAGGACCCTCATTGAGGATGCCCTCCAAAACTTCAGGATCCCTATAACATGGTCAGTCTTTAGAGACTTACTAGCAGAGGATGACATCAAAACCCTCACCTATGATGTTAGTCCTTCTGTCAGTGAGGAGGAGGAAAAACAAGAAGAAGAAGATACAGAGCTAGATGGGGATGAGATGGATGAATAAGAAACTAATACAGAGGAACATGATGAAGCAGAAGAAGAAGGGGGAGAAGAGAAGGAGGATGATGCTGAAACAGAGGAGGAAACAAAGGAAGAAACTGATGGAGATGAGAAAGAACAACAAGAGGAAGAAGATAAGAAAAACAAAGAGGAAGAAGGCATTGAAACAAAAGGGGAAGAACACAAGGAGGAGTCACTTAGGGTGTTTCCAGAGGCCCCTGAGAAAGAGGCAGTAGCTACCCTCACTACTCTTAGCACCCCAGCCAAGCAAAAGGGGAAAGGAAGGAGGCAAACCCCTCTATATTTCAGAACAAGAAAGAGCACAAGAATCAAACAAGGGAAGCCACAAATATCAACAAAAAATCCCTACTGAGATTGAATATTCCCCTACTCCAAGAGACAAAATGCCTTCCCCTAAGTCACCAATCACCTATGTAAGGAGGCCTAGTACCATATCAACTTCCTTATAGGTTAAGGCCATCCTGCAAGATCCACAACAAAAACTACAGGAAGCACAGAAATTGGAAAGCAAGGTAGGGGAGCAGCAACAAACAAAAGAGGAAGACCCCAAGACAAAGGAACCAAGTCCCTAACCTAACCTATACTCCTACTACCAGTTTATTGAAGGAGGCAGGGTGATACCTCAAAAAGGGGTGGAAGACATTGGGCACATGGAAGAGAAGCTCAAGGAAATGGGCAAAGAGCTAAGTGGCTTAAGGGAAAGAGAAGCGATAATGAGAGATCAACTTGAGAGTGAAAATGCATAGTTGAGAGGACAACTGCAGGAAAGGTAAAACCAACTAGCATGTATGGCAAACCTCTCCTTGGAGGTCATCCAGTGTAGGATGCCAGCTAAACCCTATGCTCTTTACCTCAGAGAACAATGGCTTCAATTTCAGATTAAAACACTAGCACAAAGGGGCACCATGCCATTTTAGGACTACAGGCAGTTTATTGATCTTTGTGATCAAAGTACACTAGATGACAGGGCCAAAATGGCTGAGTTTTTACTTGCAAACATGGCCCTCACAGACATGAATGTTTGGGATCCTAATGCCGAGCTAGGAGATCTACAATTAATGGCTTTGGCATCATGGATGAACCATGAGAAGTCAAGGGCTGCAGCGATGAAAAGAATATTGGCTAGAGATCAAAATTAACCTCTTTTCTTCAGATCTGAACAATCAAATCCCATGGCCCTAATCAACACCCATAATCTAATTGCAAATGATCCTCAACTGGAACCTAGATATCTTGCTGCCTAAGAGCAAGCAATTTCACATTTTGAGGATTTAGGCTGCTAGGAGATGCTAGTATACATGCCTGCTTAAGGAGATGGAACACACTGCCACACAGCTTGAATATCAGAGAATATACTCCCCTCAAAGTTTGAGAGAGGCACTCAACAGGACACCTATGTATAAGCAATCAATGAAAAGGTTGAAGATCAATTGGATAGGCCTAAAACTCAGTCCGCCACTACTCCTACGAATGCTAGAAGGGAGAAAAGAAGAAGAGGAAAAGAGGCAGTGGGAAGAAGTAGAAAGGAAAGCAGGCTTCTATGAACAAGAAGAAGAGACCACAATAAAGGCATGGGATGTCATATAGGCTACCAAAGCCATGAAGGACATGGACATTGACTAAGTTTCTCAGAGGATGAGAAACACTTTCAGTAGGGGGGTGATGATGAGCCTCATCATTGGGTAATTATATGGGCCTTAATTCACCTCCTAGCTTAGTCAAACCAACTATTCTCACAACTTATTGAATACTTTTGATTATATTTTGTTTATGAGATGAGTTAGAGTTGGATATTTTGTTTTGTGGTCTAATGTGCATTTAATACAGGATTAAAGGATAAAAGCAATGAATTTTAGCAAAGACCTTGGTTAAAACTCGAATGGGACAAGGGAGAGGAATTATAGGAGGTAAATCCTCCTCATTTACTACCTCCCCATTCGAATATTCCTCCATCAGCTCGGAGTACAAATAACCAAATCACGAGGACTATAAGGCAACCGAGTAAGTGAAAGTCAAAGCACCAGTTTATCTCGAGTTTGGGAGCTGAGCGTCCCTAATTTTAAGGAATTTTTTGGGGAGTTCAGATGTATAATAAGAGAGGCCTAGAAGCTCAGTAGGATTCAAATTTTTGATTGTAAAACTCTACTCTATTTTCGAGCTACAAGACTTGTGACAGTTTTTGATGTAATCCATGGTTTTGATAATAAGAATGAGTTTTGTTTTGAGCCAGCACTGAGTTGACTGATGAGCCCCAATTTTTGGTACAATTTGGGCTCATATTGGCCTACTTACCTTGTTCAACCATTCATATTTCACCACTTATGCATTCATTTCTTAGTATATTCGTGTTGTTTGTAGGAAGAAGGACAGGCATTATATCTATGTGACTAATACATGATGATTTCAGGTTCTTGGCATTAAAGAGAGCAAAAGACCACGCAAAAGGAGACAAGGAGACAGCAAAGGTGACATTGCGGGTTCATAGGGAGGTTGTCCACAGTCTTGATGACACTCCTCGTGATTTTCACCTTAACTCCAAGCTCTAACAGCTCTCCCCACCGAGCTTATAGGCAACCAACACGTTCTACAGGATCAACAGTTTTACAGCAGTTTGACTTCCAGTTGGACAGCCAAGCTCCACGAATGGAGGAAGCCAGCTTGATCTTCATTTTGTATAAATATGAAGGCCGTAGCCTTTGTTAGGATCCTTTTGAACTTTTGGACTGATATTGTAATTCTTGAGCATAGCTCGGTGTTTGTTTTTGTAAGCCAGTTTTGGTATGACATTAGACTTTTGATTATGAATAAAGGCAAGTAGATTTGGATCTAATTCTAAGCTTTTAAGGGAGCTATAGCTCTCAGGTTAGGGCCCAACCTGAGAGCAATAGATCTCCTCTTCTTGTAGTGTTATTTACCTTTCTTTCCAGCATTTTGTTTCCTTGTTTTGATATGCATTTCAAAGAACACAGGTTTCTGATTTGATTTCTTTAATAAGATTGAGTAGGATTAGCTTATGGTTAAATTGCTTTCAGCTGCTTACATTAGGATAAGAGGTTTGTAATCCACTGGAGCTCCAAGAAAAGGTTGTTAGTGCCTCCACTGCCATCTCTGTTTAGGGTGCAGTCTATACCAACCACCAAAAACCGCAGTCTTTTCCTACTTTTATGCAAGCTGCAACACAGTCGTTTTAATCGTGGATCCTTCCATGCATTTTGCTCTTGAGCCATACTTCGTCATTACAATTCCATGCATGACTTTTCTTCATGATTTACATCGTTGTTCATTGGTTTAATAGCACAGGTAGCACTAGTTAATGAATTCTCGTTTTTGGTGCAAGACATAAGTCATTTGTTTTATTTACACTGCTCCATATCATTCTACTTCCTTCTTCTTCTTCTTAACCTCTCCTCAAGCCACCTACTCGACCTCTGTTCAGCTCGTTCACCTTCCAACTCTTCCATTGTCTACGTAGCTTCATCTTTTTGACCTTTCGTTGATCCCATCCTTCTATCCACCAACCACTTCGTGCACTCGTTCTCCATCCTGGTTCTCTGCCCCTGAGTCATCACAAGCTCCATCTCCACCTTACCTATCCACCCATACTGTTCCATCACTTCACCATCACCCAAAACTTCCACTTACAGCACATCCTGTAGAAGTTAGCAGATTTCCTGTAGAATTCCTTAGTTTCCTGTAGGATCCCCTGCAGACATCCTGTAGAAGCCTGCAAACTTGGTTGCCGAGCATCTGAACGTTGTAGACTTCTGTCGACTGATGCTAGGGACCCTCTGGGACCTCTCCTAGCCCTCCTGACCTTTCCCAAGCTTTCTCTCCCTTCGCACCACCTCTGCACAGCCAAACCCTAATAAGAAACAAATTCATAATCACTCCATCCACTTAAGAAAAAATACAAAAACAAAGTTCTTTTCAATGGAAGTAGTTTGAGTTCATGCATTTCACATCATTAGAAGTAATGGCATCCTTTTTAGACATTTGCACTTTCACTATTGCATCATAGAGGTCAAACTAGTCAAATTAGGGTTTACTAGGGTTTCATGTTTTGGTTGGTTTTCAGTTCACTTTTGCAAAGTAGATCTATTTCCCTCGAGATAGCCTTCATCCATCATTTAGAAAGCTTCTTCTGAAGAGCATATAGAAGTTGGCTTGAACCCTAGTGGACTTATGCCAGCTGACCAAGTGACAGCTGCGACAAGAGCTAGTACTTGTGCATACAGCACCGTCGCTTCCAAGTTTGTACGAACTACCGGGTTGATAAAATTAGAGATAGGAAGCCCCAGGAGTTGTAGCATTATTGCTACAATACTGGAGCCCACCATATTTTTGGCGCCGTTGCCGGGGAAGCGTCAGAGTATTAGTAATTGTTGCTTTTCTTCTATTTTCCACTACAATCTTTTGCTAAGTAGTTTATTTCATTTCCATTCTGCAAAAGTAGCATAGACATTTCCTGCTTTCATAGATTAGCATTTCCTGCTTTCATAGATTAGCCTTTCATTTCTGCAAGCGTAGACTAGCATTTCCATTCCTGCAATTTCATTTGAGCAAAGTAGATTAGTTCTTTCCTGCTTTCAGTTTAATTCTGCATCTTTAGTTGTAGATCAATCTGTTTCAGTTTTGCAGGTACCAAAGGAAAAAAAAGCAAAAACAATAAAAAAAAAAGAAAGTCTTTTCCATTTCATGCCTCGTAGGAACCGAGATAAATCAGGCAAATTCCTACCCAACACCCCCACCACATCACTGAGTCACCCTTCTCTCTTCTTTGGTGACAGTGACCCAGAAGAACCTATAGGTGAACATCCCGAGATATACAAAGATCCTATAGTAGAAGAGTTAGAGACCACTCCATCTGAAGCTATGGCTGACAATAGAAGAGAAGATGAGAGAATAGAAGGTTCCTTCCCCATCCGAGAGACAAATGGAGAGATGAAAATGAAGAACATTAGCCCCTCCGCCTTACCTCACTTCCATGGACTGACTACTGAAGATCCTGATACCTTCCTGTTTGAGTTTGCTGTCCTTTGTAGAACCTATGACTATACTGAAGATGAGCAAAAGCTAAAACTCTTCCCTTCAACTCTTAAGGATGCAGCATTACGCTGGTTCATGGGTTTACCTGGGAATAGTATCACCACTTGGGCTCAGATGCAGCAAGCTTTCAATACCAAGTACAGGGATTATTGTAGGTCTAAGGAAACCAAGGGAGAAATCTTTCGGATGACCATGGGAAATGATGAGTCCTTAGAGGATTATGAGGAGAGGTTCCAACTAAGCTATAAGCGGGCCAGGTGCACACTTGACCCTGAATCCCTCAAGTTGGTCCTGCTCCGAGGAGTCCCTGAAGACATCTTAGATACCCTTCACATGTTAGCTGGGGGGGACATTTACCAACTGCCTTATGAGGACATCAAGACTGTGTTTCGAAACCACTCCAAGGCAGCTCGGAAACGAGGTAGGGGAAACCTCCTCTCAACTAATGTCCCTTTCTCAAAACATGAGCTTGCAAATCAATTAGAAGATCTCAAGAGTGAGGTGATACAGACCATTGCCATGCACCTGGACACATTCAGGATGCAGCAGAAGAAAGAAGAAGCTGAGAGAGCCTTGGCTGTCTTCTGCCCTAGGTGCACAAGGAGACACCCTAAGAACGAATGCCCATTGCATTCGGTTGAAGTATGTTTCGTTTGTGAGGAGGACCATCCCACAAATCAGTGTCCAACCTTACCTGGGTTTAAAGCCATGTACCAAGGGACAGAAGCTACCACTAAACCTCTCTATTACCTCAACCAAAGGAGGCCACAAGGATCTAGACCTTATCAACAGGGAATGCAAGGGGCACCTCAAGCTTATTACAACCCCAACCAATCGACTCCTATGCCTTCCTGGGGTCCCCTGCTCATCCTTCCTGGTCCATGCCTCCTCCATGGTCTTATCCACCTCAGTACCCTACTCAACCTACTTCTCATTCATATCATTCACATGCCCAGCCACAGGCTCAGTAGAATGCACCTCAGTCGGGGTGGAGGCCCCAGTACAATACTCCTCCCGCCATTTTGCCTCCACCAC
The DNA here is from genome assembly GCA_031772625.1 of Pinus tabuliformis. Lineage (NCBI taxonomy): Eukaryota > Viridiplantae > Streptophyta > Pinopsida > Pinales > Pinaceae > Pinus > Pinus tabuliformis. Next base: position 1,108,516,119 of record CM062819.1, read on the forward strand.
TAGTTCAACCTCAGCCATTACCTCCTGCTCCTCTAAGGCAACCTCAAATGCCTGCTCAACCGAACCCAAACCCCAACAATAGACAGGCCCAGCAGGTATACACTGGGAAAACCTCATGCCCTACCTATGCTTGTGGAGATCCAGAAGATCAATCTTCGATCTGGAAAGACTCTACCAGATCGCCAGCCTCCTCCCCCAGAGGATGAGGAAGATAAACAGGAAAGTGAACCGAAGGCTATTCCACCCTTTCCTGAGAGACTGACAGCCACCACGCAAACCAACCCAGAAGAGGATGAGCTTCTGGGTGAGCTCAAGCAGTTGTGTGTAAAAATACCACTCCTCCAAGCCATCAAGGATGTGCCAATATACAACAAACTGGTTAAGGAAAAGTGTTTCAAACACCCAGGCAGGCGGAAGAAAGATGCTTCAACCATCAATGTCATAGGACAACTGTCTAACGTTATGTTAGGATAGGTCATCTGCCCAAAGTACCTAGATCCTGGAAGCCCTGTAGTAGATGTCCACATCAATGGCACCATCATACCTCACACCTTGATTGATCTGGGGGCTGCCATTAATGTGATGACCAGGGATACCATGCTCAAACTCAATCTTCAGGGTTCCTTGAGGAAAACCTCGACAGTACTGCAATTAGCAAATCGCTCCAGTGTGACTCCCGAAGGGATTGTGGAGGATGTCCTGGTCTCTATCGACTCTTGGGAATACCCTGCCGATTTCTTGGTTCTGCAACCTAAGGCAAAGCTTACTGGATATCCTCTCATTTTGGGAAGGCCTTGGTTAGCCACTGCAGATGCTTACATAAGTTGCCGTGCAGGAAATATGACCATCAAAAATGGTCCTATGTCCAAACAGCTAGTCCTATACCCTCCTGCCCAACCCTCCTTAGAGCATGACTTACCACTCTGGTTAGAGGAAGGAGAGGAAGACGAGGTGTACTCAGCACCTCTGTGCACCTTAGAGACCACTAGAAGAGACCCCCCAACCGAGGATGACTTGATTGAGACCTTGATCCAGAACCCACCTTCCAGTGCACTATCCGTAGAGAAATTGGTGGAGGAGGCCCAAGCTAGCACCTTAGTGGATCTTTGTACAACCAACCTTGTCACTCCCAGAGTCAAGAATGTGGAGTTCGGCCCTGAGAGAACGTTGAAGATCAGCTCCTCCCTATCTCCTTCCCAGGAAAAGGAGCTGTGTAGCCTGTTGGCCAGTCACCTAGATGCTTTTGCTTGGAGCTATAAGGAGATGAAAGGAGTCCATCCTTCGGTTTTTACCCATCACATATACATCAAAGAGGATTGTAAGTCGGTTAGGCAACCCCAGAGGAGAATGAATCTAGCTCTTAAGGACATTGTCAAGGAAGAATTGCAAAAACTGTTGGATGCCGGATTCATCTACCCCATCTCAGATAGTGAATGGGTGTCCCCTCTAGTGTTGGTTCCCAAGAAAAATGGGAAATGGAGAATTTGTGTGGACTACCGAGAATTGAACAAAGCTACCAAGAAAGACCATTTCCCTCTACCTTTCATAGATCAAGTGTTGGATGGACTGGCAGGAAAGAAGTTCTTCTCTTTCCTGGATGGGTTTAGCGGGTACAACCAAATCCAAATCAGCCCAGAAGACCAAGATAAGACCACCTTCACTTGTCCTTGGGGCACCTTTTCCTACCGAGTCCTTCCCTTTGGGCTATGCAATGCTCCTGCTACTTTCCAGAGAGCTGTCTTAAGCATCTTCTCGGAGCTAGTCCATGATGCAGTGGAAATTTATATGGATGACTTTACTCCTTATGGGGCCAACTTCCAGGAAGCATTGTCCAATCTGGGAAAAGTCCTAACCAAATGCATTGAGATGAACTTGTCCCTTAGTCCTGAAAAATGCGAATTCCTAATGACCGAAGGGACTGTGCTAGGCCATACCATTTCTTGCCAAGGGTTGCAGGTGGATACTAACAAAATTGCTCTCATCAAGAAGGTTCCACCTCCTCAAAAGGTAAGGGATGTTCGGAGTTTCTTGGGATTAGCAGGATACTACCAGAGATTCATTAAATATTTCAGCAAGCTAGCCTCGCCATTTTTTGGCCTATTGGCAAAAGATGTGGAGTTTAAATGCACTGACGATTGTCAGAGGGCTTTAAATGAATTGAAGGACAAGTTGGTGTCAACCCCAATCCTGAGAGGTCAAAACTGGGCCCTACCTTTCCACATCCACACTGATGCCTCGAACAAAGCCATAGGTGCAGCTTTAGGACAAGTTGAGCAAAAACTTCCATATGCCATTTACTTTGTTAGCAAAAACTTGTCCAAAGCTGAGCTGAATTACACTGTAACCGAGAAAGAATTCTTGGCTGTGGTCCATGCACTGAACAAGTTCCGACATTATATTACTGGCTATCAAACCTTTGTACATACAGACCATGCTGCAATTAGATATTTAATGAATAAACCAGATGTGAATGCTCGTATTATTAGATGGTTACTTTTATTGCAGCAGTTTGATTTGACCATTGTTGACAAACCAGGTAGAGAAAATGTTGTTGCTGACTTTTTATCTAGATTGGATTTGTCTGCAGATGAGGATGGAACGGTGGATGACCAGATGCCCGATGAACATCTGTTTGCTATTTCAGTACTCTCTCCATGGTTTGCTGATATAGCAAACTACCTTGTTTCAGCACAGTTCCCTCCGCACCTATCTTCCAGAGAGAAGAGCAGAATCATCAGAAAAAGTGCCTCATTTACTTGGATCGGGGGCAATCTGTTCAAGCTTGGCCCCGATCAGATCTTAAGGCGTTGTGTAAGGGAGGAGAAAGTCTTTGATATCCTCCTCACTTGTCATGATGGCCCTTGTGGAGAACATTTTGCAGCAAAGAGAACTGCCTTCAAAATCCTGCAGGCAGGCTACTATTGGCCCACACTTCATCAAGATGTCAGAAGATATGTCAGCCAGTGTGACCAATGCCAAAGAATGGGGAAACTGACCCAAAGGGATGAGATGCCTCTCCAACCTCAGGTGACTCTTGAGCCATTTGAGAAGTGGGGTATGGACTTTGTGGGCCCAATCAACCCTCCTTCGAGGCAAAGGTCTTACATCATTGTGTGCACTGACTACCTGACAAAGTGGGCAGAGACCAAAGCAATCAAAGCAGCAACAGAAGAAAAGGTGGCCGAGTTCCTAAGAGAAAACATCTTCTATAAGTTTGGCTATCCAAGAGAGCTGGTCACTGATCAAGGGAGCCAGTTCACCTCCAACCTGGTTGAAGATCTACTAGCTCATCACAAGATCAAGCATAGGACTTCCACCCCCTATCACCCTCAAGCAAATGGGCAGGTGGAAGTCACCAATAGAGCATTAGAAGGGATCTTGACTAAGGTGGTGAGCAGCAGCAGAAAGGACTGGGCAGATCGCCTGGTTGAAGCCACATGGGCTTACAACACCACTTGGAAGACCACCACCGGCTTCACACCTTATGAGCTGGTCTATGGGAAGAAAGCTTTGCTGTCCATTGAGTTTGAATACAACACTTTGAGGATGGCAGCTCAGCTGGACCTAGATCTCAGCCATGCACAACAAGAAAGGCTATTGCAGCTGAATGGACTGGATGAGCACCGAATGCAAGCCCTCCTTCACTCAGAAGTGGTTCAACTTCAGAGAAAGGTGTGGCATGACCAACATCTCCATGACAAGCAATTTCAGCCAGGAGATTGGGCTTTGTTGTATGACTCCAGATACAAAGATTTCAAGGGGAAGCTGAGAACCAGATGGCTAGGGCCATATTCAGTGGAAAAATGTCATGACAATGGATCTGTTCTTATTCGGACCATTGATGAGGAAGCCATCTCCATGCTTGTCAATGGGCATCGATTGAAGATCTACAGGAAGCCTCCCTCAAGACAAGAGTTCATCAAAACTATGGAGAAGGCAGTGTTGGTCATAGAGAAGGGTTCTGCCTCTGCTTTGGGCATACCCTGAAGAATCTAAAAAAATAAATAATAAAAAAAATAAATAAATAAAAAAAAAAAAAAAAATAATAAAGATCCTTGGGTGAAAACCTTTCTGAGGCGCCCAAGGCAGGTGGTAGGGGTGAAAACCTCATGGAGGCGCCCCTATTGTCTTTTCAAAAAAAAAAGAGATTGGAAAAAGATCCTTGAGTGAAAACCTCTTTGAGGTGCTTAAGGCAGATGGCAAGGGTGAAAACCTCAATGAGGCACCCCTGTCATCTTTCAAAAAAAGAAAAGAAAAAGGAAAAAGAAAAAAAACACAAGAAAATACAAGTTCAACAGATGCATTATGTAAAATTGCATCCAGGTGTTCTATGGAGGAGAGGAAGCCTCTCAACTCAAAGACAAGGGTCCTCATCATGCAGTCAGGACACCTCACCATCACCTCCTCCAAGAATACTCATTTTCTCCAAGGTATGTGCAATTTTATTACAGCTTGAGTCTTCTACAGGAAGACGGGGATTTTCTACAGGAAAATGCAGAGTTTCTACACGAAGATGCAGATCTTCTATAGGAAGGTGCAGACTCTCTACAGGAACGCATCCTTTCTACAGGAAGCGCTGTATTTCTACAGGAAGCTTCCTGTAGAAGCTCAGAACGGGCCAGAATTCATTTCATGAGGAGATCTAACGACTAAGGATTGGTTTGGACGCATGCACGCCACTGTTGTCAACCATGCACATTGCTGTTATCTTGTTCCACCATCCTTGTCGACATGCAACAAAGTTACCTGCACCAGCAAAGCAGATCGATGAGTCTCGAGAAAAAGAAAAATGTAAATGGAAAAAGCGCTAGAGATCTCGCACCATATTCATCACAGTCAGCCAGAAGCTCCAGTAGCATGATCGTGAGGCCATCCATCGACGTGCAGCATGCACCCAAGGAGGAAAAATGGTTCCAAGACATCCCGCAGGAGTCCTATAACAGTTAAGCCTGCTAGAGTGGATACCATTCACAGCGCAGGCCATATGCAATGAAACGTGGGCGCATGCAACTGAAGCATCCCATCCATCGACGACAGCTTGTGAACATGGACCTCCGGGCCTGTGTAAGTTCGCCAACAGCAGGTAAATGGACTCATCAGCGTCCAAAGAGCCGAAACATCGTGTGCAGCCGCGCAGGTAAGTGTCTCGACCCTTCCTTCCATCAGACTGCATGAATGTTACTTTGATTGATTGCTAAGTGTAAAGGTGAATGGGTTGAGCGGCTGTATGGCCATTTGGCCGGCCACGTCAGCCAGTTAATGGTCTAGTTGGATGAGAGGGTGGCGGCCATGACAAAAAGAATAGCAGCACGCACGTGAGAGCAATGCCGTCGAAAAAAAACCGAGTTTAACCGAAGAGGCGGCGACAGATCTGCGGGAATTGATGCAGCAGCAAGTGAATGCGCAGTTGAATGATGGGATGACGTCACCCAACGGTCCGGCGGGGACAGCTCACCCCCGCGCCACGGATTCCGCCGAATTCAAAATCTAATTGGCTAGATTGCATTCATGCATTTATCAACCACCGGTTTGAACTCGAGTGGCTATCCTGATCCTTCTGCAGTGTGATACGCCGAGCCTTTGGCTATCAGAATGATTGAGAAGCACACCCAAGGCGCAGATCGACTGCAGTCTCTCCTGAAAATCGCGTGCTGCATTCTACAGGAATGCTGTCATTCTACAGAAACGCTGCATTCTACAGGAATGCTGTCATCCTACAGGAACGCAATTTTCTACAGGAAAGTAGGTGCCTCACGTAAAAAGGTGGCCAATTAAAGAGGTAACCCTGAACTCTTCATGCAACTGGTTATTAAAGGTGGCAGAATTGTCGTCCACAGTCTAGTCATAGAAAAACGGTGAAATTGTTGTCTGCTGTGCCTATATTGTCATTCTACAGGATGTCGAGTAATTAAACTGTGCTAAGTCCTCAGGGATAAGTTTTGTGGGTTATGTGCATGACATTCTACGCTCTGTCTCAGTAAACCAAAATCTCTTCCAAAATCACCACCTCTGGTCAAGAAAACTGTTTTATCATGCCGGGTGGGTTTATAAGACGAGAACCCATTGATTCAACCAAATTAAGGGAAAACCAGGAAGTGGTAGAGCTCTTCACACGGGTTCAATGGATATCTTTTTGTGACAAGTTGCAGGGGTACGATGATGAAGTGGCAGAAGAATTTTTGCAGGCTCTGAAGCCGAAATCCAAGACACTGGCCACAGTGAACTTCAGGGGTCTAAGCCTCAAGCTAACCCCGCAATATATCAGTCGAATTACTGAACTTCTGATGGGTTTGCCATGGGATAAGGAGGAAAGGAAGTTGAGCCAGCAGGCCAAGAAAGAATTCTTTCCACCTGAGGAGGAATTCTCGGAGGACAAAAATGGGGTGCGAAGAACCAGCTTGCTGCCACCATGGAATGAAGTCAGCCTGCAAATCATGAAGTATATAACCTGTGAAGGCCGTTTTAGCATCGTGTACGCATATCATTTTCGGTTGCTCACTGAATTGAGGCACCGGGTTGATCTTCCTGTAGAAGAAAAACTGAGCATTCCTTATTTCCTGCTACAATCCCTAATTGAGTGTGCCACAAAATTAAAAGAGGGCATACCAGATCAGGTAGCCCACCATGGGTTGATAAAAATTCTTGTGGAGGATGCACTTCATTCATATAAGGTTCCCCTCTCATGGGAATCATTCCGGAATTTGACAAGAGATGGAGACATAAAAATGTTGATTGAAGAAACGGGTTCCTCCAACAGTGAGGAACAAGAAGCAGTGGCCGAGGGAAAGAGAGAAAAAGGCCAGAAGACCCCGACCACAGTGCAGAAGAAAGAACAAAAGAAGAAGCATGAGGAAAAGGATGACAAAGAAAAAGGTGGCACACCCATCTTGTCAGCAAGAGAAAAGAGGTTGAAGAGCAGAACGGACAAAGCTGAGGTGGTCCACATCAGCCCAAGTACTTCGTCAGCACCTGCAACCAAACCAAAAAGCAAAACCCATGCAGCTAAGCAAGCAAAGGTGGTGACACCCGTGTCTACAGGAAAGCAGAAACAGGCTTCTACAGGAAGCTCGAAAACAGAGAAAGGGTCTTCTACAAGAAGCCCGAAATTGGCAAAAGGGTCTTCTACAGGAAGCCCGAAAATTTCCAAAACAGGGGCTTGTACAGGAAGCCCTGAAAAGGTAAAACCCAAAGAGAAGAAGGTGGATATTCTGGCACGGGAGGCAGCAGCTGTATTAGCTGGCCTCAGCACGCCACCTAAGCCAAAATAAAAGAGGAAGAGAGAGACCCCCCTATACTTTAAAGCTCAAAGAAGTGTTAGGATAAAGACGGGCAAGCCACAGCCTCCGTCCAGCAGCCCGATTGTCATCGAAGATACCCCTGCTTCTCCCAAGGAAAAGTCACCCTCCAGGATCACACTCACCTACGAGAAGGAGAGTCCAAAGAAAAATACGTGGCAAGAAAGGTTAGACCTGTTGACTGAAAAAACTCGGCTACAGGAAGCTGAAAATGTTCTACAGGACACTCTGGCCCGGCTACAGGAAACAGAGAAGAGGGAAGGAGAAGGACCCTCATCACCACCAAAGGAGGGTGAGGTAGAGCCACCTGAAGAGGAAAAAGAAGTACATATACCAGAGCCCAGCCCCCAGCCTAGTCTGAGTTCATACTACACCTTTTTAGAGGCGGGCAAAATAATACCGCAGAAATTTACTGTACCCTTATTTTTTGCATTAGAGGAAGAAAGCGTCCGTTCCCACACATGGATGCAGATCGCCAAGTCAAAGGGTGTGGCAGACATAGGCCCTTTACAAGAGCAACTGAAGGAGGTCAGGAGTGAATTCACCATGGCTAAACATGTGGCTAATTGCCAACGTGTGCTTCTACAGGAAGAAAATCAGAAGCTGAGATTGCAGCTATAGGAACTAAGGGCAGGGGCAGGAACATCCTCCAAAGACATCACAAAAGAACAACAAGGCAAAAAGGAGCTGACCACCGGTCTTGAAGAGCCAATGACACTTCTACAGGAAGCAGAACAGCAAACGAAAATTGAAGTGCAAGCTCTAAAAGAACAGCTGCAGCAAAAGGAAGCACAATTGTACAGTGCAGACAACCTGCAAAATCCTATGGATTGTACTTAAAAGATCAATGGCTGCAGTTCCAAATAAATACCTTGGCACAAAGAGGTATTTCTCAGATCCAAAACCCACAACAATTTTCGGAATTATGTAGTACTAGTTCGTCAAAAGACAAAGCCAATCTAGCAGAATTCTACCTCCACAATTTGGCTTTGCCTAATGAAGTCTCCTGGGATCCCAATATTGCCTTGGGTGATATGCAATTGATGGCGTTCGCTTCATGGTTAAACCATGAGGATCAAAGAGCAGCTGAAGCAAAATCGGTCATGAACCGAGAAGTGAGCGAGTCACTGTTCATTCGAGCAGAACCAGAGGATCCGGTTGCACTCATCTAAGCCCACCAACAGTTGGCTACTGATCCCACAGCTTCCTTGAGATTTATGGACCAACAGGCCCAAGCCATAGCTCATTTCGAAGACATGGAAAGATTGTTAGGAGAAAGTGCTGCCCAAGCATGTACACGCAGATGGAATACCTTGGCTCACAGCTTGAAAATCCGAGAGTACCATACCCCAATTCGGATGAGGGAAGCTTTGGCAAGGGTAGACCTTTACAAGAAATCCATGCAAAGCCTCCAGGCCAGCTGGATTGGCCTTAAACTCAGCCCACCACTACTGCTAGGGTTGACTGAAGGCAATACAGAGGAGGATGACAGTAAACAATGGGAAGAGGTGAACAGGAAAGCAGGGTTTCATATCAGCAAAGAGGACACTACCATAGAGCCTTGGGATGCAAGGGAAGCAGTAAAAGCAATGAAAGATGAAGATTTGGACTAAGTTGCTCAAGGATGAGCAAATATTTTAGCTGGGGGGTGATGATGAGCCCCAATTTTTGGTACAATTTGGGCTCATATTGGCCTACTTACCTTGTTCAACCATTCATATTTTACCACTTATGCATTCATTTCTTAGTATATTCGTGTTGTTTGTAGGAAGAAGGGCAGGCATTATATCTATGTGACTAATACATGATGATTTCAGGTTCTTGGCATTAAAGAGAGCAAAAGACCACGCAAAAGGAGACAAGGAGACATCAAAGGTGACATTGCGGGTTCATAGGGAGGTTGTCCACAGTCTTGATGACCCTCCTCGTGATTTTCACCTTAACTACGAGCTCTAACAGCTCTCCGCACCGAGCTTAAAGGCAGCCAACACGTTCTACAGGATCAGCAGTTTTACAGCAGTTTGACTTTTAGTTGGACAGCCAAGATCCACGAATGGAGGAGCCAGCTTGATCTTCATTTTGTATAAATATGAAGGCCGTAGCCTTTGTTAGGAGCTTTTTGAACTTTTGGACTGATATTGTAATTCTTGAGCATAGCTCGGTGTTTGTTTTTGTAAGCCAGTTTTGGCATGACATTAGACTCTTGATTATGAATAAAGGCAAGCAGATTTGGATCTAATTCTGAGCTTTTAAGGGAGCTATAGCTCTCAGGTTAGGGCCCAACCTGAGAGCAATAGATCTCCTCTTCTTGTAGTGTTATTTACCTTTCTTTCCAGCATTTTGTTTCCTTGTTTTGATATGCATTTCAAAGAACACAGGTTGCTGATTTGATTTCTTTAATAAGATTGAGTAGGATTAGCTTATGGTTAAATTGCTTTCAACTGCTTAGATTAGGATAGGAGGTTTTTAATCCACTGGAGCTCCAAGAAAAGGTTGTTAGTTCCTCCACTGCCATCTCTGTTTAGGGATTGGGGTGCAGTCTATACCAACCACCAAAAAACGCAGTCTTTTCCTACTTTTATGCAAGCTGCAACACAGTCGTTTTAATCGTGGATCCTTCCATGCATTTTGCTCTTGAGCCATACTTCTTTATTACAATTCCATGCATGACTTTTCTTCATGATTTACATCGTTGTTCATTGGTTTAATATCACAGGTAGCACTGGTTAATGAATTCTCGTTTTTGGTGCAAGACATAAGTCATTTGTTTTATTTACACTGCTCCATATCATTCTACTTCCTTCTTCTTCTTCTTAACCTCTCCTCAAGCCACCTACTCGACCTCTGTTCAGCTCGTTCACCTTCCAACTCTTCCATTGTCCACGTAGCTTCATCTTTTTGACCTTTCGTTGATCCCATCCTTCTATCCACCAACCACTTCGTGCACTCTTTCTCCATCCTGGTTCTCTGCCCCTGAGTCATCACAAGCTCCATCTCCACCTTACCTATCCACCCATACTGTTCCATCACTTCACCATCACCCAAAACTTCCACTTACAGCACATCCTGTAGAAGTTAGCAGATTTCCTGTAGAATTCCTTAGTTTCCTGTAGGATCCCCTGCAGACATCCTGTAGAAGCCTGCAAACTTGGTTTCCGAGCATCTGAACGTTGTAGACTTCTGTGGACTGATGCTAGGGACCCTCTGGGACCTCTCCTAGCCCTCCTGACCTTTCCCAAGCTTTCTCTCCCTTCGCACCACCTCTGCACAGCCAAACCCTAATAAGAAACAAATTCATAATCACTCCATCCACTTAAGAAAAAATACAAAAACAAATTTCTTTTCAATGGAAGTAGTTTGAGTTCATGCATTTCACATCATTAGAAGTAATGGCATCCTTTTTAGACATTTGCACTTTCACTATTGCATCATAGAGGTCAAACTAGTCAAATTAGGGTTTACTAGGGTTTCATGTTTTGGTTGGCTTTCAGTTCACTTTTAAAAAGTAGATCAATTTCCCTCAAGATAGCCTTCGTCCATCATTTAGAAAGCTTCTTTTGAAGAGCATATAGAAGTTGGCTTGAGCCCTAGCGGACTTGTGCCAGCTGACCAAGTGACAGCTGCGACAAGAGCTAGTACTTGTGCATACAGCACCGTTGCTTCCAAGTTTGTACGAACTACCAGGTTGATAAAATTAGAGATAGGAAGCCCCAGGAGTTGTAGCATTATTGATACAATACTGGAGCCCACCATCTTTTTGGCGCCATTTCCGGGCAAGTGTCAGAGTATTAGTAATTGTTGCTTTTCTTCTATTTCCCACTACAATCTTCTGCTAAGTAGTTTATTTCATTTCCATTCTGCAAAAGTAGCATAGACATTTCCTGCTTTCATAGATTAGCATTTCCTGCTTTCATAGATTGGAATTTCCTGCTTTCATAGATTAGCCTTTCATTTCTGCAAGCGTAGACTAGTGTTTCAATTCTGCAAGCATAGACTAGCATTTCCATTCCTGCAATTTCATTTGAGCAAAGTAGATTAGTCCTTTCCTGCTTTCAGTTTAATTCTGCATCTTTAGTTGTAGATCAATCCGCTTCAGTTTTGCAGGTACCAAAGGAAAAAAAAGCAAAAACAATAAAAAAAAAGAAAGTCTTTTCCATTTCATGCCTCGTAGGAACCGAGATAAATCAGGCAAATTCCTACCCAACACCCCCACCACATCACTGAGTCACCCTTCTCTCTTCTTTGGTGACAGTGACCCAGAAGAACCTATAGGTGAACATCCCGAGATATACAAAGTTCCTATAGTAGAAGAAGAGTTAGAGACCACTCCATCTGAAGCTATGGCTGACAATAGAAGAGAAGATGAGAGAATAGAAGGTGCCTTCCCCATCCGAGAGACCAATGGAGAGATGAAAATGAAGAACATTAGCCCCTCCGCCTTACCTCACTTCCATGGACTGACTACTGAAGATCCTGATACCTTCCTGTTTGAGTTTGCTGTCCTTTGTAGAACCTATGACTATATTGAAGATGAGCAAAAGCTGAAACTCTTCCCTTCAACTCTTAAGGATGCAGCATTACGCTGGTTCATGGGTTTACCTGGGAATAGTATCACCACTTGGGCTCAGATGCAGCAAGCTTTCAATACCAAGTACAGGGATTATTGTAGGTCTAAGGAAACCAAGGGAGAAATCTTTCGGATGACCATGGGAAATGATGAGTCCTTAGAGGATTATGAGGAGAGGTTCCAACTAAGCTATAAGCGGGCCAGGTGCACACTTGACCCTGAATCCCTCAAGTTGGTCCTGCTCCGAGGAGTCCCTGAAGACCTCTTAGATACCCTTCACATGTTAGCTGGGGGGGACATTTACCAACTGCCTTATGAGGACATCAAGACTGTGTTTCGAAACCACTCCAAGGCAGCTCGGAAACGAGGTAGGGGAAACCTCCTCTCAACTAGTGTCCCTTTCTCAAACATGAGCTTGCAAATCAATTAGAAGATCTCAAGAGTGAGGTGAGACAGACCATTGCCATGCATCTGGACACATTCAGGATCCAGCAGAAGAAAGAAGAAGCTGAGAGAGCCTTGGCTGTCTTCTGCCCTAGGTGCACAAGGAGACACCCTAAGAACGAATGCCCATTGCATTCGGTTGAAGTATGTTTCGTTTGTGAGGAGGACCATCCCACAAATCAGTGTCCAACCTTACCTGGGTTTAAAGCCATGTACCAAGGGACAGAAGCTCCCACTGAACCTCTCTATTACCTCAACCAAAGGAGGCCACAAGGATCTAGACCTTATCAACAGGGAATGCAAGGGGCACCTCAAGCTTATTACAGCCCCAACCAATCGACTCCTATGCCTTCCTGGGGTCCCCCTGCTCATCCTTCCTGGTCCATGCCTCCTCCATGGTCTTATCCACCTCAGTACCCTACTCAACCTACTTCTCATTCATATCATTCACATGCCCAGCCACAGCCTCAGTGGAATGCACCTCAGTCGGGGTGGAGGCCCCAGTACAATACTCCTCTCGCCATTTTGCCTCCACCACCAGTTCAACCTCAGCCATTACCTCCTGCTCCTCCAAGGCAACCTCAAATGCCTGCTCAACCGAACCCGAACCCCAACAATAGACAGGCCCAGCAGGTATACACTGGGGAAACCTCATGCCCTACCTATGCTGTGGAGATCCAGGAGATCAATCTTCGATCTGGAAAGACTCTACCAGATCGCCAACCTCCTCCCCCAGAGGATGAGGAAGATAAACAGGAAAGTGAACCGAAGGCTATTCCACCCTTTCCTGAGAGACTGACAGCCACCACACAACCTAACCCAGAAGAGGATGAGCTTCTGGGTGAGCTCAAGCAGTTGTGTGTAAAAATACCACTTCTCCAAGCCATCAAGGATGTGCCAATATACAACAAACTGGTTAAGGAAAAGTGTTTCAAACACCCAGGCAGGCGGAAGAAAGATGCTTCAACCATCAATGTCATAGGACAACTGTCTGACCTTATGTTAGGACAAGTCATCTGCCCAAAGTACCTAGATCCTGGAAGTCCTGTAGTAGATGTCCACATCAATGGCACCATCATACCTCACACCTTGATTGATCTGGGGGCTGCCATTAATGTGATGACCAGGGATACCATGCTCAAACTCAATCTTCAGGGTTCCTTGAGGAAAACCTCGACAGTACTGTAATTAGCAGATCGCTCCACTGTGACTCCCGAAGGGATTGTGGAGGATGTCTTGGTCTCTATCGACTCTTGGGAATACCCTGCAGATTTCTTGGTTCTGCAACCCAAGGCAAAGCTTACTGGATATCCTCTCATTTTGGGAAGGCCTTGGTTAGCCACTGCAGATGCTTACATAAGTTGCCGTGCAGGAAATATGACCATCAAAAATGGTCCTATGTCCAAACAACTAGTCCTATACCCTCCTGCCCAACCCTCCTTAGAGCATGACTTACCACTCTGGTTAGAGGAAGGAGAGGAAGACGAGGTGTACTCAGCACCTCTGTGCACCTTAGAGACCACTAGAAGAGACCCCCCAACCGAGGATGACTTGATTGAGACCTTGATCCAGAATCCACCTTCCAGTGCACTATCCTTAGAGAAATTGGTGGAGGAGGGCCAAGCTAGCACCTTAGTGGATCTTTGTACAACCAACCCTGTCACTCCCAGAGTCAAGAATGTGGAGTTCGGCCCTGAGAGAACGTTGAAGATCAGCTCCTCCCTATCTCCTTCCCAGGAAAAGGAGCTGTGTAGCCTGTTGGCCAGTCACCTAGATGCTTTTGCTTGGAGCTATAAGGAGATGAAAGGAGTCCATCCTTCGGTTTGTACCCATCACATATACATCAAAGAGGATTGTAAGCCGGTTAGGCAACCCCAGAGGAGAATGAATCCAGCTCTTAAGGACATTGTCAAGGAAGAATTGCAAAAACTGTTGGATGCCGGATTCATCTACCCCATCTCAGATAGTGAATGGGTGTCCCCTCTGGTGTTGGTTCCCAAGAAAAATGGGAAATGGAGAATCTGTGTGGACTACCGAGAATTGAACAAAGCTACCAAGAAAGACCATTTCCCTCTACCTTTCATAGATCAAGTGTTGGATGGACTGGCAGGAAAGAAGTTCTTCTCTTTCCTGGATGGGTTTAGCAGGTACAACCAAATCCAAATCAGCCCGGAAGACCAAGATAAGACCACCTTCACTTGTCCTTGGGGCACCTTTGCCTACCGAGTCCTTCCCTTTGGGCTATGCAATGCTCCTGCTACTTTCCAGAGAGCTGTATTAAGCATCTTCTCGGAGCTGGTCCATGATGCAGTGGAAATCTATATGGATGACTTTACTCCTTATGGGGCCAACTTCCAGGAAGCATTGTCCAATCTGGGAAAAGTCCTAACCAAATGCATTGAGATGAACTTGTCCCTTAGTCCTGAAAAATGTGAATTCCTAATGACTGAAGGGACCGTGCTAGGCCATACCATTTCTTGCCAAGGGTTGCAGGTGGATCCTAACAAAATTGCTCTCATCAAGAAGGTTCCACCTCCTCAAAAGGTAAGGGATGTTCAGAGTTTCTTGGGATTAGCAGGATACTACCAGAGATTCATTAAAGATTTCAGCAAGCTAGCCTCGCCATTGTTTGGCCTGTTGGCAAAAGATGTGGAGTTTAAATGGACTGACGATTGTCAGAGGGCTTTAAATGAATTGAAGGACAAGTTGGTGTCAGCCCCAATCCTGAGAGGTCCAAACTGGGCCCTACCTTTCCACATCCACACTGATGCCTCGAACAAAGCCATAGGTGCAGCTTTAGGACAAGTTGAGCAAAAACTTCCATATGCCATTTACTTTGTTAGCAAAAACTTGTCCAAAGCTGAGCTGAATTACACTGTAACCGAGAAAGAATTCTTGGCTGTGGTCCATGCACTGAACAAGTTCCGACATTATATTACTGGCTATCAAACCTTTGTACATACAGACCATGCTGCAATTAGATATTTAATGAATAAACCAGATGTGAATGCTCGTATTATTAGATGGTTACTTTTATTGCAGCAGTTTGATTTGACCATTGTTGACAAACCAGGTAGAGAAAATGTTGTTGCTGACTTTTTATCTAGATTGGATTTGTCTGCAGATGAGGATGGAACGGTGGATGACCAGATGCCCGATGAACATCTGTTTGCTATTTCAGTACTCTCTCCATGGTTTGCTGATATAGCAAACTACCTTGTTTCAGCACAGTTCCCTCCGCACCTATCTTCCAGAGAGAAGAGCAGAATCATCAGAAAAAGTGCCTCATTTACTTGGATTGGGGGCAATCTGTTCAAGCTTGGCCCCGATCAGATCTTAAGGCGTTGTGTAAGGGAGGAGGAAGTCTTTGATATCCTCCTCACTTGTCATGATGGCCCTTGTGGAGGACATTTTGCAGCAAAGATAACTGCCTTCAAAATCCTGCAGGCAGGCTACTATTGGCCCACACTTCATCAAGATGTCAGAAGATATGTCAGCGAGTGTGACCAATGCCAAATAATGGGGAAACCGACCCAAAGGGATGAGATGCCTCTCCAAACTCAGGTGACTCTTGAGCCATTTGAGAAGTGGGGTATGGACTTTGTGGGCCCAATCAACCCTCCTTCGAGGCAAAGGTCTTACATCATTGTGTGCACTGACTACCTGACAAAGTGGGCAGAGACCAAAGCAATCAAAGCAGCAACAGAAGAAAAGGTGGCCGAGTTCCTAAGAGAAAACATCTTCTATAAGTTTGGCTATCCAAGAGAGCTGGTCACTGATCAAGGGAGCAAGTTCACCTCCAACCTGGTTGAAGATCTACTAGCTCATCACAAGATCAAGCATAGGACTTCCACCCGCTATCACCCTCAAGCAAATGGGCAGGTGGAAGTCACTAATAGAGCATTAGAAGGGATCTTGACTAAGGTGGTGAGCAGCAGCAGAAAGGACTGGGCAGATCGCCTGGTTGA
This sequence comes from Pinus tabuliformis, assembly GCA_031772625.1. NCBI lineage: Eukaryota > Viridiplantae > Streptophyta > Pinopsida > Pinales > Pinaceae > Pinus > Pinus tabuliformis. The sequence continues at coordinate 1,108,532,393 of CM062819.1, forward strand.
AGCCACATGGGCTTACAACACCACTTGGAAGACCACCACCGGCTTCACACCTTATGAGCTGGTCAATGGGAGGAAAGCTTTGCTGTCCATTGAGTTTGAATACAACACTTTGAGGATGGCAGCTCAGCTGGACCTAGATCTCAGCCATGCACAACAAGAAAGGCTATTACAGCTGAATGGACTGGATGAGCACCGAATGCAAGCCCTCCTTCACTCAGAAGTGGTTCAACTTCAGAGAAAGGTGTGGCATGACCAACATCTCCATGACAAGAAATTTCAGCCAGGAGATTGGGCTTTGTTGTATGACTCCAGATACAAAGATTTCAAGGGGAAACTGAGAACCAGATGGCTAGGGCCATATTCAGTGGAAAAATGTCATGACAATGGATCTGTTCTTATTCGGACCATTGATGAGGAAGCCATCCCCATGCTTGTTAATGGGCATCGATTGAAGATCTACATGAAGCCTCCCTCAAGACAAGAGTTCATCAAAACTATGAAGAAGGCAGTGTTGGTCATAGAGAACGGTTCTGCCTCTACTTTGGGCATACCCTGAAGAATCTAAAAAAAATAAAAATAAATAAAAATAAATAAATAAATAAAAAATAATAATAAAGATCCTTGGGTGAAAACCTTTCTGAAGCGCCCAAGGCAGGTGGTAGGGGTGAAAACCTCATGGAGGCGCCCCTATTGTCTTTTCAAAGAAAAAAGAGATTGGAAAAAGATCCTTGAGTGAAAACCTCTTTGAGGTGCTTAAGGCAGATGGAAATTGTGAAAACCTCAATGAGGCGCCCCTGTCATCTTTCAAAAAAAAAAAAGAAAAAAGAAAAAGAAAAAAAACACAAGAAAAAACAAGGTCAACAGATGCATTATGTAAAATTGCATGCAGGTGTTCTATGGAGGAGAGGAAGCCTCTCAACTCAAAGCCAAGGGTCCTCATCATGCAGTCAGGACACCTCACCATCACCTCCTCCAAGAATACTCATTTTCTCCAAGGTATGTGCAATTTTATTACAGCTTGAGTCTTCTACAAGAAGACGTGGATTTTCTACAAGAAAATGCAGAGTTTCTACAGGAAGATGCAGATCTTCTACATGAAGGTGCAGACTCTCTACAGGAACGCATCCTTTCTACAGGAAGCACTGTATTTCTACAGGAAGCTTCCTGTAGAAGCTCAGAACGGGCCAGAATTCATTTCATGAGGAGATCTAACGGCTAAGGATCGGTTTGGACGCATGCACGCCACTGTTGTCAACCATGCACATTGTTGTTATCTTGTTCCACCATCCTTGTCGACATGCAACAAAGTTACCTACACCAGCAAAGCAGATCGATGAGTCTCGAGAAAAAGAAAATTGTAAATGGAAAAAGCGCTAGAGATCTCACACCATATTCATCACAGTCAGCCAGAAGCTCCGGGAGCATGATCGTGAGGCCATCCATCGTCGTGCAGCATGCACCCAAGGAGGAAAAACGGTTCCAAGACATCCCGCGGGAGTCCTGTAACAGTTAAGCCTGCTAGAGTGGATACCATTCACAGCGCAGGCCATATGCAATGAAACGTGGGCGCATGCAACTGAAGCATCCCATCCATCGACGACAGCTTGTGAACATGGACCTCCGGGCCTGTGTAAGTTCGCCAGCAGCAGGTAAATCGACTCATCAACGTCCAAAGAGCCGAAACATCGTGTGCAGCCGCGCAGGTAAGTGTCTCGACCCTTCCTTCCATCAGACTGCATGAATGTTACTTTGATTGATTGCTAAGTGTAAAGGTGAATGGGTTGAGCAGCCGTATGGCCATTTGGCCGGCCACGTCGGCCAGTTAATGGTCTAGTTGGATGAGAGGGTGGCGGCCATGACAAAAAGAATAGCAGCACGCACGTGAGAGCAATCCCGTCGAAAAAAAACCGAGTTTAACTGAAGAGGCGGCGGCAGATCTGCGGGAATTGATGCAGCAGCAAGTGAACGCGCAGTTGAATGATGGGATGACGTCACCCAACGGTCCGGCGAGGATAGCTCACCCCCACGCCACGGATTCCGCCGAATTCAAAATCTAATCTGCTAGATTGCATTCATGCATTTATCAACCACTGGTTTGAACTCGAGCGGCTATCCTGATCCTTCTACAGTGTGATACGCCGAGCCTTTGGCTATCAGAATGATTGAGAAGCACACCCAAGGCGTAGACTGACTGCAGTCTCTCCCGAAAATTGCGCGCTGCATTCTACAGGAACGCTGTCATTCTATAGGAACGCTGCATTCTACAGGAACGCTGTCATCCTACAGGAACGCAGTTTTCTACAGGAAAGAGGGTGCCTCACGTAAAAAGGTGGCCAATTAAAGAGGTAACCCTGAACTCTTCATGCAACTGGTTATTAAAGGTGGCAGAATTGTCGTCCACAGTCTGGTCATAGAAAAATGGTGAAATTGTTGTCTGCTGTGCCTATACTGTCATTCTACAGGATGTCGAGTAATTAAACTGTGTTAAGTCCTCAGGGATAAGTTTTGTGGGTTATGTGCATGACATTCTACGCTCTGTCTCAGTAAACCAAAATCTCTTCCAAAATCACCACCTCTGGTCAAGAAAACTGTTTTATCATGCCAGGTGGGTTTATAAGACGAGAACCCACTGATTCAACCAAATTAAGGGAAAACCAGGAAGTGGTAGAGCTCTTCACACGGGTTCAATGGATATGTTTTTGTGACAAGTTGCAGGGGTACGATGACGAAGTGGCAGAAGAATTTTTGCAGGCTCTGAAGCTGAAATCCAAGACACTGGCCACAGTGAACTTCAGGGGTCTAAGCCTCAAGCTAACCCCGCAATATATCAGTCGAATTACTGAACTTCCGATGGGTTTGCCATGGGATAAGGAGGAAAGGAAGTTGAGCCAGCAGGCCAAGAAAGAATGCTTTCCACCTGAGGAGGAATTCTCGGAGGACAAAAATGGGGTGCGAAGAACCAGCTTGCTGCCACCGTGGAATGAAGTCAGCCTGCAAATCATGAATTATATAACCTGTGAAGGCCGTTTTAGCATCATGTACGCATATCATTTTCGGTTGCTCACTGAATTGAGGCACCGGGTTGATCTTCCTGTAGAAGAAAAACTGAGCATTCCTTATTTCCTGCTACAGTCCCTAATTGAGTGTGCCACAAAATGAAAAGAGGGCATAGCAGATCAGGTAGCCCACCATGGGTTGATCAAACTTCTTGTGGAGGATGCGCTTCATTCATATAAGGTTCCCCTCTCATGGGAATCATTCCGGAATTTGACAAGAGATGGAGACATAAAAATGTTGATTGAAGAAACGGGTTCCTCCAGCAGTGAGGAACAAGAAGCAGTGGCCGAGGGAAAGAGAGAAAAAGGCCAGAAGACCCCGACCACAGTGCAGAAGAAAGAACAAAAGAAGAAGCATGAGGAAAAGGATGACAAAGAAAAAGGTGGCACACCCATCTTGTCAGCAAGAGAAAAGAGGTTGAAGAGCAGAACGGACAAAGCTGAGGTGGTCCACATCAGCCCAAGTACCTCGTCAGCACCTGCAACCAAACCAAAAAGCAAAACCCATGCAGCTAAGCAAGCAAAGGTGGTGACACCCGTGTCTACAGGAAAGCAGAAACAGGCTTCTACAGGAAGCCCGAAAACAGAGAAAGGGTCTTCTACAGGAAGCCCGAAATTGGCAAAAGGGTCTTCTACAGGAAGCCCGAAAATTACCAAAACAGGGGCTTCTACAGGAAGCCCCGAAAAGGTGAAACCCAAAGAGAAGAAGGTGGATATTCTGGCACGGGAGGCAGCAGCTGTATTAGCTGGCCTCAGCACGCCACCTAAGCCAAAAGAAAAGAGGAAGAGGGAGACCCCCCTATGCTTTAAAGCTCGAAGAAGTGTTAGGATAAAGACGGGCAAGCCACAACCTCCGTCCAGCAGCCCGATTGTCATCGAAGATACCCCTGCTTCTCCCAAGGAAAAGTTACCCTGCAGGATCACACTCACCTACGAGAAGGGGAGTCCAAAGAAAAATATGTGGCAAGAAAGGTTAGACCTGTTGACTGAAAAAACTCGGCTACAGGAAGCTGAAAATGTTCTACAGGACACTCTGGCCCGGCTACAGGAAACAGAGAAGAGGGAAGGAGAAGGACCCTCATCACCACCAAAGGAGGGTGAGGTAGAGCCACCTGAAGAGGCAGAAGAAGTACATATACCAGAGCCCAGCCCTCAGCCTAGTCTAAGTTCATACTACACCTTTTTAGAGGCGGGCAAAATCATACCGCAGAAATTTACTGTACCCTTATTTTTTGCATTAGAGGAAGAAAGAGTCCGTTCCCACACGTGGATGCAGATCGCCAAGTCAAAGGGTGTGGCGAAAATAGGCCCTTTACAAGAGCAACTGAAGGAGGTCAGGAGTGAATTCACCATGGCTAAACATGTGGCTAATTGCCAACATGTGCTTCTACAGGAAGAAAATCAGAAGCTGAGATTGCAGCTACAGGAACTAAGGGCAGGGGCAGGAACATCCTCCAAAGACATCACAAAAGAACAACAAGGCAAAAAGGAGCTGACCACCGGTCTTGAAGAGCCAATGACACTTCTACAGGAAGTAGAACAGCAAACGAAAATTGAAGTGCAAGCTCTAAAAGAACAGCTGAAGCAAAAGGAAGCACAATTGGCCTGCATGGCCAGTTGGGCCATGGAGGAAATATAGTGCAGACAACCTGCAAAATCCTATGGATTGTACTTAAAAGATCAATGGCTGCAGTTCCAAATAAATACCTTGGCACAAAGAGGTATTTCTCAGATCCAAAACCCACAACAATTTTCGGAATTATGCAGTACTAGTTCGTCAGAAGACAAAGCCAAATTAGCAGAATTCTACCTCCACAATTTGGCTTTGCCTAATGAAGTCTCCTGGGATCCCAATATTGCCTTGGGTGATATGCAATTGATGGCGTTCGCTTCATGGTTAAACCATGAGGATCAAAGAGCAGCTGAAGCAAAATCGGTCATGAACCGAGAAGTGAGCGAGCCACTGTTCATTCGAGCAGAACCAGAGGATCCGGTTGCACTCATCTCAGCCCACCAACAGTTGGCTACTGATCCCACAGCTTCCTTGAGATTTATGGACCAACAGGCCCAAGCCATAGCTCATTTCGAAGACATGGAAAGATTGTTAGGAGAAAGTGCTGCCCAGGCATGTACATGCAGATGGAATACCTTGGCTCACAGCTTGAAAATCCGAGAGTACCATACCCCAATTCGGATGAGGGAAGCTTTGGCAAGGGTAGACCTTTACAAGAAATCCATGCAAAGCCTCCAGGCCAGCTGGATTGGCCTTAAACTCAGCCCACCACTACTGCTAGGGTTGATTGAAGGCAATACAGAGGAGGATGACAGTAAACAATGGGAAGAGGTGAACAGGAAAGCAGGGTTTCATATCAGCAAAGAGGACACTACCATAGAGCCTTGGGATGCAAGGGAAGCAGTAAAAGCAATTAAGGATGAAGATTTGGACTAAGTTGCTCAAGGATGAGCAAATAGTTTAGCTGGGGGGTGATGATGAGCCCCAATGTTTGGTACAATTTGGGCTCATATTGGCCTACTTACCTTGTTCAACCATTCATATTTTACCACTTATGCATTCATTTCTTAGTATATTCGTGTTGTTTGTAGGAAGAAGGGCAGGCATTATATCTATGTGACTAATACATGATGATTTCAGGTTCTTGGCATTAAAGAGAGCAAAAGACCACGCAAAAGGAGACAAGGAGACAACAAAGGTGACATTGCGGGTTCATAGGGAGGTTGTCCACAGTCTTGATGACCCTCCTCGTGATTTTCACCTTAACTCCGAGCTCTAACAGCTCTCCCCACCGAGCTTAAAGGCAGCCAACACGTTCTACAGGATCAGCAGTTTTACAGCAGTTTGACTTTCAGTTGGACAGCCAAGCTCCACGAATGGAGGAAGCCAGCTTGATCTTCATTTTGTATAAATATGAAGGCCGTAGCCTTTGTTAGGAGCTTTTTGAACTTTTGGACTGATATTGTAATTCTTGAGCATAGCTCGGTGTTTGTTTTTGTAAGCCAGTTTTGGCATGACATTAGACTTTTGATTATGAATAAAGGCAAGCAGATTTGGATCTAATTCTAAGATTTTAAGGGAGCTATAGCTCTCAGGTTAGGGCCCAACCTGAGAGCAATAGATCTCCTCTTCTTGTAGTGTTATTTACCTTTCTTTCCAGCATTTTGTTTCCTTGTTTTGATATGCATTTCAAAGAACACAGGTTGCTGATTTGATTTCTTTAATAAGATTGAGTAGGATTAGCTTATGGTTAAATTACTTTCAGCTGCTTAGATTAGGATAGGAGGTTTGTAATCCACTGGAGCTCCAAGAAAAGGTTGTTAGTGCCTCCACTGCCATCTCTGTTTAGGGATTGGGGTGCAGTCTATACCAACCACCAAAAAACGCAGTCTTTTCCTACTTTTATGCAAGCTGCAACACAGTCGTTTTAATCGTGGATCCTTCCATGCATTTTTCTCTTGAGCCATACTTCGTCACTACAATTCCATGCACGACTTTTCTTCATGATTTACATCGTTGTTCATTGGTTTAATAGCACAGGTAGCACTGGTTAATGAATTCTCGTTTTTGGTGCAAGACATAAGTCATTTGTTTTATTTACACTGCTCCATATCATTCTACTTCCTTCTTCTTCTTCTTAACCTCTCCTCAAGCCACCTACTCGACCTCTGTTCAGCTCGTTCACCTTCCAACTCTTCCATTGTCTATGTAGCTTCATCTTTTTGACCTTTCGTTGATCCCATCCTTCTATCCACCAACCAATTCGTGCACTCGTTCTCCGTCCTGGTTCTCTGCCCCTGAGTCATCACAAGCTCCATCTCCACCTTACCTATCCACCCATACTGTTCCATCACTTCACCATCACCCAAAACTTCCACTTACAGCACATCCTGTAGAAGTTAGCAGATTTCCTGTAGAATTCCTTAGTTTCCTATAGGATCCCCTGCAGACATCCTGTAGAAGCCTGCAAACTTGGTTGCCGAGCATCTGAACGTTGTAGACTTCTTTGGACTGATGCTAGGGACCCTCTGGGACCTCTCCTAGCCCTCCTGACCTTTCCCAAGCTTTCTCTCCCTTCGCACCACCTCTGCACAGCCAAACCCTAATAAGAAACAAATTCATAATCACTCCATCCACTTAAGCAAAAATACAAAAACAAAGTTATTTTCAATGGAAGTAGTTTGAGTTCATGAATTTCACATCATTAGAAGTAATGGCATCCTTTTTAGACATTTGCACTTTCACTATTGCATCATAGAGGTCAAACTAGTCAAATTAGGGTTTACTAGGGTTTCATGTTTTGGTTGGCTTTCAGTTCACTTTTGCAAAGTAGATCAATTTCCCTCGAGATAGCCTTCATCCATCATTTAGAAAGCTTCTTCTAAAGAGCATATAGAAGTTGGCTTGAGCCCTAGTGGACTTGTGCCAGCTGACCAAGTGACAGCTGCGACAAGAGCTAGTACTTGTGCATACATCACCGTCGCTTCCAAGTTTGTACGAACTACCGGGTTGATAAAATTAGAGATAGGAAGCCCCAGGAGTTGTAGCATTATTGCTACAATACTGGAGCCCACCATTGACTCAGAGGGCTGAAGCGCTTGGGTTGGAGCCCAACCCTAGCAGCCAAGGCTCCTCTTTATTGTACATGTATGCTAGCATAGATTCATGGTTTAATTGTTCATTTGCTTAAGTAGCTACATTTTCGTTACAACAGTGTAGAGTAGATTGGTTGTGTTTTAGTTTGCTTCCATTTGTGATTTATTTCAATTAGTGGGTTAGGAAGGAGAAAAATATCACCATAAGGTTATTAGCAAGCGTCTCGGCCTCACCTCCTCCCTCTGGGACCATGACTTGAGGAAGAGACCCTTCAGCAACCCCAAAAACATAGATTTCTAGTTCTTGCATGAGCTTTGGAGTTTGTTGTCTTGATTCAGTACTTGGTTCATTCATTGTCATCTTTTTCCTTCACTCTCTTTCTGTAATAAGATCTCACTCATATTCTCATTTATTCAACACTTTCTTCATGCATAATATGGGCAACTGATTCATGCTTTTCTAGTTTATGAGAATCTATCTTGTTGCATAGTTCTTGGAAGACACACATGTTTTAAGCATTGCAGGTACTTCAGGAGGAGGTCTAGACTTCATCACCAGCATTCATCTTTCACCTCATCCACCTCAACCATCTCTTGGTCCACCCTCACCATCACTAGTTTTTTTTTTGTCCCTTTCAATTGAAATTCCCCTAGACACATTAAAATGCTTAAGAGGAAGCCAATAAATCACATCTCAATCAGATTATATCTATGGATTTCCTTACCGTCTGATCCATGACAAACCTAACTAATCACTGTCAACCGCGTGTCGCATAGCTGTCGTACTCATTTCAACATTTGAGTTTATGCTCTCCAAATCTCCACCGTCGATCTGTCTCGCTTGATCTAATGGTTATTGTGTCACCCGCTCGCCAACTAGCTAGGCTGATCTCCACCGTCGATTTGTCTCGCTTCATCCAACGACTATCATGTCACCCGCTCGCCAACTAGCTTGGTTGATCTCCACCATTGATCAATCTTGCACGATCCAATGGCTATCGCGCAATCTCGCGTGAATTCTTACACAACCGATATCCAATCGAGAGCGTGCAAGGAAAGTGGTTTTCCTATGCTATGTGTCACCCACTTAGGCTAATCACGTGAAATTTAGGAATGATGCTTACAGCTTTTAGGGCATGTGAGATATTGCTTACCAGCTATGAAGACCGCTCCATCATTCTGCACGTTTTCAACCCTTTTGTCGACATGTGACTTGATGTGATCCATCCAGTTATTAACTTAATCTCCTGCGATAAGATCTCCGCCGGTCATCTTTTGTTAATCCTATTTGTTGATCCAAATAGTCCAATGGTTCGTATGCGCTACTGCTTCATTACTTCTTCCTTTCAATAGTTTTGATCTCAAGTTGCTCTTCCACTTGACTCCTTCCCGAAATTTGTTCTGCATATTGTTTAAACGCTGCCACTCCTGAGCTTTGATTTGGTTATTCAATCAGACTCCAACACTGTCTGATCATCACAATACTCCTCTGAGAACTGTCCTCTCTCTCGGATTCTTTTTGAATTCCCTTCACACTTATGTTATGCAGAATTACTCTAGTCCACACACAGTTCACAATTCAATTACTCAATACACACCACACAAACTCAGAAATTGCACTTTTGTATTAATAAATAAATATTTACACAATGAGTTCGTTCTTAGCATGATCTTCTATATCAATGGTCTTTCCTTTCACAAAAGGCCTCCTAGGACCCTTCAACACCATCCAAACACTCCATAGACCTTCTAGCCATCCTCAGCCACCTTCCATCCACCTATCACATCCACAAGAACAATTAAATTGCATGCTTGATTTTACCAAAAAAACCAAAAAAGTGAAAACAAATTTAGTTTAGTTTCCTTGCTTACACATTAGTATGGTCTGATGCTCTTTACTTCTGTAACTTAAATAGAAACATTAGGTTAGTGTTGATTTAGCAATTCTTCTTAGCATAGTTGTTTAAATGATTAATTAGGATATGGTGTGATTTAGCATTACATGTTGTTTTCTTCATTATTGTAGTAGACTAGCTCTCTTAGAATAGATTTGCTCTTCTTCCGTCAAAGAATCAAGCTTATTCTGACTCTATATAAGTCTGGCTTGGAACCCTTGGGTTCTCTCGCCAGATGAATAGTGACAGCAGGCAGGACCTTCACTTTTACTTGTGCATATGGCATTGTCACCTCCAAGTTTGTACAAACCCCACGTTGATAAGTAAAGTTGGTGGCCCAACATTTGCAGCATCCTTGCTGCAATACTGGCGCTCATCACTTATCACCTCCCATAGGCCCATTTTGCGCAAACGAAAGTGCTCACGATGTCCTTCAATGACCCAGAAATGTGTTTTCGGTGGCAGAGTTTTGAGGGAAATGTGAGTGGTCAAGGAAGAGGTTGATGGTGAAAAAGGAGATGTAGGATGAGTGTCCCAACCTTGCAATATACTGGTAGTACTTTCATACCAACAATAGATCCCTTCTTGTTCGTGAAAAGAATGCTAAACCAATGATAAAATTGCAACATAACAAACTAAGCAAGAGAGGATGAGCCAAATTTTATGAAATCAAACAAAAAAGGAATTTATTTCCTTAAGAACCAATTCACCTTATAAAATACATCTAGCCTACATACACGAAATCTTGTGAAATATGATTTTAACTCCTATATTGTAGAAACTGAGTATGCAAGAGAACAATGAGCTAAAGCCTAACAATCTACAAAGGAAGGAAACAACATATTTTTGGTTTGCTGCATAGACTCCTCAACCACACTTCCAACAAGAGGTGGTAATTAGGTCTACAACCACAATTTTTCTGGCAAGTAACTCCTACTCAACCAAATAAGGAAATGTTGCTATTAAAATAATGCATAAATAAGATACACAAAGAGAGACTCGAGCCTCTAGGTTGGGCCCTAACCCAAGGGGACTCAACCCTTTGAAATAAACTTAGATGTGAAACAATAATAGACCTTTCATTAACATAAAATGGAGTTAAAATACATCATGCAAATAAAAAAAATGAAAATGATAGTCTTAAGCACTTGCCTCTTAGTAGCTCTCCTTGCTCCAAAAGTTAAAATCCTCGTGAGCCCTTGGGCTTGTTGGTTTATACAAAGATGACTGAGGGTAATCCTCCTAGGGAAGAGGATTTCTTCCCTCCAAAATCTTAAGAAAAATGGATCTACCTCCCCTACACACTTGAAATTACTTGAGTTCATTGGATGCCAATAGACCTCATGTTGTTGATGGGTGATTCTAGGGATCAAGCCAAGTTGAAGGAGACTAAATGCAGGGGACAAGCCTCCTACATCTCCTCAATATTCCTCCAACGTGCCTCTGCATAGTAAATTCACTCAAAACTGTTATTTTTCCATCACATTAACCACATTAAGCCACAAAGTATGACAAACACCCTTTAGTCTTCCTACTAAGCACGTTATAGCCAAAGAGATGTTAATTGATGTGAGAAAATAAGAATTTTTAGGTTGGAGGATGGAAAAATGGATTATAATATACCTATTGATGGGACCCATCATCACCCCCGTGATGAAAGTTTTCCTCACCCTCTTACTCACTGATATGTAGCTTACTTATGGCCCTGGTGGTCTCTCTGGCATCCCAAGGCATATCTGGTTGTGTGCCTTCTTGTGGATAGAATCATTCATTTGCCTCTATGGTTGCCCACTCCCTTTGTTCCTCTACTTGATCTATTCTCTATTTTAGGCCCAATAGTAAGGGAGGACTAAGTTTTAGCCCTATCCACTTGATTCTCAACCTTTGAGTAATTATTTTGTAGAATGGGGTCATATATAGTGGCATTCCTCAACCATTCAGAGGATTGATATTCCCTTATTTATAAACTATGGGATAGAGCATTCCATATTATTTGGAAATCCTATAAACTCTAATTCCCTAATAGCCTAAAGGCATCTTCAAAATGAACGGTGGCTTGTTCTTGTGTTTCCAAGTAGTGAGGGACCAATTTGGGATTTGCAGAGATAAATTTATGGTTACTTATGATAGCCTTGGGGCTTATTAATTATGCTCTAATGTATAGTGGATCACTTTCTTATTTTTCCATAACTTTGTTTACTTACGATCCCTTGTTTCTTCATGGGCCAGTCGAGAGGTTAGTGCCATTAGTTGTGCATCCCCCAAAATTGAAATAGGGTTGAAAACGTTGACGTTTATGAGGATCATGTTGTGCATATGAAATTCAACAAATTTGGCCCTATCCTTAATGCTTACCTGTTGGCAGAAGTCAATGAACCTCCTATAATCCTGAAATGGTAGAGAGCCATATTGTGCCAATGTCTTGATTTGGAATTGTAGCCATTGACCTTTGAGTAAAATGTCATATGATTTGGATGGTTTCTTGCATTGGATGGCATCCATGGACGAGATTTCCATGGTGGAAAGTTGTGCATATTTTTCTTGTAGTTTCTCTCTTAGCTTGTTGTTCTCTAACTGCAGTTATTCCTCCATGACTGATTCCTTTAGCCTCAATTTGTCCATTTACTTAACCATTTATTGCATATTTTCCTCCATGAAGTAGACATCCTCTACATTCTTGGATTTTGTAATCCGCACCCACCGGTGAGTTCTACTTCTCTCTTTTCTAAGTCAAATAGGAGGGGAATTGCAAAATTTTCAGGTATAATTATTCCTGCTTCAAAAAATTTGTAATAGGACCCAATAAATTTTGTAATAGGACCCAATATCAGGTTATGGATCAAGTGTTGAGTCCCATCAATAGCTATATTTTGAATATCATCATGCCATCCTCCATCCTTAAACCTATCCTTTTCTCCCATTAATTCACATTTTTTGTTATATTATGCTTAGTAAAAAGAGGAAAAGGTGTTTGTCATAGTATGAGGCCTAATGTGGTTTAGTTGTAGGAATAAAATATTTTTTGAGGAAATTACTATGCATGGGCTTGATGGAGACAACCAACAGAGACTCTAGGGTATTTTCCCACCTCCTTAACTCCCTAACTCAGTTTGGGATCACAACATCCTCTCTCACTAGTTCAAATTCATTGGCAACCGAGTAACTCCTAGTACAAGTGAAGCTCAAGAGCGACTAGATCCACCATTTCTGAGATCAAGGAGAGAATCACTCCTATTTTCAAGGGAAATTCTATTAGATACCCTTTTATATAAATAAACAAGATAAAAATCTCATTAGGATTCAATGTTTTGATTTAGCTAGGTGTAGCTATTGTGCTTAGAACTTGACATTGTCATTTTGAACTTTTATGTGAAGTATGAGACTTTTACTTTTTGATAATTAGAAGTTGGTTAATAAGCTGCATATGAGTTAGTTTCATAGGGTTGAGGTCCTTGAGTTTGGGCCCAACCCAGAGGCTTTGGTCCCTCTTTTGTACTTATTTTTTGTTCTTGATTCCAATCTTTTCATAGTTTCTTTCATTTCAGTACAGGTTAAGCTATAAAAACCTGTGATTAAAAGCTTCTACATCACCTCTCTTGTGGGAGAATGGTTAGAAGAATTCACAATCTCAGTCCAAAAATATTGTGCTTATGATTTATTAGAGATCAATGAATGTTAGTTCTTCTTCTTCACATTTTTTTTATGTATCTTAGAATTCAGTTTAGTGATTAGAGTAGTGTTATGGAATAAAATAGATGTTGTTTAAATTCAATTCATCTTTTCCATCATAGTTTTGGTAATTACCAATGGATGTATGAATGCGGCAAGTTGTAGGGTTGTGTTGATATGTAGGGGAGGGCACCTCTTCCACCTCCATATTCTCTCTCCACCCCTCAATTTTGTCCCAAAACTTTGTTTCCACGGTCACTTTTCTTAGTAAAACTACAACACCATGAGCATTCATCCTGGTGCAAGACATACCTATGAGAGGTCCTCGGCTTGGCTAGTGTGCTCAACCCAACCTTCACTCTCTATAACCTCCATCCATCTCTTCATGCCCTCAAGACATCATTTTTACGCTAAAAATCCTCTCAAAACCCCTTTTATAGCATTACAGGTCCTCCTGTAACAATACAAGACCTCCTGTAGCAACACCTGTAGCAGGCTTGTAGCACCACTTTTCTTCACCTGTTTTGATCCCCACTTAAAATTTAGCTTAGTAAAGATAAATAATGAAACCAATTTGAGATTTTATGATCAAGGGAAGCCCCTATACCACTCCAACCATTCCTTTTCCTCACTGCAAAACATGGTAGAATTAGTTTTTTTTATTACAAGTATGATGCAAGTTAGGTTTTTTTATTTTAAAGCAAGTGGGAAATAGGTAGAACATGATTTTATATTGCTATTTTGATGAATTATTCAAGATAGAGTAGATTTATTTTTTCAAGTAGATTAGACCTTGTCCTTCCATGAAATGATTAATTAGCATCTACAAGTTGAGAAAATGGCTTTTCCACTTTCATAGCTAGAATTAGTTTTCAATTGCACTTTCATCAAAAATATTTCATTATAGTTCAGTAGGGGGAATGGTCTCTGAGCACTTTGATATAATGTCATTATTGAGGGTGGCATGAGTAGAATACAACCTATTGTGCATATATTAATATCACCTCTAAGTTTGTACGAACCATGGGTTGATAATTGACTTGAGGATCCCTTTGGAGTTGCAACAGTCTTGGTGCAATACCAGGGCTCACAATCAGGCTCTTGGAGTCCTTGTGGATCTTTTCCCTCCTCTTGAGGTTATACTATCCTTTCCTGTAGCACAATTTCATTATCCTGTAGCAATTATGTTCCTTCCTATAACAACTTTGTTCTTTCTTGTAGAATTTATGTTCTATTGTGTAACATCTATGTTCTTTCCTGTAGCAAGGGAGTTTGGGCTATGAATTTCTTTACTATGACTACCCTAGTTGTTGTCCTTCTCTAGGGTGTCAAAGGTTACTTTCCCTTGGATATGAGGGAGGTGGCCTCCTTAATTTTCCCTTCACCTCATCCTAATTCTCCTTCTCAGTGGCTAATTGATTCATTATCTGTGATTGGGATTGTTGAAGGAGGTTGAGGCTTCCCTTGTTTGATCCTAATGCTATTTCTTCTTTTAAAGTATAAAGGGAATTTCCTAGGCTACCTCCTCTTGAGTTTAATAGGTGTGCTAAGGGCTACTAGAGTAACAACCACCTCTTGTTTTGTATTCCCCTCTAAGAGGTTTATATGCTACTTTTGGTTTTCCTTCTTCTGAGGTCTAGAGGGCTCTCCAAGGGTCTCTTCTGCTACCTTTTGTTTCACTCTTTCTCATTTCCTCTCTTCTCTAGCTGCTCTTTCAACCTATTCTTCATTCCCTTCAACCTCTTTGCCTTCAAATTCTTCTCCTTGTTCTTCAACCTCTCCTTCTTCTTTTTTCTGACCTCCAACACTAGATTCTGTGGTCTCTTCATGTTGTATCAAGGTTTGGCCTTGTGTTTCAATGAAGGCCTCCCTATCAATGTTCAAAAAATTAGTCCACAACATAGGGCTATTGAGGTGGCTTAAGGCATTCAGAGCTATGAGCATTATGAGGCCATGATGGGAAATGTATTGGTGCTTCCCTTCTCGCACCCTATGTATCATTTCAATCATGGACTGAAGGAGGAAATGTGGAACAATGAACATGCTACGAATATGCAATTATGTTTGGAACCTTATCTCATAAAGTATCCTAAATTGATAGTAATATACCACACTCAACCTCCCTTCATAAGATATGTACTTGAGGATTCTATATGCCACTTCATCCCAAGGGTAAGGGAGGCTCTCCCTTCTTACTCCATTTTTGTCTTCAACAAGCTTCTCTTTAGGGAGGAAGAAATATTTATAAGTTGTTTCTATTTTCCTTGCCCCATATAATACCTAACAATAGTGGTAGCACTGTCTCCCCCTTGGTAGTGAATGGCCATGGAAAATTTATGGGTTATCTCATTATCATACCCCTTGAATTTTTCAAAGAACCCCATCCATTGATGGCTCATGAAGATATATCTGACAGTAGGATGCTGGTGAATTTTGTTAGTGTCTATGGGCTCCCTTCTATTGAAACCCCCTCCCATGTTTTCTACAGTTGTTTCCTCAAATTTCTCAAAGAATTTTCTGTGGAGGTTGTGTTATGAGAAACCTAGGGTTTCAAGACAGGGGTGAGAGGGTTGGAATTTTTCTTTTTGTTAGATGAAGGAGAATTATAGGCCAAAATTCAAGTTGACTATCATTGTTGTCACCTTTCCTCCCAAGAATAAAATGTTTTTTTTCTTTTTTAAAGGAAATTCAATTCTACAGGGATTTTCTATAGGTTGTCTACATAGGCAGAAATTTAATTAAATCCTCTTCATTTTTTATCATGAAATGTGGAAATAAAATCACTACTTTCCATTATCTAGGTGATTTCTTTAGGATTTTGGGTAATTGGAGGAAGAATTTTGTTGCTTTGGATTGACATTTAATTCTTGGCTTGGTCTTATAGCACTTGGTTTGCAATCCTGTAGCAATTGCCCTTGATCCTGTAGCACTTACTTTCAACCATTAGAGGAAATTTCAGCCTAAAAGTGGCCTCCTAAGGAAAAAAAAATAAGATAATAGGAAAATAATAAAATAAGAGATGAATTTTGGAGGGAAATAAGAAAACTACTTTTGTTATTGTATTTTTGGTTGATCTCCTTATATGTTTACTCAAATTTCTAGTTTAGACACTCGTTGGATGTGGAATTAAATTCCACATCCAATGATTACTCATTATGAATAATTTTGAGAAGACTCACATTGATAGAAAAATGAATATACATTAAAAAAACATGTTGAACACATTTTTTAATGTATCTTCAATTTTTATCAATGTGGGTCTTCTAAAAATTATGCATAATGGGTACTCATTAGATGCAGAAATTGATTCCACATCCAATGACTACACTTGAAATTTGATTCAAGTTATAAGTATATAAGCCAAACATACAATTTAAAAAAGTATTTATTTTATTTTATTTTATTTTCCCTCAAAAATATTTACATGCACCTCTTTATATTTAAAGTATTTTGGATGGTTTACCTATTATGCATGTGAAACTTCATTTTCACTTTTAGGCTGAAATTTTCTCTAATAGCTATAGCACCAGTTGGCTGATCTTGTAGCTTCTTTCTAGCACCCTAGGGACCCCCTGGTCGTAGCTAGCTCACCTCTCAATGCCTTAGTGGGAATCTCCAATTGTTTTGGGAATGATCTCCTTAGTAGAAATGAAGTTGGGTTTGTCCTTTTTATTTCCTCTTATGGTAGTGGGCGCAACACGCTTTATGATTTGCCCCTACCTTCCATACATATATTTCCTTTTTCGACCATTGGCACCCACTTCTCGTAATCATCACCCCCCTTATTTTGAATTTTTCATGTTGCATGAAAGGTGAGTGAACTACACTTTAACTGCCTGAGGGTGGTCAAGTTTACTGGCCACCTCCAACTAATAATATTCATCCCTCATCCATTAAAAATAACATTGAACCATTATGCGCTTAAAGGAAGAGGCAAGGAGTGTCATACCTGAGCCTTCATGGTGATGTCGAGCTGGTGTTGATGCCTGCATGCTGCTTCAGTGATCGATTTGTTGGCCTATGGAGGTGTTATCTCTCATACTGGTCCTTTTCTAGACAATATATATGTATGTATAGATATATATATATATATATATATATATATATATATATATATATATATATATATATATATATATATATATATATATATATATTCTTTGATGTGTGTCTGACTAAGTGAAGTCTTCTGATACAAGTTCTTCAGGGATCAATCTATTATTGTTTAAGGTGATTAATGCCCCTGTAGCTTCTCCCCAAGAGTACCTTGCATTCCTAGGATCTCAAGAATGGTCTCTCAATGCTTCTAGGTGGAAAACATTTCATTCTGGAGTTGTCAAGTGTTTTTGGATGTGGTTTTGTAAGGTTTGTGCAGGGTTCTACATGATTGGATTTTTCCTGTAGCAGTCATACAGACCCTTCCGAAATCACTATCTCCTTTGTGAAATATGATCATAGGCTTGGATAATTTATGGTGAGCATATTGACAAGGACTGGAAACTATGATGGTGGTGAGAACTCATGAAGAAGTGGCAGAAATAGAGTTTTTCATGAACAAGAGTGAAGTTTTAGATGGAAAAATAACTAGTGATGTGAATGGAGGTTGATGGAGGTGTGTGCTAGGGTCCTAATACATGTTTATAAATTCAGTCCCTCTTCCATTATTTATCAATACGGGGTCCGTATGGTTATTTCATGGTTATTGTGCAAGGTTTATGCAGAGCACAGGTTCCCTGCCCTGTATTGAGCAATTACAAAATACAAGGTCGTTGTCCCAAAAGAGTTCTAAATCAATCCAACAGAAATTAACAAACCAAATAGCAACAATCTTAAATAACATCAACTATGAGTAATAGCAATTAGGAGTAACAACAATTATAGGTAACAAAAATGAAATAAACAACAAATAAACAACATAGAAATTACAAAATAGTAACATTATATTTAAAATCATACCTAAACCACACGAATGTATCCAACAACACTTGATCAGAAGAGTGGGCCCAACTCTCCGGTTAGGGCCATGTCTGAGAATTGGAGATCACACTGAATGAAAATATGATGATATTCTCATTAGTTCATAAAAAGGAATTACACATTGAAGTTTTGATGTTAAATGCAAAAGGAAAGCATTCAATATCTAATATGCTCCATAGGTGTTATATACCTCTTCTCTTTGATTTGTGTCTTTTAAATGCACACACAACAAAGGGAAATTTACAACAAACTGATTACAAAATGATTTCCCATACCATTTATATTGATTGCAAAATATCAATAAGCAAGATGAGATCTAAGAAACCTTTCCATCATGGTTTAGCTGGAACAAGTCGAATTTGGTCTTGCAATTGGAGCAATTTGAAAATGGCCACAACAGAAAATGTACAAAAATGTCCTTCAAAGAATATTTATTTTCTCTCAATAAAAGCGAATTTTGGAAAACTACTAGGTAAAAAAGTAGTTTGGTGTGTTATACACAAAACCCATGTCTCAAATTTTCACGATTCATCTTCTTTTTCCTGAAACGTCCAATGTAAAACTGTCAGTTTTTATCCCATCAAATTTCTGAGTTGGAATATTTGATCATGAGCTGAAGATCAAATTTACAATTTTGAAGAGATATCGGAGGCTAAAATCATGAGTGATGTTATAAAAAATTCAATAATAAATCATGATCAGAAAAATCATGCATAATAATTATCAATTTATTAAAAATAAAGGAGAACAAGTATTACTTATCCATAAGAGCATACATAATTATGAAATAGAATTATATGATGAATTATGATAAATAGAATAGTAGAAATGGATGAAATGGATGTTAAGAAGTGATAATAATAATGATAAATTAGTTTCCCAACATCTGCCCCAAAATGAACTTGTGCATGTCCTCATGCAACCTAATGCCTCTAAATTAACCAAGTTGTAATAAAATAATCGAAATGCTCACCACAACTCATGATATTGATGGAACAACATGTTTCTTCCCTAAATGCTTCCTTAAAACAATAATTATTCAGTTCTAACAAATTTGATGAAGCTGTAACAATTTGACTTTGAACCATATGTATATGAAGTTGTAGCAAAATATGATACAGTTAACAACAAACTTCATTAACCATTTTCTAAAAAACTATTAATTAGATCTTGCTGAAATTTTGCAAGAATATTTCTATTATATTAATACCTCTCCACTACAAAAATCGGAGTTATATGATCCACAAATCACGAGATATAAGCATAATGGTTGTAGGTGATAGTGCATGATTTCTAGTGTCGTACAAACTAGTTTAGCTTGAAATTCTCTAGGTTTCTTCATTTTAATGATACCTTCTTGTTGTTTGAAAATCACAAGAATCTAGTTGATAGTTTTAAAGATATACGCAAATCAATTTATGCATTGTATAAAAGTGAAATTGTATGCCTTAAATGAGGAAGAAATTATAAACATCCATGATGCATAGCATCTCCTCTCCCAAACTGAACATGTTGCATGTCATCATGCAATAAGCTAAAAAACAAATTCAACTCCTCACCCAAACTGAACATGTTGCATGTCCTCATGCATTACACTAGAACACAAATTGTGGTGGTTGCTACAATCACTATTGAAATTCTTACTTGGTGTATAAAAAGATGGAATAAGGGAGGTTTTGAGAATGAATAATAATATCGATGGATGATAAAGAATATTAATGGCATGGTCATGATAAATAAATTAATGAAAGTAACACTTCGCCAAATTGAAAGCTTTTGTGTCTATGGAAAAAAATGGGAAGTGGTAAAGAAGGGGAAATAATGATTGAAAAATATGAGTGAATAATGCTCAATGGTTTTTCATGATATTCTACTAAACTTTTAATAAATCAAAAACTTATGCTATTTTACCTCAAGTTTCACGTCCATAAAAATGTGAAATGGCATGTATGGATTGATATTTTTTGAAACTGATGTAGGTTGAGTTGATGTTGAAAGTGATGCAGAAGGTGGACACCATGCAAGCTGAAAGAGAGTAATCAGAAAGTGTAGCAGGGTTTCCTTCCCCCAAACTAATTCATTTCCCTGTCATCAAGATTTCTATATTACATTTCATGAGTAGCCTCAATAAGTAATTCATCACATAAATTGCCTCATTATATATAAAAGTGACATAATCATGTTGTTAATGTCATGAGATAATAATGGATAGAAAGGGAATATAAAAGAGGGTAAAATCATGAGAATAAAAATAAGAAAAAATATGCATTCCCTAGACCCATAAGCTTTGGTTGTTATGAGCACACAAATTGTGAGAATTGGTTATCTCAATATTTTCTTCTCAAGGTTTGATCAATTACATGGGATTGAAAATCAGAATTAGGCCTCTTTATCCTACCCCAAAATAATAGTAGTGTTGTTAAGCTACAAATAAATGGAGATTGATTGGGTAAATAGCCTATCTTTGGTTAAATATATTAAACTTGTAGAATAAAGGAATGATAGATTAGATGATACAAAATGTCAAATATCAAATATCCTAAAAGTTTCATCCTTAAAATGTAAAGTGAGTATTTATAACTCAATAATAGATATAAACTATAACCATCATCATCTTCTAAGAACTGATTAAATATTACCCCATGAACCATGAGTTCTAGCAAACATTATATATGCAACAATAGGCTTTATCGACAACTAGTTTTGAGAAAACAAGGTAACCAGGTAGATCATAGTATTGAATTAACTTCTATACCATAGGGATGGCCACTGCTGCCAGTAAGCATCCATGGTCTCGATAGGGATGCCTTTTTAACCCATTGAGATGCCAGAGTCCCATCTATTAGAAATAAGTACATAGTTACAAAAGCATTTCAATTTATTAAAATGTGTACTGAAGATCATTGTTCTGGCTTGGTAACCAGTCAATAAGAATACCATTCATGGGAGATAATAAAAGTGAACAAGTCAGGTTGTGATGAGATCTCTAGTCCTTCATTTTTATGACCGAAGTCCATTACCATGGCTTGGTGACCAGTAGTGGTAATGTCACTTTATTAGGATCTATGATTATGGTAGGTCAGCTCGTAATGAGACCTACTATCCTCTAGTTGAATTTTATGTTTAAAATTCAACTATTGTTATTTTTAAACAAAGTATTACTTAATAGATGGGGTGGCAGGTTAGCTCCTTTAGAGCTAGGGATGGCGTAAAAAGTTTTGTAGTAACTATTGTCAACTTGGGTAATTTTTCTTCTCAAAAACTAATAACCTTCAAATGTTTGTTTATAAATATATTTTTCTTTGTTAACATTGGGGTTGAGGAATAATTCATTAGATAGTGACAAAAATATTTAAGTACAATTTTGTGTTCATCATCATAAATTTTACAAGATCAGGGACTTGACAATTTAGGAAAGTTGAAAGTTGGCGTGATGAAATCATCTTTACATAATTATTCCTTAAAAATAAGATTATGTTTATAGATAAACAAAGATAAATTGACTACCCAATCATTATGTCAAAGAGGACCTAGAACATTAAAAGTATTTCCCATTCACCAAGGAAGGGAAAAAAAAAGAATCAGAAAGACCTACATGTGTTGAATCAAATGTGAAAATTGGCCAATAAGAATAGTTGTGACCGAGGCAACAACAATCATGACTTAGGTAATAAAAATTGTGATAGATGTAACAACTGTGATTGAGGGAACAACATGAAAAGGCAAAAATAGTGTTGTGACTGGAGTAGCAGCAGCAAAAGCGAAAAAAAAGGTCCTACAACTCAAGTAGCAAGAGGGAAAGAAAGAAAAGGGCACTGTGACTGGAGTAACAACGAGGAATGGGAAAAAAGGGTGCTACGACGGGAGTAGCAATAGGGAAAGGGAAAAAGGGAAACAATATTTGTGACTTAGGGAACAACAATTGTAACTAAGGTAGAAAAAATTATGATTCGAGATTTATTTATCCAATAGTACCATTGTTGCATGTTACAACCTCGAAACTACCCATACTATTTTAAGCTTGTAGACATGAAGTATCAAGTATGAATGTAGTAATCCTTCCTAAAAACTAACTCAATGGGCGATCTTAGCAAGGTGACATAGAGGAGGATTAGTCATCCAACAATCATAGTCACTTTACAAAATAATGAGCAATTAAGAGTGAATGATTCTTGATAGGACTTAACATAAGAGTTTTTGATATTAGATCTAAGGAAACCATATACTTGATAAGGCTGGGGAACAAAAGCATAGATGTGGAGAAACATCATGAAACTTGAGAACTTCCTTCTTTTCTTTTGAAAATAAAGGATGTGACTTTGAAGTAAACAACACCTAAAACATAAAACATAAGATAAATCAGAATAGTAACAACAATTTATTAAAAAACAATAAGTAAATAAATAACTTAAGTTACAACGGTTGTGATTTTGGTTGCAACAATGTTGTTTCCTAAGGGGACATCAATCTGTTTCCAGGAACAACAATCTATCAACGGTGAATGAATGGAAAAATTCATCGGTATAAATTACTTGGATGTTCAAATGGAAATCAATTCCCCATTTCTCTTGTTATAAATCCGTTAAGTGATGAAAAGTCTTCAGGTTGTTTTCTCTATGTTGGTGAACAATAGAGAGAAAAATTTTGCAACAAGCTCTTATGATCCAATTTTTTTAGATCATGGCACCTAGAAAATATAAAAATCATATAATATTAAATTTTTTAATATATTCTCGGATGAAATGCTCTTATTTCATTATCATTGTCTTCAAGAATCACTCGTTCACAAATCGACATGTTTATTCTCCTCAGACCTGCAAAAATTGAGAATCTACCTATAATAAAACATGACATAATGGAATAAGAGAGGTGATTGGGCTCTCCTAATCCAAGACATGAAAAAAATAACAATTAGTTACTTTGTAAGACAAATCCACAGAAAGATAAAGAAAAAATTATTTGTCACCTACAGGAGAGCAATGGTTGACATACTAACCAACAATGCTTTAATCATAACTCCTTTGTTTTTCATTTGATTTGAATGATTCCAAAGAAAAATGAAAGATAATTCAATGAGATATCACAAATATAAAAAGGTTTTAAAAAATCCATGATATTATATGTCAAATTTACTTAGGACAACCTGCATAACAGAGCCATTTTAGATTTCCAAACTTAGACCAACAATTGATATTTTAAGCATAACGTTTTCGTTTAATGACAAATTGAAATAATTAAAATTGGATATTAAATTATATGCATGTAAATATATACAATAGAAATAGGTTTTTAAGGCATGAATAATTGATGGGCCAAATGTGCTAAGGAACGGTCAGAAAAACAAAGTTTTAAAGGTTCTGATTTATGATAGACAACCATTATTTTGGTCATAAATTTCTCATATAATATCGAAATAGCGTGATTCAAATTGAATTGAAAACTAAATTAATATAGGAATATACCATAGATTTTTTTTTCCAAAATCTAGTCATTTAGGCCTCCAAAAACTAATTGTTCCAACTTTGTTCCTGAGTTGCCTACTAGACATCTTGTCAATGTGTTGGTCATAACGTTTACAAATCCAAATTAAGTGATTCAAATTGTATTAGAAAGTAGACATAAATGGCCACTTAGGATAGAAATGGGTTTTAAAAATATGCACATTTGGTCCCTCAAAACATGATGGTCTTAACTGCATTTTCAATAACGTTATCAAGCCCAAAGCCATAAGATATGATAATCAAACATTTTTTCCAAAAAGGTAATCAAAATGAATATGAGTGCTTGTAGAAATGCTATTTTCGATATAATAAATATAAATACATAAATAAATTCAAATATTTATCACCGATGTTAATTTTCACAGCGTGTTGCAACAAAAAGAACTATTTTTACATATACATAATTTATTTATTTATCTCATTAGTTATCCTATTTTCTACACTAACCTAATCGACCTTGAAAAATAAAATGTACTTACCTATAAGAGTACGTACAATGGAGCCATTCTTGAAATACGGCCTCAAGTATGGACATACCCAAATTTGAAAAATGCATGTTAATAAATACTAGTATATGAGAGACCGACATCCCCGTTAAGGATGGTGCCAGGAATTGTTGAAGTAGGGAGCCATGTTGCAAGAAAATGACAAACTGAAGCTAGTCTTCAATATAGTGTTACTTTCCCATAGTTTTCATATCTTGAAGTTCTTATTGACCTCGATCTGTGAGTTTTTGGGGTCTTCCTCTACCCCTTGGCTTTGTTTCTCTATTCATGTAATCTAGAAGCAGAGAATTAGATTAAAAACATCCAAAGAAAATCTAGAGCTCGGGTCCTGGAAAAGGGTTGGTACAAACCTTTCCTAACCAGGATGAGAGAGTGGGTTTCTTACAATAAAAAAGGTAGAGAATTAAAACAATCAAGGAAATCTAATGCTCAGGTCTTGGAAAAATTTTGGTACAAACCTTGCCTAACCAGGATGAGAGAGTGGTTGCTATAATCAACTAAAAGATAGAAAAATAAAGCAATCAAAACATTTTAATGCTCGAGTCCTAGAAGAGGTTTAGTAAAAACTTTACCTAGCTAGGATGAGAGAGAGTCCCTACGATAAAAAAAAAGGCAGAAAAATAAAGCAATCAAAATAGTATAATGCTCGGGTCCTAGAAGAGGTTTAATACAAAATTCGCCTAACCAGGATGAGAGAGTGTTCCTATGGGCAATAATGGTTGTAATTTTACGCCTTTGATAGCCTCCTCGGAAATGGTGCCAAAATGTTGGGGTCCTAATACAATTTTATAAATTCAATCCCTCTTACATTTATTTGTCAATTCAGGGTTTGTCTAGTTATTTCAAGGTTATCGTGCAAGGTCTATGCATGCCATAGGTTCCCTAGCTAGTGTTGAGCAATTAAAAAATACAAGGTCATTGGCCCAAAAGAGTTCTAAATCAATATATAATAAATTAACAAACCAAATAACAACAATCTTAAATAACATCAACTATGAGTAATATAAATTAGGAGTAACAACAATTTGGAGTAATAGCAATCAGGAGTAATAGTGATTCCGAGTAACAACAATCAGGGGTAACAACAATTATCACTAACAACAAGGAAATAAACAACAAAGAAATAAACAAAATTTACAAAACATTAATGATATAATTGAAAAACATGCCTAAACCACACGATTGTATCCAACAACACTTGATCAAAAGAGTGGGCCCATCTCTCCGATTAGGGTAGTGGCTGATGTTAAGGTTAGTAGGTTTTCATTTGTCAAATGTCTCCAAATCACTCAATCATTAGTTTGAATAAAGTCGAAATTAATGTCAATGTTTTTTTCATAAGTTTGAATGTCACTGTCCAAAACATTTCCATGGGTGTGGTCATCAAGAAGTTCGGTCGAAAGCATGCAAATCTCATGAGTTATTGGAAAAAATTCTCAAAGTCTGGAATAACCTTATCATATCCATATACACACTCCCTCCTAATTCCACTGCTCATCATTACCACCTATATTCATAAAATCACCTCTCATCATTATCATTATTGATATGACACCCTCACAACTCATGACTACCATTTTCCTTACATGACCATAATTACCCTCTTCAGTTCATACTCATGATCAAAACAAAGCAAAAAGGCGCACTTCCAAAATATTTCATACCACCTTCATTCCTCTCTCCAATTTGAAATTAGCACTCTTCACTAAGGGAGACTGATAATCACACAACTTAAGGCCAAAGGTAGCTTGGCAGAGGTTTGAAGGTAGGTTTTTCAAATGGGAGAAGGTTATTGTGCACTTGTTGCACAAAATTCCAAGTGAAACAGTCACTACAGAACTCTTGTGCAGTTTAGGATCAGTTAGTTTGGAATTCTGCAAGTGGGGAAAGGAGCACTTAAAGGATTATTTACCAAGATGCCATTATATCAAGCACACCCATTTGCTCAGTTTGATTCAAAACCATCAGCAACCATGCCAAGCATGGAGGTCTTCTACACTCTGCTACACAATTTCCTCTGAAATTGAGTGTTTTTGTCATCATTTTCAAAATCCGTTTATGAACAAATGGAGCCGAATTTAGAAAACATGAAAGAGGTTTTTCTCAAGAATGGATCGAAAAATAATAACTTCTTCTATTTTCTATACAGGTAGTATATATCAGGAGTTTCAAATGCATATTTAAGGCTTATTTTTCAGACTGTGTATTCCCCTGTTTTACTCATGGTTTTTCAAAGCCATTTCTGAGGTTATGGGGAATAATGTGAGGAAACAGAGAGAAATTTTTATTCAAAACAAGCTCATATACCATAACCTATCTCCAAATTTACACAGGTGTTATAGCTTGGGAGTTACACGCATAAATTGTTGGCCCCTTTTTGTAGTTTTTGCTGACAGAATTATGAAATTTTTGGAAAGAATGGAAAGGAAGGTTAAACCTTAATAAAAACCTCCCCAAATAGTGTCTATTGAAGACAAATAAACTCCTCCTAAATTCACAAAAGGAAAATCATCCACCAGCAGAGCATTCAACAAGAGGAAAAGGAGGTAACAATCCTTTATTTGAGGTTTTGCAGTTTTGTCCATGACTGAAAGTGCTTATGCTGTGTAGTAGGGGTACATTATTGTTTTCAAGTTGTAGATGGTGTTTTTATCAGTATTTTGAGATGGTATTAGACCTGTGAAGGGGCCTATAATAATGTAGTTTTGTTTTGATAAAGCATGATGTTGTCAAGGAGGCAATATTGAAAGTTTAGCTATGCAGCCATTGTGCAACCCCTGCCTACGAGCTTTTCCTAGTGTTAGTAAGATGCTAGTTGTCAGAGTATGTTATGAAACTAGCTCACAAAATAGAAGAAAAGATAGATCAACGACTTCAAAATCAGCCTCTTCGAGGGGGGAACCTTCTTTACATTACACAAATGAAAAATTCTTGGGGGATACAAATGAAAAAACCTCCTTTCTATATATAGGAGTCTAAGAGGTCACAATATAAACAAGCTGACATAAAAATAATAATATAAGGCCACAAAAAGAACAATAGTGGGCTTCTATGGGGCAAAATAATAACAATATGGGGATAATAGGGGTACAACAATAACAATAAGGGCTAAAAGGATTATAGTAATGGGGGAATCCCTAGTATTATAGGGACCTAACATGCCCCTCTCCTTCAAAAAAGTGTTGTCCTCAATGCCTGAGTAGTTCTGGATGCTTCTGTATAAAATTATCATCCTCCCATGGGGAATCTTTAGTGGGTAAGTTCTTCCACTTGATGAGATACTCCGAAATTGATCGATTTAGAAGATTTCAAATTCTTGTTTCTATGACTGCTTCAGGTTCCAATATGATTTTCCCTTCCTCATCAAGTTCTGGCAATATTGTTTGAACTGGGAGCTTGTAACCAATAACCTTTTTTAAGCATGAAACATGGAAAACTAGGTGCACTCGGGAAGCTGCAGGAAGCTCCAATTTGTATTCCATAGTACCAATATTTTGCAACACCTTATATGGACCATAATACTTTAGTGACAATTTATTATCGTTCTTAGCTTGCTTGAGGGACATTTGTTTATATGGTTGTAATCGTAGAAATACCCAGTCACCTACATCAAAACTTCTTTCACTGCAATGTTGATCTACCTGTTGTTTCATTCTATTCTGTGCCAAAGTGAGGTTGTCCTTTAAGAGTTGGAGAACTTGTTGTTGATGCTCAATGTGATCTTCCATTGCTTCAAGCTTAGAATTTTCTCTTAAATATGATGTGATGGACTGTGGATGATATCCATAAGGTGCCATAAATGGGCTCATTTTTTTGTAGTATGGAAGGAAGTGTTATACCACCATTCAGCCAAAGGCAACCATTTGACCCATTGTGTCTATTCGCAGATATCCTTCCAAACATTTGTTTATCTCAGTTTTCCCATCAGATTGAGGATGATAAGATGAGCTATGAGCTAACTGAGTACCAAGACAAGAAAATAATTCTGTCCAAAAAATTCCAGTGAAAATGGGATCTCTATCACTTACAATAATCTTTATGTTTCCATGTAGCTTTTGAATTGTTTCCAAAAATGCAGTAGAAACTGTACTGGCTTTAAATGGATGAGATAATGCAAAAAAGTGTGCATACTTGGTAAATTCGTCAACTACCACCATGATCACTCTTTCCTTTGGAATTGGGTAAACCTGTGATAAAATCCATAGAAACCTCCTCCCAACGTTGGCTTGGAATGGATAAAGGTTGTAATAGACCTGGGGCCTTAATTGTTTCAACTTTTTTTTGTTGGAAAACCAAAAATTCTGCCACAAACATTTGAATATATGATTTAATTCCATCCCAAAAAATTCCTTCTTAACCCTCTGGTAAGTTTTTGAAAATCCTGAGTGCCCTCCTAAGGGAGAGGTGTGCAATTCCATAAGAACCTTTTATTTGAGTTGGGAATTCTTACATAGGTATAAGCGATATTTGTACCATAACAAATCATTTTTCGAGATAAATGTATCAGATGTACTTGGATATTGTTGTAACTTTTGAATGAGTTCCCACACTTCTTCATCATTCTTCCATTCATCCCTTGCTTCGTTTATCCAATCTGGTTGGATAATAGAAATGGTACAAAGAAATGCTTCCACATCCTCATCCTTTCGTGAGACTGCATCTGCCACACCATTTTTCTTCCCTTTTTTGTAGATGATTTCAAAGTCATAACCCAACATCTTTGTGACCCATTTTTGTTGCTCTTCTGAAGATAATATTTGTTCTAAAAAGTATTTAAGACTATGATGATCCCTTTTCACCTTGAAGTGTCTTCCCATTAGCTAGGGTGAATGTTTCTTAAGTGCATGTAGTATAGCCAACATTTCATTCTCATAAATAGCTTTTTGTAAATACTTTCCTTTGATTGTATGACTTTAGAAAGCAACGGGTCTTTCTTCTTGCATTAAAACAGCACCAATTCCATTTCCTGAGGCATCAAATCCCACAATAAAGGTTTTTGTGAAGTCCGACGTAGCTAGGACCAATGCTTGGCACATTGCCTCTTTAAGATGTTCAAAGGCATTCATTTCTTCTCAAGTCCATGAAAATGCATCTTTCTTAAATAATATTGTTAGAGGTGCTACTATTCTCCAATGATTATTAACAAAATTGTGATAATAACATGTCAACCCGAGAAATCCTCGTAGATGCTTTATGGATGTGGGGATTTTCCATTTCTTAATGGCTTTAATTTTGTTAGGGTCTACCTTAACACCTTCACGAGATATAATATGACCTAGATATTCCACCTCTTGTACTCCAAAGAAACATTTGAAGCTTTTTGCATATAATTGTTTCTCCTCCAATAGTTTGAGCACCCTTTCAACATGTTGAACATGATCCTTCCAACACTTGTTATAAATTAGTATATCATCAAAAAACACTAACACGAATTTTCTAAGGAAGGGTTTGAAAATGGAATTCATCAAACATTGAAATGTAGAAGGTGCATTGATAAGCCCAAAAGGCATGAACAAAAATTCATAATGACCCTCATGTGTTCTAAATGTTGTTTTCACAATGCCTTCACTCTTCATTTTGATTTGATGATATCCTGAACGAAGATCCAACTTGGTGAAGTAAATTGATCCATGCAATTCATCTAATAATTCATCAATGACAGGGATAGGAAATTTATATTTAATAGTGAGCTTATTGAGCTCCCTATAATCGAGACACATGTGCCATGATCCATCCTTCTTGTGCCCCAATACTATTGGAGCAGAAAAACAAATTTAACTAGGTTGAATTATAACAACCTCTAGATTTTCTACAACCGTACATTCAATTTCACTTTTTTGGGCATAGGGATATCTATAAGGCCTGATGTTTGGAGGAAAATTTCCTGAAATCAAATGAATAGCATGTTCATGATCACAAATAGGTGCGAGGCCTTTGGGAGTCTCAAATACCTTGGAATGAATGTACAATACTTTTTGGAGATCTCCAGAAATAGATGATTTCGATGTGGGAACATCTAGCGAACATAATTGTGCAATTACACCTCGTTGTTATTTATTTAGAAGCTTTGTCATTCCGTTAGAGCTGATTATATTTCCCTGTTTCCCTGGGATACCCCTTAATTCAACTTCCTTTCCTTCTGAAAAAAATTCATGAAATGTTCTTGAAAATTAAAAGTTATTGTACCCAAGGATTGTAGACATTGGACTCCTAGTACAACATCAACACCACCCATTGGAATGGAAATCATTGGTCTATTCAATACATATTCTCCCATGGATAGCTTGATATTATGGCACTTTCTAGATAAATTTATGGTTCCTCCACTTGCCACATTATGAGCATACAAAAAGAAACACCTTTTTACGAGAGAAAAGCCATCGATACCATAGAAACTGATTGGATTCGAAATATAAAGTTTCAATGCATACCTTTTGTGTGTTTTTCACATTATGGAGATATAAATATTGCTCCATATGTAGTATCCATGTTACGGGGTCCTTGCCATCAAAATTCCTCATATTGATATTTGGAACATGGTGGGTCTTCAATTCAACGCTAGAGTCTATGAAATGATGATTAACATTTCTTCTGTTCTCATCATGAGTTTCCTTTACTACCCTTTTACCATTAGTAAGCATTTATTGTAGCAACTTTGTCAAATCTATCTTCAAATATTCCATGTTTCCTTCAAGTTTTGCTTCTATCTTAGCTTCCATGCCATTCATATTTGATTCTATGCCATTCATATCAGCTTCCACGCCTTTATTTAAACCATCCATCTTAGTTTTTGTTACATTTTGTGAGAGTGAAATTTGTTGCACTTGGTCTTGTAACTTTGATATATCATGTTGAATTTCTTCCTCTTCTTCCTGAGTCATGCTAAAGATTTCAGGTTGCCTACTAGGCGTTTCCATTTTCTTTCTTCAGGACATTAATTAACGATAATTATGCTTCAATATGTCCTTTGATTTGCTTCAAACTAATTTTTCAAACCAAACTTATGGAAAATTTTAAAATACTACACACCTTTTTTGGCTTTGTAGGAGCTTGATATTGAATCTATTATATCTATGTAACTGTGAATCTCTTAGGTCTGACATTCTATCATGTGGTATCCCTATGCGTCCTCATTCTAACCCCACAAGGTTGATTAATATTGGATTCTCCAAGAGAGAGTTATGCCAAATATTCCACAATGACCTGATTATAGACTGGTTCAGCAGAGAGAATTTGTACAAAGTTCCACGTGTCACTGTTTCAACCTTTCAAACTAAAACCAATACACATAAAACTATAGTCTGTCCTCTTTTGGTACCATTTTATGAAATTTCAATCTGATGATCAGAGAGAAATTTGTGACGATTTTCCCGAGGTCACCTATTTGCGATATAATTCGGGAACCTTCCAAAACCTTAAGTTCCATAGCTCATATCTCCTAAAATATAGCGAGAGAAGATCATAAATTCGGACCCGTAATTCATCACGATTTTCTCGAGGGCACCTGTTCGCGATATAATTTGGGAGCCTTCCAAAACCCTAACTTCCATAGATCATATCTCCTAAAATATAGCGATACAAGATCGTAAATTCGGACCCATAATTCATCATGATTTTGGCTCAAATGGGTTTTTATTTCAGCTTGTGAAACATCGTACAAACAACTTTATAGCGAAAATTCCATGATGACCTCTTTGGAGCAATGAAACCCTAGAATCCAAACATCTGATACCAAATGTTATGAAAATAGCTCACAAAATAGAAGAAAATACAGATCAACGACTTCAAAATTAGCCTCTTCGAGGGGGCAACCTCCTTTAAATTACACAAATGAACAATTCTTGGATGAAACAAATGAAAAAACTTCCTTTCTATATATAGGATTCTAAGGGGTCACAATATAATCAAGCCGACATAACAATAATTATATAAGGCCACAAAAATAACAATAGTGGGCTTCTATGGGGCACAATAATAAGAATATGGGGACATGTTATATGGAATTTGCATCTACAGATAAACACATTTTCCCTAAGTGGGTAACTACCCTTAGAACAATAGAAAGAAAGTAGTTTAACCTTTTCCTATAGTGGAGAGATGAGATGAAGGAACTTACTTGTAGTCTTTCGCTTCCTTGATCTCCTTTGAATTTCTCCCATCGCTTCCACTTGAACTGAATTCGCTTAATTGGTACCTGTGTCAACAAAAATAGAAGCAACAACGATCAAAGAATACATGATCTATCTACTATAAACCAATGGAATCGAAGACATTGAAACACATAATCATCATAGATATGAACAAGAATATGAGAAAAGGAATAAACACTTTACTAATGTAGAAGGAAGAGTTTCACCTAATACAGTCTGATCCTGTGCCACTCATCCAACTTCATTCCAACCCTCATCACACCAAAAGCACACCAATCCAACAACATAACATTGCTTGACATGAACTCAAATCTCAAACCAACATAATTTCTCTACAATCTTCAGATTCTAGCCTCTTGATCACTATGATGAGTGCTCAATTTATAGGGAAATGGAGGTGGTTTTTTCATAAATGAGGGTATTAAATGGCCTTCCAAAATTTGAGTTAGTTTCCGTGGAGAAAGGGATGAGAGGATAGGTGTTGAAAATAGAAACAACAAATGATAAAAATAGAATCCAGAATATTCCAATTTTAATTTTTCCTTGAATTAAAATTGTGAACTAAATTTCGAATTTAGTCTCACCAGCTGCTTGGAAATAATTAATTAATTCATTATGGATTAATTTGTTGGAGAAATTCAAGTTAGAAGTATTTATGAAGTCATGCAAGAGTTATCCCTTAATTAAGGAGATAAGATTGAGTTATATTTGAGTTGTAATTAGTTAGCTCAGTTTACTGAGTTAAGTCCAGTTAAATTAGTTCCAAATTGTTTGAGGAACTAATTGTGAGTTATCAGTCAGTTGATGCATGCATGCACTCAACCAATGTACTACAGATAATTGAACATTCCCTCATCAGAAACTCATGCATGTCTGCTCTGAGAAAGATCTAGTTGAGCTAAATGTCAAGGACATGTTACTATCAGTTGCATGTGTTTTTCTATAAAGGAAACTCATGGATGCAGTCAAGGGAGATTCCTTGAGGATTGCACAATTCTGATAGTGTGTTAGAGAAGTGTTACACTGGGTGAAGGAGATCATCCCAGAAGAACTGCGCAAGGAAATAGGAGCTTGGAGGGCAGAGGAGAAGGCTTGTGAGAAGCTTTGATTGCCTGTAAGCATCCAAGAGGATTGTATTAAGAGCTGGCTAGTTGTGAGAGCTAAGGTTTTGTATAATTCTGATGTATTTCCACCTTGTATGATAATATAGATAGTGGGATTTTTAGATGAGGCTTTCACCTGAGTATTTTCTGTGTTTCATGTGCATTGATTCTTCTTCTTATGGTTATATGTGTTTAGCTCTGATTCAGCTTGATCTTTAAGCTTCCACAAGTTTGATAGTAGAAGTAGATTATAGTATTTTTCTTTGGTATATTGCATTATCGAGTTAATCTATAGTCAGATTTTCTACATAGATCTCAGAGGTAGATTTGTAGAGAATTTGCAGGAAATTCTACATGGTATCGGAGCTGTGAACAGTATATGGAGAAGAGAATTCGAAGTTTGAAGTTTGGGGTTGCAGGTGCAAATTGAATTCTTATCATACTTCAAGTTTGGCCAATGGCATTCTATGGCTTAAGACTCAAGTATGCTTTGGAAGGCAACTCAAATTACATAGCATGGAAAGATCGTATGGAGGTTGTATTAGAAGAAAATGGCTTGAAGGATTTCATTGATCAAGAAATCCCAAAGCCAGGTTCAACTAATGCACAAGAGTTGGCTGAGTGGAAGAAGTGTGTGGTGAGGGCGGGAAAGATCATCCTTGAGGGAGTTCGAGACCATATTGTCTCGAGTCTCCATGGGAAGGATACTCCATACTCAATGTGGAAGACATTAAAGGACCTCTACCAGAATAGTATTGACGCTTAAGGATAAGCTTCAAAGAATCAAGATGGAGAACGACGATACTATTTCCACATATTTGAACTTGCTCACCACTTGCAGAGGTGAGCTTGGAAGTGTGGGAATAACTACTGCCAATGATGATATGGTGAGCCTCGCTCTCCTTGGCCTTCGAAAGAGCTGGAATAGCTACTAGGACTCCGTGAATGGAAGGGAGAAACTGTTGGATTGGGAATGATTGTGGTCGGATCTCATGCATGAGGAGATCAGGAGGAGCACACAAGATGGTTCTTCATCCAAGGATGATGATGAAGAAAATCTGTTCTTAGCAATTAATGAAAGGAAAGGGAAGGGGAATGCGTTCCATTTTGAATCTAATTCTTCTCATGTAGGGAAGAAGGTTGACAAGTCTAAAGTGAGTTGCTTTAATTGTCACGAGATGGGTCATTGTGCAACTAATTGCCCATCGAGGAAGTCCAAGAAGGGATCGTTGGATGGATCGGAAGGTGAGGCATTAGCCTCTCAGTTCAAAATGGACTTTACCCTCATCGCATGCTTGGTGTCATAGATGATGGGTTGTGGTTGGTATCTTGATAGTGGAGCTTCATTCCACATGACCGACGATAAAAGTTTATTCAGTGCCTTGGAGGAGAAAGACCTCAAGATGCGCATAGCGATGGGTGACGAAGAAAGGTTTAGTGTTTCAGGAGTGGGCACAGTTGCTTTTTAGAGGGAGAATGGAGCTTCTATCACCTTGACATATGTGAAGTATGTGCCTGGACTGAAGAAGAACTTGGTATCGATCGTGATGTTGGAGGACAAAGTCTACAATGTTGTTTTTAGTAAGGGAAAGGTTTTCCTTAGACACATCAACATGAGACGGGTCAAACAGATCCATTCACGAGTTAAGAATGTGTATTCTCTTGAGTTTCAAGATACATGAAAAGCCTTGAAGAGCAAGGAAAATGTTAGAGACTTGGCGGTTGAGAGGGAGAGTAAATTACCTCTCAACATGCAGTCCCAAAAGAAGTCTCAGACAATTGTGGAGGAGCCACAATTAGAGAATTGGGCAGAGGGATCAAATGCAGCCATACCTCCAGGTGTGAGGTGGGGTGATGTGAAGTGATAGTCGCAAGAAGGCTGAAATTGGGCAGGGTCTAGTGAGAGGTTTTATCTCATGGATCATACCTTGCTATGGGAGCCCAAAGTACATAGTAGTGGGAGGAATCAGTGGGATTGATGCAGTCAGAGATCAAAGTGATGGAGGCTAGAGCAGTCAGATACTAAAGAGAATAGAGAAGGATTGACAATAGTGGATAAAGGCTGAGTCAGTAAAAGCACAAAGTTTTCAGTTGATAGAGGCAATATCAGTCAGAGACTTTGATGATAGATGCATCATACTGATTTAGGTTGGATGTTTTTTTTTTTTGTTTCTGAAGTTGTTGGAGCAACAACACTTGAGAGAAGTGTTGCATGCAGAACATTCCAAAGGTTTAGGATTGAGATCGAGTTGAATTCCTTTCTTGTTGAGAGGGAGTGTTGAAAATAGCAACAAGAAATGATAAAAATAGAATCCAGAATATCTAATTTTAATTTGTCCTTGAATTAAAATTGTGAATTAAAATTTGAATTTAGTCCCACCAACTGCTTGGAAATAATTAATTAATTCATTATGGATTAATTAGTTGGATAAATTCAAGTTAGATGTCTTTCTGAAGTCATGCAAGAGTTATCCTTTAATTAAGGAGATAAGATTGAGTTATATCTGAGTTGTAATTAGTTAGCTTAGTTTACTGAGTTAAGTCCAGTTAAATTAGTTCCAAACTGTTTGAGGAACTAATTGTGAGTTATCAGTCTGTTGATGCATGCATGCACTCAACCAGTGTACTACAGATAATTGAATATTCCCTCATCATAAACTCATGCATGTCTGTTCTAAGAAAGACCTAGTTGAGCTAAATGTCAAGGATAGGTTACTATCAATTGCATGTGTTTTCCTATAAAGGAAACTTAGGCATGCAGTCAAGGGAGTTTCCTTGAGGATTACGTAGTTCTGATAGTGTGTTAGAGCAGTGTATGAGAGCAGTGTTACACTCGGTGAAGGAGATCATCCCAAAGGAATTGTGCAAGGAAATAGGAGCTTGGAGGGTAGAGCATCTAGGAGTATTGTACTGGGAGCTAGCTAGCTGTGAGAGCTAAGGCTTTGTATAATTTTGATGTATTTCCACCTTGTATGATAATAAAGATAGTGGGGTTTTTAGCTGAGGCTTTCCCTTGAGTATTTTCTGTGTTTCATGTGCATTGATTCTTCTTCTTATGGTTATATGTGTTTATTTAGCTCGATCTTTAAGCTTCTGCAAGTTTGATAGTAGAAGTATATTATAGTATTTTTCTTTGGTATATTGCATTATCGAGTTAATCTATAGTCAGATTTTCTACATAGATCTTAGAGGTAGATTTGTAGAGAATTTGTAGGAAATTCTACAATAGGAGGTTAATTGATCCATATCCTATCCGAATTCGAGTTCACATGATGAGATAAGAGATGGGATCCTTCTAGAATGATCTAGAATCAAGGAATATTCCCAGAACCCTATGCAAATTTCGCTCATTATCGATTAACGCAGGTCAAAGTAGGCCTAAGTGCACTGCAGTGCAAGCATGAATGGGCTTGCCTACTCTGTAGCGCAGTTACCCCTAGCCAAGGCTGCGCTGGTGTCCCAAGGAGGCATTTTAGCAAGGTCTCAGGCTAGGAAACTTTCATGGATGGAAGCATTCAATGAAATGACTTGTCTAGGGCATGTAACAACTGAATTACGGTTTGATAAGCCCTAATTTTACTGATCTAAATGTCGGGAGTGATGTGCCCAAATAGACCTGTAACAGTTTCCCCCTAAAGCATGAAGTCAAAAATGATAATATAGAGTGATATGATTTATGATGTGATGGAGAGGATTTGAAGCGGGCGGTGACCTGCATCCATTACAATACATAATATCATGATATCTTGAATTTTTCATGAATTGCTAAGGGAAGGCATACCCATACTTAGCATATAAACTTTTTCATTACATGTACATAAATCAGATAGTCGTCTACAGATATAGACCCATGATAGGATGACCATATGTGTAAAGCCAACATTTAGATGATTTAGTACTATCATGAAATCGCAGCCCAGATGGATGAAACTAGATTCGGGGTCTTCTATCTCGTCCAATGGTTCACTCAAGTATGAGTCTAACCATGTGAAAATGTGATCTGAAGTCGAACATGGGAAGACACCATCTGATTACCATTTAATGTTGTAAGTCATTAACAAACGTGAGAGAGATCACCGATAATGATAATGATCCTCAAGGTACTACAATACATTCTGCATGGTGTGAATAGATGTTTTGATGTCGAACACCATACAAAGTCTTTCGGTCGAAGGCCAATGACGTGAACCTATCACTGGAAGTGAGAAAATTTCCATTGATGTATGCAAGCCTCCAGGTACTAGAAGGGTGTTTCTAAGTCAACTTCTTGGATAATGTGTTGATGTTGACAAGAATCGACTCATTTTAGGAGGGGCTTGATGTATCCCCCATCAACGACATGAAACGAGTGTAATGATTTTGAATATAAAATTTGATGGACGACACAAGGTTTAGGAATGACAGTCATGAAAATGAAGGTTTATGAGCATTGTAAGGGATGAAGTTTACTGAGTGACTTCTCTTAAACATGTTGGTGACATTGAATGAATTGGAAACATTGACCCAAAACCAAAGTGATGGATGGTGTGTAGACCAGAGGTATGATAACCATCAAGTAGATAACCCAAGCCAAATAGTCACAAAGATGAAGTGAAAGTGTCATGTTCAAGAGCGACTTGCTACCATAAAGTGATTTATCCCTTTTCCCATTTTCCCCAGTCATTGCGAATGAGTACCTCTTTATTATTTAACAAGCCTAAGGAGGATAACATATGCTTGTAGTATAATTCCACCCTTTGGGTGAATCCATCACTATGTGATGTTTTAACGAGTCTAGTGAAGGTGAAAATCAGTCTTGTTGTGATGGATAAGTTTGTTGCTATTTGATGTTTTAACGAGTTTAACGACAATGATAACTCGATCCTTTTCATGTTTAGAGAGTTTGGAAAGGGACAAAAAGAAAACTCCACAAGTTCTTTTTTGTAAATTTGTCTCTCAAGTCCAAAAAATCATAAAATAATACAAGAGAGAACGTATTGACCATGTTCGATCAACGTATTCCTTTTTCGTAAATAATCTATCTTAGTCCGGAAAAGGGTTAAACTTATACTGAGTAGATTTTGATTCCAATCCTCTAACGAGATGAAAAGGATAAGTGATCGACAATCTTTTCATATTTTGAGAGTCTGAAAAGAGCTTAAAGAGGACTCCAGTTAGAGGAACAAGTGGTGTCTACGATAGCAACTGGTTTCAGTGATGTTGGAACTTCTCAAAACATGTAATGGTCAAGAGGCTAGCTAATAAGACCACTCATTGCAATTGTTCCTCAAAAATGGTAAAACAACCAAGTGAAAGCGTATGATTGGCCAAGCAGATAGTGATGATGGAAGGAGAAAAAACAAAGCTCATTTGATGGGAGACACTGATTGAATGGCAATCATGAGGGTTAAAATGGCGATGGTTTCATCTTTGCACAAGCTTGAACCATAGGGAACTATGCTTGGATTCAGTTTCATGTTTACACAAGCTTGAAACGAAAAACTATGCTTGGATTCAGTTTGCATGCCCCCAGCATGATGACTTGATTCTAGGTGCATTCCCCCCAAGCTTCATTATGTTCACCTAAGTAGACTACTCATGCCTATCAGGTGGATGGAATGAAGGTTCATTTATGAGATCAAGTGAAAGACTCGACTGGGATTTTACGAGATCTAATCAAAGACTCGAATTAGAACTTTGCTCCAGGGGACCTGGTTTCATTTTTTAATGATCTTGACACAAGACAAGGAACTATGCTTTGGAACTCTACTCAGATTCCTTATTTCATTTTTTAACGAGCTTGATACAAGACAAAGAAATATGCTTTGGGACCTGTTTCATTTTTTAATGAGGTTGACACAATAAAATAACTATCCTCATATTCCTTGTTTCATTTTTTAACGAGCTTGACAGAAGACAAGGAACTATGCTCATACCCTTTGTTTCATTTTTTAACGAGGTTGACACAAGACCAGGAACTATCCTCATACCCTTTGTTTCATTTTTTAATGAGGTTGACACAAGACCAGGAACTATCCTCACACCATTTGTTTCATTTTTTAACGAGGTTGACATAAGACCAAGAACTATCCTTATACCCTTTGTTTCATTTTTTTAACGAGGTTGACACATGATCAGGAACTATCCTCGTACTCCTTGATCCGACCCATAAGAGGTCATGATTTCCAAGAGGTTCTCATAAGATGGGAGAACAATGCTATGGAAGGGATACATAGCAAGGAATCCATTAGAAAGATCTGGTTCCAATGCCCCTAGTACATAATGTACAACATTACAGAATTGATTGTTAGTTGATGTAGGCATGGACTAGGTTGCCACATAATTGACCTGTGGTAGGGAAGATACCATTGGGACAAAAGGACCATTTAGGGAAGATAGTTGATTGGAATCCATATTTGGACTGGGAAATGAAAGCCGGTCAACGGTGACAATTCTACCTTCATGTGGGAAACACATCACTCGAAAGAGTGTTGCAACAATAGCTCCCATGTGATAAACATAGTCAAGCCCAAGAAGTAAATTGTAATCTAAAGGGACTGGGACTACCATCACATTGAGATAAACAATTTTTCCTCCCAAAGTAATAGGCAACTAAGGAAGGATCCCTAATGGTTGACTAGTTCCTTTGTTAAAAGCCAACTAATTCTGCGTAACATGCATAAGTGGTGGCGAACCGAGCAACTACCAAGCAGTGGAGGAACGGATACTCACAAATGTAGATTCATCTATAATAGCGATAGATACAATCATATTATGAACCTGTAATATGATCTGGAAAGGCACATAAGAAGGAAGACGACATCCTGCCAGTCAATTCCAATCAAAGGAAGTGACTAGACTACTTGGAGGGGGTACCGTAAGAATGGGAGAATTACCCCCTTGAGTTACGAGAATGGGAGGATTTTCATCTTGTCTTAATAGAACAAGAGGGTTGCCTCCAAGCTTATTGGAATATGAAGAAATGAAAATAACCTGAGTGGTATCATACTCACTCTTTACGGGAAAGGTACGATTAACTGAAGGTGAAATCGGGTCAACTGTTTCCTCGACCTGTGATTGGTCAGGTATAGAATCATGGGATTCACATTCAGAGACAATGGGTTTGACCAACGATTGATTTGGGTCAGTCACTTCATCAACTAGTGAAGGATTAAGGGAGATTATCATGTAACCAGATGGAAGTCGCCGCGGAGAAGCAGGACGATTATCCAACACTTTTTGGGCTTCATCCAGATAGGGAAAAATCTTAATGGGGTGATTCCCATCACATAACCTACAGGGAAACTTAACTTTACCCTTATTTCCATGAACTTTACTAGCACTAGTTGATGGTGTGTCACTAGCCTGATCCCTAAAAGTTGATGACACAGGATGATGTGAATGAGAAGACCATTCTTCTAAGATCTGAGGAATACCAGAACAATTTCGAAGAACATGGCCTCACGTATAAATTTTGCAATGATATCGAAGTTTGTGAGGCTTATTAGACGATTTCGCATCAGAAGTTGCATTCGAATCAATGGTTTCTTGGTTGTCCCCCTGCTGAATTTTCTTCTTATTCTTCTTCTTATCCACCTAGTTATTAGTGTCAATACTTTCACGAGGCAAAGAGGAAGAAGAGGAGGAAGAAACAATTGATGAATAAGGTAAGGGTCAACTTTAGGATCAACTGGAGGTTGATTTTGTCTAGGCAGAGGAGTACTCGATTGCGGAGATATCACGACATTTTGAACCGAGGAGGTTGAAAACAACCATACTGGCATGCCAATGGTAAATCTTAGAAGGGATAATGTAGCCACATATGGAGCACCAATATTTTCAAAAGGAGGAAAGGGACTAGGATTCCCATCAAAAGGAATTCCTTGATCGGTGGACTCCGAAGTTTGTGCCATATGTCTCAACCTAAGATCAACTAAGGAGTGACGTGGAGGATGTTATCTGTGGTCAATTAATTTTATTTTAATCAAAATAACATAACAAAACAAAAGAGGGATAATCTATGAAAAAGTATTACCAATTAACTGTGAACTACAATATACTGCCTCAGTAAACCAAGGACTTAACTACGTGCAGGCAATCCCCTCGAATGTTGTTTTCGGTGTATCACAGTTTACAAGGCGATTGACTCAGTCAACTATGGATATATAGAAACCTAATGTAGTCCTCCCAAATATACCCAAAAGTATGTGGAGGCCCAATCCGTGTTAGCGTTGTGTAATGCGAAACTGCACAGTGAGAGCATTCCTTTATACTTTTCGTACTATGACGCCGCCCTATATACCCGAAGGTATGTGGAGGAGCTACGATATACTTACGTACATGGAATGAGGTATCACACTCGAAATGTATCGTAGACAATTAGCGACATCGGCTATGTTTAACGACGCTGAAACACGTCTCTAGCCTAGACCTCTAAATGTTATGTGTTAAGTTACAATGCTCCATTAGGTTAATTGAGATAACTTTTAAGTTGATCTTGTTTAAGAATTTTTCTTCCAAGTTCACCATGTGATGTCTTTGAAATTCCTAGAATGCAACTATGATGAGAAACATTCTTTTCATTTGATTTGAACAATGAAAATCTTAACTAAAATGGATAGAGCAATCAGAATCTTTAATCAAAGAGCATAGAGGACATCTAATGAAACTTTCAATATAATATTCCAACAAGCACAGACAAACCTCTAAATGCATAATGCATGTTTTTCTTTTCATTCCCCTTAATGTTTAGATGAAAAAAAGAAATTAAATGCACAAACTATCAATCAATACTTTTCGCAAGAAACGAAGGCTTTACGACAGTTCCTTTTTCAAATAGATGAAGACTTTACGACACTTCCTTTTTAGAAAAGACTAATCGATTATAAGTTAACTTTGACAATGAATTGATAATGATAAAGAAATCAATTAAGAAACAGTAAACAATCAAGGCCAAATTAGGGCTAGGAGGAGAAATACAAATTGATTTTAGAACCATTGAAAACATTGATCTTTTAGGAAACAAAATCAGAAGCAACTTTGGAAACATCAAGCCAAAGGTGGGTTT
Organism: Pinus tabuliformis; assembly: GCA_031772625.1. Taxonomy (NCBI): domain Eukaryota; kingdom Viridiplantae; phylum Streptophyta; class Pinopsida; order Pinales; family Pinaceae; genus Pinus; species Pinus tabuliformis. Next base: position 1,108,574,904 of record CM062819.1, read on the forward strand.
TTTAGCCTAAGAGGTATCAACACAAGCTAGAGTGGGAGACAGTGCACTGTCTCTAAGCTAAGTCTGCTTTGCAGTGCACTGTGTCAAGAGCAACACTGCGCTGGTGCCAGAGAGTCAAATCATGAGATCGTCAAGCACACTTTTTGACCAAAAACACTTCAAGATGACTGAAAAGAATGTAGTCGAGTAAATTCAACTAGGATGTAGTATGATGAGGGTAAAAATACCAGGAACGACAGTCGTTCCCCAGTGGAGTCGCCAATTTGTTATATGGAATTTTCATCTACAGATAAACACATTTTCCCTAAGTGGGTAGCTACACTTAGAACAACAGAAAGAAAGTAGTTTAACCTTTTCCTATAGTAGAGAGATGATATGAATGAAATTAATTGTAGTCTTTCACTTCCTTGATCTCCTTTGAATTGATCCCACTGCTTCCACTTGAACTGAATCCGCTCAATTGGTACCTGTGTCAACAGAAACCAAAGCAAAAATGATCAAAGCATACATGATCTATCTACTATAAACCAATGGAATCAAAGACATTGAAACACATACTCATCGTAGATATGAACAAGAACATGAGAAAAGCAATAAACACTTTATTAATGTAGAAGGAAGAGTTTCACCCAGTACAGTTCGATCCTGTGCCACTCATCCAACTTTATTCCAACCCTCATCACACCAAATCCACACCAATCCAGCAACATAACATTGCTTGACATGAACTCAAATCTCAAACCAATAGAATTTCTCTACAATCTTCAGATTCTAGGCTCTTTATCACTATGATGAGTGCTCAATTTATAGGGAAAAGGAGGTGGTTTTGTCATAAATGAGGGTATTGAATGGCCTTCCAAAATTTGAGTTAGTTTCCATAGAACAAGGGATAAGAGGATAGGAGGTTAATTGATACACAACCTATCCAAATTCAAGCTCATATGATGAGATATAAGATGGGATCCTTCTAGAATGATCTAGATTCAGGGAATATTCCCAGAACCCTATGCAAATTTTGCTCATTCTTGCCCAGCGTAGGTCAAAGATGGCCTAAGTGCATTATAGTGTAGGCTTGAATGGGCTTTCCTACTTTACAACACAGTTTCCCCTGACCAAGGTTGCGCTGGTGTCCCAAGGAGGCATTTCAGCAAGGTCTCAGGCTAGGAATCTTTCATGGATGGAAGCATTCAATGAGATGATTTGTCTAGGGAATGTAACAACTAAATTAGGGTTTGATGAGCCCTAATTGTACTGATCTGAATGTCGAGAGTGATGTGCCCAAATAGACCTGTAATAGGACAATAGGGGCACAACAATAAAAATAAGGGCTAAAATTATTATAGTAATGGGGGAATCACGAGTATTATAGGCAACTAACAGAGGTTGAAGGGTTAAACGTGTAGCATAGGTAGGAGCCAGCTTAGATCACTAGTCACCATCTATGTTCCACCTTTGGGAGAAAAATGACATGCTACCTAGCTGCTACGCACTGCTGGTATGAAGACTTTGTACTTTTTCCTCTTTTTATATCTAAAAGAGTGGTTCGATGTTTCGCAAGACTAGACTTTCGATAGCTATTATGAAAAGATAATATGATAGAATTTTGTCAATCCTTTCTTGTTTTCTATTTTCCGGTTAAAGAACAAAAAACTGTAAAGTATGTTAAATTTCCTCTTTTGTTTTCAATCAGATCCACTTCATGGATAAGAGATACTCTGCATTTGGATTTAGTAATTGAAATATTGTAGGGCTATTTAATGCCAAAGTTTGGAAGTAAAAAAGGGTTGGATTGTGTGGTGAACTGGTTTTGATAGACTTGTGTGCACTTTGATTTATCTTTTCAATAATAAAATCCTTCAAGCAGAGTTTTTCCAATGATTTCTCAGAGATTATTGTGGCATGTCTTTTTGAATTTGTTCATTTCCAGTGTATTTGTCACCCTATATATTTCTCCTTGGTTCTTCTTAAAGGTATAAATGTAACAACCTTGCTAGAATTCATTATATATGCTCTAGTTTAGCTGTAACTATGTTAGGTCCCTATACTACTAGTGTAACCCCTTATTGTTATTACTACAACCCCCTTATTATATTGTTGTGCCCATGTAGTCCCCATATTGTTATTATTGTGCCCCATAGAATCCCACTATTGTTATTATTGTGCTCTTACATTATTATTGTTTTGTCGGCTCTGATTATATTATGACCCCTTAGACTCCTATAAATAGAAAGGAGGTGTTGTCATTTGATCATCCAAGAATTGTTCATTTGTGTAATGTAAAGGAGGTTTCCCACATGAACATGCTTATTTATAAGGCGTTGATCTATATTTTCTATCTTTTGTGAGCTGGTTTCATAACATTTGATATCAGAGCTTTGGATTCTAGGGTTTCGCTGCTCCAAATAGGTCATCGTGGGATTTTCGCTATAATCTATTTTCTGCGATGTTTCAAAAGCTAAAAAAAACCCATTTGAGACACAATCACACTCATGCTTGCGTCTGAAGTTCAGATCTTGTCTCGCTATATTTTTGGCGATATGTTTTGAGGAAGTTAGGGTTTTCTGTAAGCTCCATAATTCCATCTCAAACTGGTCATCATGGGATTTTTGCTATAATTATTTTATTAAAATTTTAAAACTCTGAAATTAAAACCCATTTGGGCCAAAAACGTGTTGAAGCACAGGCCCAAATTTCAGATCTTGGTTCGCTATATTTGCGGAGATACAGTCCAAGACATTTAGTATTTCTACAAGCTCCCGAATTACATCCCAACCAGGTGACCTTAGTAAAATTGTCATAACTTTCTGTTTGAGCATCAGATTGGAATTTGGCAAGAAGTTATAGAAAGAGGACATCCTGTAGAATTCTATATATCAATTTTAGGTCCGTAGGTTGAAACACTGATATGTGGCACTTTGTACAAGTTCACTCTTCTTAAAAGGTATATAATCAGGTTATCTTGGGAGATTTTGCATAAATATTTCTTGGAGAATCCAATTTCGATCAGACAGGTGGCATTGGAAAGAGGGCGCAGAGGGCTATTGTAGGTCATAATTTTAGAACCTAAAGATCCGAAAGTACAGAGTTACAGTCGTTTCGAGATCGAGCTCCTAAAATCAAGAAAAAGTGAGATGAGGAAGTTTGATGGCAAGCATCGGGTGAATGTTTCAAACAAAAATGAAATATGTTATGCCTTTATCTTCCACATTTCTTCTTAATACTCAATCATTTGAGATGTAGTAACCTAAATTCAATATGTTCTGTCACATATGGATGAGTGATGTTCTATGTTTAATTCCCACTATACTGCAATTTTTTCCTATTAAAAAAGTACGTTAGACAGGCTGCTATGTATGTTATTGGTTGGCTATGATGAGCTATTAACTTTTATGATCACATGCATCCATATTCCAAAAACCTTCACCAAATTCCAATAAACTTTTTTATCCCCTTCAAATCTGGTCTTTGTGTGCTTCATATTCTAAAAATGTTTGGTTTTCTTGAGTGAAGGAGACCCCTACAGCTAGAAAAGACCAGTTTCTAGTAAAACACATTTTGTTGTTACCTTTGGGATTTCTTTCATCAGCCTGGATAAATTTGCAGAGTGCTAACATATTGGTGCTGTTATTGGGGACCAAAAGGTTTCAACTTCCCTAGGAAATATTCAAAGTTTCAAATTTGGCTGTTGATGGTGGACAACAGTCAGACATAAGAAGGTTGAACCTTTCACTTGGTGACTCTAATCAAGAAGAACCCAGATTTTCAAGTTCCACTAGTGTCTCCACATTTCAAGATGAATTTAGTTGCGAGGTATGTGCCTATGAATCGTGACACATTCCAGGATTTTCAAACCACATGCCTTGGATAGATTGGAAATCATATTTGCCAAAGTTCAAAGATGAGAATGGTGATGATGCTGCTTTACATCTTATCAAATTTCTTATGCATTCATGAAGGCTTAGAGTTGAATGGAATGAGGATTGCCTCATGAAGATTTTCATGGCTACTCTAGAAGGAAAAGCAAGGTCATGGTATGAAAGATTACCAACAACTATTTTATGTTCTTTAAAGCATTTTCATATAGTATTCTTTTAAAATTTTATTGAATATTATCAGTCTTTGTTGTTGGTTCAAAATTTTTGTGGACCATCTGAGAGTTTCATTGAAAATTTGGAAAACTTGTATGAAGATAATGAGTTCACAGATGAGGAAATTTTAGAGGCCCTTCATGACAATCCCTTTCATCACCAAGAAGAAATGGTAGCCTCTCTCTTGGATTAAAATGAAACCCAACAAAATTTTAATTATGACAGACAGGTTCAATCCTTTGAGTTTGATCATAGTTTACAACAGTCTTGTTTTTCTTTTCATGATCAATGGTATGAGAATCCTTTCCAACATGAGGAGGAAATGGTAGAGGATAGTTTCTATAATGTTCACGTGCAGAAAGAAATTTATTCTTCATGTCATTCCTTATCACTTTTTATCCCAATGAATTTCTGAGTTGCAATATTTGATTATGAGCTAAAGATAAAATTTTCAATCTAGAAGAGACATTGGAGGCTAAAATAATGAGTGATGTTATAACAATTTCTCTAATAAACCATCATAAAAAAAATCATGCAAAATAATCATCAATTTATTAAAAATAAATGAGAATAAGTATTACTTATCCACAAGAACATAAATAATTATGAAATGGAAGTATTTGATGAATTATGATAAATAGAATAGTAGAAATATATGAAACGATTGCTAAGAAGTGATAATAATAATGATAAATTAGTGGCCCAACATCTCCCCCAAACTGAACATGTTTCATGTCCTCATGCAACCCAATGCCTCTAAATTAACCAAGTTGTAATACAATACTCAAAATGCTCACCCAGCTCATGATATTGATGGAACAACATGTTTCTTCGCCAAATGCTTCTTTAAAGTAATAGTTATTCAGTTCTAACAAATTTGGTGAAGCTGTAACAATTTGAGTTTCAACCATATGTGTATGAAGTTGTAGAAAAATATGATACAGTTAACAACAAACTTCATTAACCATTTTCTAAAAAACTACAAGTCAGATCTTGCTGAAATTTTGCAGGAAGATTTCTACTATATTAATACCTCTCCAGTACATAAACCAGAGTTATATGATACACATATCCCGATATATAATCATAATGGCTGTAGGTGACAGTGAATGATTTCTAGAGCCTTACAAACTAGTTTAGCATGAAATTTTCTAGGTTTGTTCATTTTAATGATACCTCCTTGTTGTCCGAAAATAAAAAGAATTTAGTTGATAGTTTTAAATATATACATAAATAAATTTATGCATTGTATAGAAGTGAAATTGTATGCCTTACATGAGGAAGAAATGATAAAACATCCATCATGCATAGAAACTTCTCTCCTAAACTGAACATGTTGCATGTCCTAATGCAATACACTAGAAAACAAATTCAATTCCTCCCTCAAACTGAACATGTTGCATGTCCTCATGAAATACACTAGAAAACAAATTGAGGTGGTTTCTATAATCACTATTGAAATCCTTGATTGGTGTATAACAACATGGGATAAGGGATGTTTTGAGAATGAATAAGAAGATCGATGGATGATAAAAAATATTAATGGCATGGTTATATTGAATAAATTAATGAAAGTAACAATCCCCGAAACTGAAAGCTTTTGTGTGTTTGAAAAAAATCTGGGAAGAGGTAAAAAAAGGGAAGTAATCATTGAAAAATATGAGTGAATAATTCTCAATGGTTTTTCATGACATTATCCTAAAATTTTAATAAATAAAAAACTTATGCTATTTTACGTCAGGTTTTACCTCCATAAAAATGTGAAATCGCATGTATGGATTGATTTTTGTTGAAGTTGATGTAGGTTGAGCTGATGCTGAAAGTGATGTGGAAGGTGGAAGCCATGCAAGTTGAAAGAGAGTAATCACAAAGTGTAGCAGGGGTTCCTTCTCCCAAACTGATTAGTTTCCCTCTCATCAAATTTTCTATAACACATCTCATGCGTAGCCTCAATAAGTAATTCATCACCTCAGTTACCTCATTATATATAAAAGTGACATAATCATGTTGTTAATGTCATGAGATAATAATGGATAGAAAGGGCATATAAAAGAGGTTAAAATGATGAGAACAAGAAAAAGAAATATGCATTCCCTAGTCCCATAAGCATTGGTTGTTATGAGCACAAATATTGGTAGAATTATTTATCTTAGTTTTTTCTTCTCAAGGTTTGACCAATTCCCTGGGATTCATAATCAGAGTTAGGCCTCTTAATCCTACCCCAAAATAATAGTAGTGTTGTTAAGATATGAATAAATAGAGATTGATAGGGTAAAGAAACTATATTTGGGAAAATATATGAAAATTGTATAATAAAGGAATGTTAGATTAGATGATACAAAATGTCAAATATAATATCCTAAAAGTTTCATGCATAACATGTAAAGTGAGTATTTATAACTCAATAATAGATATAACCATAACCATCAGTTCTAGAAAACACTATATATGCAACAATAAGCTTTATCGACAACTAGTTTTGAGAAAACAAGGTAACCGAGTAGATCATAGTATTGAATTAACTTCTATACCATGGGCATGGCTACTAATTCCAGCAAGCATCCATAACCTCAACAAGGATGCCCTTTTAACCCATTGAGATGCTAGAGTCTCATCCATTATAAATAAGTACATAGTTACAAAATCATTTCAATTTACTTAGATGTCTACTGAAGATCATTTTTCTAGCCTGGTAATGAGTTAATAACAATGACATTCATCGGAGCTAATAAAAAGTGAACAAGTCAGCTCATGATGAGACCTATAGTCCTTCATTTTTATAACCCAAGACCATTACCCTAGCTTGGTGACCAATAGTGGTAAAGTCACTTTATTAGGACCTATGATCATGGTAGGTTGGCTCGTAATGATATCTCCTATCCTCTAGTTGAATATTTATGTTTAAAATTCAACTATGGTTATTTTTAAACAAAATATTACTTAATAGATGGGGTGGTAGGTCAGCTCTTTAAGAGCTAGGGATGGCATAAAATTTTTTTTAGTAACTATTTTCAACTTGGTTAAAATTTCTTCTCAAGGACTAATAACCTACAAATGACTGTTGATAAATATATTTTTCTTCATTAATATTGGGGTTAAGGAATAGTTCATTAGATAGTGTCGGAAAGATTTAACTACAATTTTGTGGTCATCATCATAAATTTTACAAGACTGGGGACTTGAAAAATTAGGAAAGATGAAAGTTGGCATGATGAAATCATCTTTACACAATTATTCCTTAAAAATAATATTATGTTTATAGATAAACGAATATAAATTGACTACCCAATCAGTATGTTAAAGAGGATGTATAACATTAAAGGTATTTCCCATTCACCAAGGAGGGGAAAAAATCAGATAGACCTACATATGTTGAATCAAATGTCAAAATTGGCAAATAAGAATAGTTGTGACTGAGGTAACAACAATCGTGATTGAGGTAATAACAATTGTGATACATGTAATGACTGTGACTGAGGGAACAACACAGAAAGAGAAAAAGGGCATTGCAATTGGAGTAGGAGCAGGGAAAGGGAAAAAAAGGTGTTGCGATTGTAGTAGAAGCGGGGAAAGGAAAAAAAGGGTGTTGTGACTCGAGTAACAATGGGGAAATGGAAAAAAGGGTGATGCGACTGGAGTATCAGTAGGGAAAGGGAAAATAGGAATAGTAGCTGTGACTTAGGGAACAACAATTGTAACTAATTTGGGAAAAATTATGATTCAAAATTTATTTATCCAATAGTACCATTGTTTCATGTTACAACCTCGAAAATACCCATACTCAATGGGTGATCCTGGCAAGGTGACATGGAGGAGGATTAGTCATCCAACATTCATAGTCACTTTACAGAATAATGAAGAATTAAGAGTGAATAATTCCTGACAAGACTTACAATAAGAGTTGTTTATATTAGGTCTGAGGAAACCATATACTTGATAAGACTGGGGAATAAAAGCATAGATGTGGAGAAACATCATGAAACTTGTGAACTTCCTTCTTTTATTTTGAGAACAACAGATGTGATTTTGATGTAAACAACACCATAAACATAAAAACATAAGAGAAATCAAAAAATAAATAATCACTTTTTTCTCCCAAGAATAACTATCCCTTCATTTCCCCAAGGAAAACATGAGATATAACCCATTTTCCTATGTTGATCTCATATCTATAGCAATTCTAGTCAATCCTGTAGTAGTTCAGGACAATCATGTAGTAGTTGCAATATTGAGGCAGAATTGAGTAAGATGGGGTGCCTAATGATGGAGGAATGTAGCGACATGGATGGAGTGATGAAGGATATGCAAAAAGCTAGCCTGGGAAGTGAAAAGGTGGAATTTGGGCTCCCTGCTTCCCTTTGTTGTTGTTTTTTGACCGTGGATGGAACCCTACAAAATTTTGTTAGCAAAACTAGTGAAAGATCTCCTTTACCTTCATGTTACTTTCTCCTTCTCTTTCTGTTTTTTTTTTTCTCTCCTCTTTTTCCTTTTCTTTTTTGAAGACCTTCAGGATCCCTCTAAAGAGGTTTTCAATCTACAGGCTTTCCCTAGGTGCCTCAATGGAGGTTTTCACTTGGGGATATTTTTACTTTTTTCCTCTTTCTTTTCCTTTCTCATAGGCTGAATTTGGGAGGTTTTCAACCCTAGAGTTGGCCTAAAGTTCCTCATGGAGGTTTTGACCTAGGACTTTTAATTTTTCTCTTATTTTTTTTTTGTTTTCCTTCCTTGGTTAATTAGAGGCTAAATGAACTGGGGTTTGTGAGACCCAAAATTACATTCAGCTCCTTAGTTATTGAACTAGTAAACTCCTCTTTTGACACAGGCTTCTTCTATAACTTCAACTGGTAACTATTAACAGGAAATGAAGTACCTTCCTCATCAATTGTTCTAATCTAGACATACCCATTCTCATAACATTTTCCCTTAGATAGGGGACCAACCACCTTGTCATCAATTTCTCTTTGAAATCCTTGAATGTTGAATCATATATAAGGCCCTAGTTACCCTCTCGGAAGGCTCTCTCCTTCATGTGTTTGTCATGCCAAACAATCCTCTGTAGTTGGACTACCTCAATGTGCATGGGAGCCTGTAGTCTGAAGTCATCCAAACCATTGAGTTGGAGCAACCTTTCTTGTTGTGTCACAATGAGGTCTAAATCCAAATGTGCTTCCATCCTCAAGATATTATATTCAAACTAAATATACAATAGGGCTTTCTTTCCACAAACCAATTCAAATGGGGTAAATGTAGTGGTGGTATTATAGGTGGTATTGCAGGCCCAAGTGGCCTCTACAATTCGATCTTCCCAATGGGGTTTTCTGTTGCTAACGACCTTGGTAAAAATGTTCTCGAATGCTCTACTTGTGACCTCTACTTGCCCATTTTATCAAGGGTGATAGGCAATATATTTCGTCAGCTTGATGTGGTGTCGCTCAATGATGTCTTCAATCAAATTAGAGGTGAATAGTGTACCTTGATCAGTGACCAACTCCCTTGAAAAACCAAACTTGTAAAATATATTCCCCATTTGGAATTCAACCACTTTCTTCTTGATTTCTTCCTTTATTGCCTTTGTTTTAGCCCACTTGGTCTAGTAATCAATGCCCACAATTACATACCTCTTCTGCCCAAATGGGGGATCAATGGGCCCAATGAAATCCATGCCCCACTTCTTAAATGGCTCTAGGGTCACTTGAGTTTGTAGGCGCATCTCATCCTCGGGTGTAAGATTTCCCATCCTTTGGAACTAATCACACCTTGCAATGTACCTCCTTTCATCTTTATGTAGAGTAGGCCAATAGTATATAGCTTGTAGAACTTTGAATGATATCATTTCAATAGAAACATGGCCCCCACAAGGCCCCTCATGGCATGGTGAGAGGATTTCAAAGTCCTCCTGCTCTCTCACACATCTTCTTAGAATCTGATCTGGCTCCATCTTGAAGTTTTTTCCCCTGATCCTGATGAAAGGGACACTCTTCCTAACAATATTTCTCTTCTCCTTGGAGGATAGATTAGGAGGGAACCTCCCAACAACCAAGTAATTTTATATATCAGAAAAAAATGGAGATAACACCGAGATGGAAAAGAGGTGTTCATATGGAAGTTGATCATCTACCATCTCTGCATTTCTTGTAGGAAATTTTAGCCTTGACAAAAAAATTGTACCCACATTCACTTTTCCTAGATTGTCAACACTAGTTAGATCAACTTGGTGTGATAATAACAACCATATAAGGATTATAACATTGGAGTTAGGTTTATTCACTAGGTATTTAATGGCTTCAGGACTAGTATGAGCAAAGACTTGATATCGAGTGATATAGTGCATAAAATTATTCAAAGAACGCACCATAGCTAAGAGCTCCATTTAGGTGATTGTCTAGTTGAGTTCAAATTTAGAAAGGTTCTTAGAGATGAAGTATACTGCATAAGGAAATTTTCCTTCCACTTGCCCTAAGGTTTCTCCTACAAGTTTATCTGATGGATCTACGTGGATGTGGAAAGGAAATGCCTACTTGGGGTCTCTAATGATGGGTGCAGTGGTCAATTTTTATTTAATCTTTTCAAATGCCTCTTGGCACTTTCATATCCAATAAAAGTCTGAATCTTTAGCCAAAAATCCAAACAAGGGTGAGGCCAACTTACTAAAGTCCGTCATGAATCTTGTGTAATATCCAACCAACCCATGGAAGCATCTAACATCCCTTTGTTTTTGAGGGGTAGGAACCTTTCTAATGATGGAAACTTTATTAGGGTCAACCTAGATCCCTTTTTTTGATATGAATTGGCCTAGGAGAGTCCTTACATTCATCGGAAATTAACACTTCTCGGGACTCAATTTAAGATTCATCTCAATAAATTTCCTCAAGACTTAGATTAGAAAGGGCTTCTCAAAAATCACTCCCACAAGGGGTCAAATGATCCATTCATATCTCAACAATGTCATGCACAAGGTTAGCAAAGATACTCAATACTTCCCCATTGAAAGTAGCAAGATCATTACACAAACCAAGTGGGAGGACGCTATAGGAAAAGCACCCCCATGGTCATGTGAATGTGGTCTTGTCTTGGTGCTCAAGGTTGATTTGAATATGGTTATACCCACTAAAAATATCTAAGAAGGAAACTAATTTATTTCCTGCAAGGCCATCTAGGACTTGATCAATGAAAGGCACTGGGAAACGGTTCTGCTTTGTAGCCTTTCTAAGTTCTCTATAATCAACACAAGTTATCCACTTCACATTTTTCTTGGGTACTATGAAAAAAATGGACACCCTTGCACTATCTAAAATGGGGTAGATGAACCCTCCATCTAGTAGATTTTGCATTTATTCCTTTACAACATCCTTAAGGGAAGGATTAATCCTCATCTAGGGTTGGATCACATTATTGCATACCTCCTTGATGTATATATGATGCGTACAAACTGAGGGATTCACCCCTTTCATTTCCTCGTAGTCCCATGTAAAGGCATTAAGATGTTTCCTCAACACTGTGCATAATTTATCTTCTTGCTTAACTAAGAGGGAAGGGTTAATTTTTAGAGTCCTAGATGGGCCGTTTTCCACAATCTTGCAATGGTATAGTTAAGAATCGATAGAGCACATATCAATTCATGGTTTGTTCTCAGTTTTCTCTAAGGATTCCTCCACTAGTTCAAAAATTGGCATGGTAGTAGGAGGTTGATTTTGTAAGAAGTGGTTAATAAGGTTATCTTGATCTAGCTGCCTACTTCCCATAGTAGTTTCTAGTGTACAAAATGGGTAGAAGGATGAATGGTAAAGGTATTATTTTTCCTCTTCCTCTATCCACGAGTGTAAGTCATGCTCAATAGAGGGTTGAGCAAGGGGATATAATACACACTGATTTGAGAGATGCCCATTCTTGATGGTCATGTTCCCAGCCTTGCAACTAATGTAAGCATCAAAATTTGCCAACCAAGGTATCCCTAGGATGATAGGATATGCATTAAACTTGGTCTTGGTCTAGATTAGAAGGAAATCTATTGGAAACTCCCACAAGTTTATAGAGACCATCACGTCCTCAATAACTCCTTCAAGGGATACTGTGGACCTGCCTGCAAGTTACAATATTGTGGTGGTGTTCCTCAAGATTCCTTAGAGGTTAAGCTTTAGCATAGTTTCCTTGGTCATAAAATTGATTACAACACTAAGTTGAATCAAGGATTTAGGGACCAGAATGTTATTAATGTGCACATCCACTACTAGGATACTAGGATCCAAGTACTTTTGGTTGATCACCATCCCAAGCATTAGATAAGAAAACTTCCCAACAACATTGATAGTGGGGGCATCTCTTCTTCTTCTCCCAGGCCTCTTGAAAAATTATTCCTTGATAATATTATTGTATATGGGGACATATTTGATGATTTGGAGAAGGGAAATTTTAACACACAAGTTCTTCAATTCTCCTAGAAGGTCAACCTCTTATAGGGTGTGTTTTTTAGGTTGGACCAACCTTTTAGGATAGGAAGGTGCATTGGTTTGAGGGTTACCATCTTCCTTCTCTTCTTCAATATATTTAGGTGGAGAGGATGGGTGAGTATATGGAATTACACTCCAAAACCAAAGGTTGATCTCTTCGATTTCCACTACACAAGTAGGATAAGATGTTTCCCCACCATAAACATGTTGTTCCTTCTTATTCCTCATGTTTGGATTGGGTTGGGTAGGAATTTGAGGTTTCTTAGGTGGGTTATTTTGAGGTAGTTGAGGTTGCGGTTGAGGAGGAGGCATTAATGAAGTAGGTTAGTCTATTTGAGGCCCCCATCATTGTGAGTGGTTTCCCCATTGAGGAGGCTAAGGTTTATATGGATGGAAAGGTTGATTGATAGGATGAAGGGGCTACTAAGGAGGATAGGACCAAGGAGAGGGCATTGACCACGATGGATGAGTTGGAGGGTACCAAGGATGGAAAAGTGCATTCTTATTTGAATTGTAAGGAGGATATTGTGCACCTGGCATGCCCTATTCATATGGTCGAGGGCCTTAGGGCCTCCTCTGGTTGATGAAATAGAGTTGTTCCATGGAATTCTCTCTCCTCGGTATACAACCTTTAGGCCTAGAACAAATAAACATTTATCTATTGCATGGTTTTCCTCACAAAGGGAGTATACCTCTATGGTGTTTAGTGGGAACTCATTTCTTGGATGCATCTTAGTGCATCTAGGGAAAAATATAGCTAGTGCCTTTTCTAATTCCACTTGCTTCCTTTTAATTTTCATAATTTCCATCTACAAGGAAAATCTATGAAACATTTCACTCTTGAAATATTCCAACATACTCCCTATCTCATGTTTGATGGTTGAGGTGGAGGGAGAGGAGTTAACTAGGTCTTGATTGGACCTTCCCCTTTTCCTAACATCCCTCGAATGGTTCTTGAATACTATCTTGATGTCATCATAGGTCAACTGGTAAATATCTCTTCTAAAAAACATATTGAGGGCCTCCATTACCTCCTCCATGATCCTTAAAGGAAGTATAATCTTGAGTGATTTAGGATCAAGGGTACAATTAACCCTCATATAATTGAGTTGGAACCTCTCCTCATAATATTCTAAAGACACATCTGGCCCTAGGGTCACCCTAAATATTTCTTCTTTTTCCTCCTTAGACCTACAATAATCCATGCACTTCTCATTAAATGTGTGTTGCATCTATTCCTAGGTATTGATGCTTCCTCCAAGTATACTCATAAACTAGAGCAAGGTTTCATATTTAAGGGTGGAGGGAAAAAAACTTAGCTTTTGTGCTGCGAGGGTCCTATAATTTATAGGATCTCAATGTGATTGATTATTTTATCTCAGAAATATCACATTTTAAATAATATTTCATACTGCAAATTATTTCCAAAGAATAGATATAAAAATTAAACTAAAATAAGGGTTTTCACATCCAAATGCACCCTAATTAGGTTAAGTTGTATTAGTTTAGGAGAAAAAGAGAATGTAATATGTCTTAGGTCATGTGTATGGTGGGCTTATCCTAAGTTTTTATTCTATTCATAAAGTGCTCCACCCAAAATTTCGATGGGGACCACCAGCGCTAATCGCCACGCACATTACCGCCATGAATCTCAAACTCCACCCACAAACGATGACCCTCGAATCTTTTTGGACCCCCCACACCATGATTCTATTTAATGTAGAGGGGGGCAAGGGGTTTCCGAAAAGGCTATTTCCCGCTGCTACATGTCCTCTCCTCAGCATTTTTGACCCCCCTTCACCAATACCACAATCTGCCTCTACCACTCTCCGAAAGCGGTATCTGCTCCTTGGAGAAAACCGCCTTCCCAGTTACGTTCACCCTCCACTTCCACTAATCCTCCACTCCTATTCTTCCACCTAATAAGCTTCCCGCCTATTATGTGCCTACACATTATCCCCCACCTCCATGTCACCTCCTGCCTCCACGTCATATGTATGTTTCATGGTTAGTTAAATTATGTTTTCTTTTCCCTATACAACACAATAATTTCAAAGATTGTTTACAAACAATTGAGAATGAATTTTAAAAATTAGAAAGTAGTTTTTGTTTCTAAGATCCTCATGCATGAAAGCCTCTCTCCATTTTGTAACATTTTTTATGGTTTGGGAGATTCAGACAAATCCTTTCAGGTATATGTTTCTGAATTTTCTTGTTTTCAACGAGTGTTTTAAAATGCAGTTTTCGAGCACGTGGAAATGAATTTTCAAAAACGGAAAAAGGTTTTTGTTTACAATTTAGAGTCAGTCTGGTCATCCCTCCGTTAGAGATCATTTCTCTTATTGCATTTCATTTTTAGGTGCCTCGCTCAATTTAATCAGTTGCATTTCACTAGGGGCATGCCATAATCTGACGGAAGGGTCTTGTCATTCATTACCCCTCATGCCTTATCCATGCTGGCTTAGGTCTGTTCATCAAATCAAGTTTTAAAGTCACTTACAGTCCTGTTTTAGTCTCTTGATCAGCAAGAGTCATTTCAGTCATTAGGTCTAGGGTTAGTTAATTTTGTCTTCAATAATGTCCAACACAGTAGACCCATGAGGGAGGTCCTTAGTAAGTTTTCATTTCCAATATTTTCATCATCATATGCTCGACTATGACTTTTATTCAAAACTCTGTTTTGAAGAAAATTCGTCATTTCATTTTGTAATAAATTTCCATGTAATTTTCAAAAGTTTTTCAGTTGTTGAATTCTCCAGGCGTAGCCTTGGTCTTCCTTTGTCAAGACATGCCACTATCCCTACAAAAATTATGAAAAGATTCATCATTCAAGCCAAAAAATCAAGGAGGAAACAAAAAGACAGAGTTGTATTAAAGTCAAGAAAATGCCAATTTTAAAACATTACAAAAGTGGGTCTTTACAAAGACAAAATCAAACCCATGTCTTTATAAAGGTATTTCTTTGTGTTCAAAGCCCATTTCCATGCCAAGAACAAAGAGGAGGCATCTCAAAGTGATTTTTGAGAAAGAGTGAGAAATTGGACAAAAAATCGCTGCAACTTGCCGGCGCGACGCACTGGGCAGAAGACACAGCGCACCGGGGAGGCGCGACGCATCGGCAAAAAACGCACAGTGCATTTTTGAACGGGCATGACGCATAGGGGAGGTGCGACGCATTGGGCATGCTGCGCAGCGCACACAACAAAAGGCCCGAAATTGCTAAGAATTGTTCCCAATTGCCAATAATTCATACAGATTCACCAGGTAGAGCCTCGATCTTGGTGTTTCATCCAATTTTGTGATAGGCTATGGTGGATTATGGATGATAATGGTTAAAACAAAAACATCAAAACCTACCTCCTAAATTACCTCAAGGAAACTTGCTGTTAGGGTTTCAAAATCATTGTTTTGTCACCAAAGTCAGTCCTCCATCCATTTCTCCCTTTTTTTCATCATTCCCTAAGTTTCCTTACCCCCTAGGTTCATGAATTCCTTCTCCCAAATTCTTTTTCCCAAATTCTCAAATCCAAAACCTCAAACCCTAACCCTACACAAAAATTCCTAGTCTCATACTTAAAATTCCCAAACCCTAATGGCTGTCCCAAGAGACTCATGTCACCATTAGGTAGAATTCACCATCATTCAGAGGGTTGTCATCATCATGTCAGGGTCCAATGGGTCATTTTACACCTTGCTCATGCTTCAGTTGTGCCTAGGTAAGGTTCATTTCCCTCTCCTAGGGTTTTGAAGGCAATTTCTCTTGGATGGTCATATCATCAACAAAGCTTGTATCCTGATGTTCATACACCTTCCCCTATCCTTAACGTACCTTATTAAACACTTCCCATCACTGAGATCCCCCGAATTCCTCATTTTTGCACAAACCCTAGTTTCTTGCTACAACTTGACAATTTTTTGGGCTAGGCCTGTGTTTTGCCATTTTGGACCCCTTCTCCTCAGTCAATCTTGGAAATTCCACTTTCCCCTACTTCCTAACATCTCTCCCTACTTCCAAGAATGTTCCCAAGAATTTAGAAGCCCCTTATCCCCTTCATTTCGACAAATCCCCTGTTCCACACATCGGGATAGGTTTTACTCCAATGATGTTTCTAAGCAATAGAAGATGAATTTTGGAAAAATGAGAGAATTTTTTGTCCAAAATAGGCCAAGGAAGAAAAACCTCCTTCACGTTTTACACAGGTTTCATGGTTTTAGAGAAATGTCAAAAATACAGTCGCCTCGGGAGAATTGATGCACCTCTGAAGTGACCTTGGGAAAATCAAGTTTTCTCCTAGCTTGGTTCGCAAAATGACTTGCTTGATGAGTCAAATGATAAATATACACAAATATATTTCCAATGTGCTATCATGATCTCAATTTGGAGTTGAGGAACATCTTCAAAAATTTGACTGCAACAACACTCTGCCTTGAGGCAGCCTCATTTGGCACATTTTGACCAGTCTTGGGCAATTTGATTTTTTACAAGGAAAATGAACTCCAAATTGAAAATTTATAGTTGGGTTGAAAAGTATACTCAAATACCTTTCCAACGAGCTATCCCGTACCCAATTTGGACACCAGGAAGGTCCTCAAAACTGGTTTGAAAAAAATTGCTACTCATAGAAATTTTTAACACAGGGTTTTCCTCCCTATGTGCCGCGCCACGTGGCACTCGCTTTTGCTAGGGAGCTCAAAATTATAAAAAGTTTGCATTTTTGGATTTTACATGAAAAATTATGCTTTCTAGTGCATGGCCAAGAAATTTGGGCAAGTTTTGAGCCCTCAGGAGGTCAAAAACACTCAAAAAATGACCTCACTGCCCCTATTTTGACACACAGGAAGTAGTCTTGGGAGATTGAAGTTTTGGAGTGGAAAATGACATCCAAATTCAGAAATTCCATTTGGGTTGGAAAGTAAATAGGCATGGCTTTCCAAAAATCACACTTGGGATTAATTTGGACTTCCGTAGGTGCCTCGAAATCAGCTCCAAAGTGGTGCGACACATAGAGAATCAGGCGCGACGCATAGAGGATTTTTGCCTATTTTTCACTGTTCAGCTCAGAAATTCGCCCAATTTTGACTAGTTTCACTTTTTCATGTAACTCTTGATATATTTATATGTAATTTCATGACCAGGATGTAATTTTGGCACATTTTTACTTGTTCTAGAAGATTCATTCACTAAAAGGTGAAATGTGAGTGAATGAATTAGTTTCCTAACATATAGAGGCAAGTTGTTTCATTGCCTATTTTTCAGTTCCTTGTCTAGATATGGTTGAAAAAGCTCCTATAATGATGATATTTACCCCTAGAAGCATGGTAAGGAGTTAGAATTGTCTATATTATGTAATTTCTCAGTCATTTTCATGGTTGGATACTTTGGATTGCTTGGCACTTCATTGTACATTTCATTTCTGCAATTTTGGCAAAGGAAAGACCAGGGTTTTGCAACACTTGTTGGGATCCATGTGGCTCAGTGTTTTGATGGTGTTTTTATATAAGTAATTGTAATTTCACTGACGTTTATGTGTATAATTTTCCCTTCTCTTTTCTTTTGAAATTAAACAAATGAGTGACTGAGGTAGAATTCATTGGACTGCTGTGCTCTGCCTTGAAATTCTGTTTAATTTTACATGTTTTCATCTGTTTAAGGATGACCCTTGAGATCTTCTTGCCCTCCTTATCCGCTCACCAGTATGATCCATCCATTCATTCAATCCAAAACATCAAAACAATTGCCTTCCTTGCTCTGATCAGAACTCTGCAAAAACTAGGCCTCATCCTCGGACTTGAATTTGCCTTTCCCTTTTTCGAACAAAAAAACCCCGAAAATCAAATCAAAACTTTTCACTTCATACCTAGCCTAAAACTAGTTTGCATTTCAGTCATCTCAATCCACATCGATTATCTTTCACTGAGATTGACCTGGAGAGAGCCCTCTCCTGTCCTCGTAGGGCTAGCTACGAGGCTAAGCGTGGTTTGATGTGGACCTAGAACCTTGTCTTTTCAACCTGAGGCAAATCTAGGCTCTAACATAGTGGCGACCATACTGGGGACAAAATGGTTTGCTTGTTGATGTCATTTGTTTTATAAGCTACAAACAGAGCCTGAAGTTATGCCAGGTAGCCTTCGAAATGATTTTTCTTTGCATTAGCGCAAGTAGATAAACACTGCTTCAGTCAATCTTCGGTCTAGCTTGTGAACGTGACACTTGACTTGTGAATTACCCCCCAGTACATCATATCGTTCTAGAATTTGGGTGATGAGTCTAGAATTCGATAGGCTGAAATCATTCACTTGGCAACTTCATTCACTGAAAAATCCAGAAATCAATGCTTCATGGTGACTCCATTGCAGGAAGATCAGTAGCTTTAAATATTTTCAAGATGGAACGGGTTGCAAGAAGATACGGTCCCATGAGCCGAGATCACATTCCAGGTTTTCCAAATAAAATTCCTAAGATAGATTGGCAAAAGAATTTGCCTATGTTTAAAGATGATGATGGGAAGGATGCTGCCTTACATCTGGTTAGATTTCACATACATATTCGCAAGTTGAAGGTTGATTTTCCTGAAGATTTCTTGATGAAGATATTCATGGCCACTCTGGAAGGTGAAGCCCGATCTTGGTATGAAAGTTTGCTGCCTACTTGTATTTACTGTTTGAAGGATTTTCATGCCATGTTCTTTGAAAGGTATAAAGAATATTATCCATCATTAAATTTAGTTCAGAACTGTTGCAAACATTCTTATAGGTTTATTGAAATCCTTGAGAAATATTATGAAGATGATGACTTTATGGAAGTAAAACCTATCCCGATGTGTGGAACAGGGGATTTGTTGAATGAAGCAAAATGAAGGGGATAAGGGGCTTCTAAATTCTTGGGAAAATTCTTGGAAGTAGGGAGAGATGTTAGGAAGTAGGGGAAAGTGGCATTGCCAAGATTGACTGATGGGAAGGGGTCCAAAAGGGCAAAACACAGGCCTAGCCCAGAAAATTGTCAAGTTGTAGCAAGAAACTAGGGTTTGTGCAAAAATGAGGAATTCGGGGGATCTCAGTGATGGGAAGTGTTTGATGAGGTACGTTAAGGATAGGGGAAGGTGTATGAACATCAGGATACAAGCTTTGCTGATGATATGGCCATCCAAGAGAAATTGCCTTCAAAACCCTAGGAGAGGGAAATGAACCTTACCTAGGCGCAGCTGAAGCATGAGCAAGGTGTAAAATGACCCATTGGACCCTGACATGATGATGAAAACCCTTTGAATGATGGTGCATTCTGCCTAATGGTGACATGAAGCTCTTGGGACATCCATTAGGGTTTGAGAATTTTATGTATGAGACTAGGAATTTTTGTGTAGGGTTAGGGTTTGAGGTTTTGGATTTGAGAATTTGGGAGAAGGAATTCATGAACCTAGGGGGTAAGGAAACTTAGGGAATGATGAAAACAAGGGAGAAAGGGATGGAGGACTAACTTTGGTGACAAAACAATGATTTTGAAACCCTAACAGCAAGTTTCCTTGAGGTAATTTAGGAGGTAGGTTTTGATGTTTTTGTTTTAACCATTATCATCCATAAACCACCATAGCCTATCACAAAATTGGATGAAACACCAAGATGGAGGCTCTACCTGGCGAATCCATGCGAATTATTGGCAATTGGGAACAATTCTTAGCAATTTCGGGCCTTTTGTTGTGTGTGCTGCGTAGCACGCCCAATGCATCGCCCCTCCCCTATGCGCCATTCCCGTTCAAAAATGCACTGCACGTTTTCTCCCAGTGCGCCGCACCTCCCCGATGCACCGCGCCTTCTGCCCAGTGCGCCACGCCGACAAGTTGCAACGATTTTTTGTCCAATTTCTCACTCTTTCACAAAAATCACTTTGAGATGCCTCGTCTTTGTTCTTGGCATGCAAATGGGCTTTGAAAACAAAGAAACACCTTTCTAAAGCCATGGCTTTTATTTTGTCTTTGTAAAGACCCACTTTTGTAATGTTTTAAAATTGGCATTTTCTTGACTTTAATACAACTCTGTCTTTTTGTTTCCTCCCTTATTTTTTGGATTGAATGATGAATCTTTTGGCAATTTTTGGAGGGATAGTGGGATGTCTTGACAAAGGAAGACCAGGGCTGTGCATGGAGAATTCAACAACTGAAAAACTTTTGAAAATTACATGGAAATTTATTACAAAACGAAATGACGAATTTTCTTCAAAACAGAGTTTTGAAGAAAAGTCATAGTCGAGTATATGATGATGAAAATATTGGAAATGAAAACTTACTAAGGACCTCCCTCATGGGTCTGCTGGCATTGTTGGACATTGTTGAAGACAAAATTAACTAACCCTAGACCTAATGATTGAAATGACTCTTGCTGATCAAGAGACTAAAACAAGACTGTAAGTGACTTTAAAACTTGATTTTGATGAGCAGACCTGAACCAACATGGATAAGGCATGAGGGGTAATGAATGAAAAGACCCTTCTGCCAGATTATGGCATGCCCCTAGTGAAATGCAACTGAGTGAATTGAGCGAGACACCTAAAAATGAAATGAATTAAGAGAAATGATCTCTGATGGAGGGATGACCAGACCGACTCTAACATACAATATCATCATTTACAAAAAATTCTCTCAGTTTTCTAACATCTATTATGGTTTGGGATATACAAAGGTGTTACAGGACCTTATTTTTCATAATTTCGGGAGGAAAAAGCTCAATTATAGTTAGTGATTTTGATGCCACCTCATCAAGTAAGAGTTGCTATCAAATTAGAATTTCTCTTCTTTGTCACCAGAAATAAACAAATATAGTTCCAAGTAGATTCATTAGTTTTGAATGTCCTATATTTCAGTTCTATTTGTGTAATACAGTTTGAGATATTTGTAACAAATCTTGATATTTTTTCAAGGTATTTTAGTTTAAATTTTTATAACTACTTCATCATTTGAAGTAATAGAGTTTGATTGTTGAATATAATTTCCTCTACAAATTTTAATTTTCCAGTTGCTGGAAGCATCAATAATACAAGGACATTTTCACACGATTCATGTTGTGTACGAATTGGTGATGTTTTTTTTCTGTTCATGTGTTTAATCATTGTTTCTTTTCTCTATCATTCCTGAAAATCTTAATTACATAACTGAAAATGTGATGAATAGGATATGTTATATAGAACACTCTATTATACCTATTAGTAATTTATATGTTTCCTACTGAAGTCAAACTAAGGAATCCTTCATTGCTCCTTAATTTCTACTGAATCTTACATTTCTTATGTTTCATAATTCATTTAAAATTTTGAAAGATCCAACTAGTGCAACCTAGCTTACCCTTTGAAACTCTTTCAAAGTTTGATGTATATCCAGTTAATATTTAGACTCCATAGCCCAATGGATTTATAACAATTTAATCAACCAAGGAATCCAATAAAAAATAATCAGTACACTAATAACTAGCCTAAAACTCACATCAAACATAGCTAAATTTTGTAGAGAGATCCCTCTCTAAAGCTGGAAGGGATAGATCCCAACTTCCAAATTGGTTTTGATGTTGTCCAATGTGTTTACTCCCTCAACCTAAAAAATACCGAATGACAACATAATGGCGACCATACTGGGGAACAACATTTCATGTTCAAAATCATATCAAGTTCCAAATCTCATTATTGATGGTTGTATCATTGACCTCATGACTCCATGTTCAAAGTACCAAGAGTTTCAAAGTTTTTAGGGTGATTCCACTGTCGAGCAATCCATATCTCAGAGAATTCATGGCGACTCCCTTATCAAAGAATCCAAAATTGTAAAGCACTTATGGTGACTCCATTCCATTGTTGATTGATTTTAAATTGAGTTCAAGAATAAAACACAAGTATTATCCTATGGATAGATAAAGAATTCCATGTTTTCTGAATCCCATGCCCATCATTGATTGGTTAACTTATCTTCCATTTGTTGTTGGGAAAAGTATCCAATACGGAATGACCCTATCCCACTCTAAGGGTGATAGTACCTCAGCAACAATCAAAGCAAAGCTATTTGAGATTACTTCTTTATGAGATGTAAGAGAGGGGAGAAAGAGATCCACTAACCAATGTCTTCCGCTAATGATCGATCCAATCTTCTCTCCTTGCTGCTTGTTCCCAGCTCCTTGCTCTTTCACTAGCCCAACTACACCAAGATCCTGCAAAATCACAAGAGAGGGAAACTACAAGAAGCATACATTCATAATTGATTCAAGGATTAGAATAAATCAAATACACAAGCATAACAATACACCATTGAGATGCATGCATATAGAAGAACCTCAAATGCTTTATTAATGGAAGAAGTAAAGTTCAGGAAGTGATACAACCATAAAAGGCCCAATCCAGCATCACCTCCCAGCAGAAAGAAATCTCCTCTTCACCTCCTTCAAAGCAAATCACCCAATAGTTCTATACTCAAACCAACAGCACTTCCTTGCATTCACAAGATTCCAGCCCCGCTAGACCTCATGAGAGAGCTCTATATATAGGAGTTTTGGAGAAAGGATGAGTCAGCTTGAGCTTGGCATGAAGCTGACTAGTGTCCTCTCCCACTTCAGTTATTCTTCAGTTCTTGAGTCCACTTGGAGGTTCTTGCTTCCACTTGGAGATCTAGACCCTCTTACTCATCACTAGTCGAATTCCTTGATCCAAGTGTCATTTTGGAAGCTTCCTGGGCATTGACACCTTGAGGAATGACTGTGCCACTTGGCCAAACTCGCCCAGCACAGGTAGCCTTCTTTGCAGTTGACATTCAGCGCAAGTACACAGTGGAATAGTTGACATTCAGCGCAGATGCTCAGTGGAGCAGTTGACATGATCCAGAATTAGCTTGTTTTGAGTGTTTTCAGGTGGAGAACTGATATTTAGTGCTGTGGTTTGCTAACCTTGTTCCTCTAGGGGTAGGAACAACATGTTTAGGGACTTCAGATCCCTTAGATTATTGACATTTCATGCTTCATGCTGTAAGGCACAAAAATGTCTATAACAGTTGCCCCCTAAAGTATGAGGTCATTTATCGGGTGAAATGCTTTATCAGGAGGATCCGAAGTTCATTCAATCGCTGAGAGGTGACCTGTAATAAAATACAATACAATACATTATTTTTCATTCTGCTTTCATGATCTAGCCGAGGCGGGCATTCCCATGCTCAGCTTTATAAATTCATTTTGGTACATAGAACAGACGATCATCTGATGGTAGACTGATAATTCTCTGCTGAAATTATCATCCTTTGAGTAGGATGATCATCTGCTGCAATGATGTACATGTCAAATGTCTTTATATTTCCTGAATATATATCGCAGCCCGGATGGATGAAACTAGATCCGGGGTCTTCAAACTCGTTCGATCTTCACTCTAAGTACAAGTCGATCCATGTGAGAATTGCGCTGAAGTCGAACATGGAAAGACATCGCTTGATTACCGGTCAATGATGTAAACCGTTAACAAGCGCGAGAGGAATCACCGATAATGATAATGACCCTCAAGGTATTGCAGTACAATTCACATGGTGTGAATATAGGACTTGGCGTCGAACACCACGCAAAATCTTCTGGTCGAAGGTCATTGATGTATACCTGTCGCCGGAAGTGAGAAACTTGCCATTGAGGCATGCAAGCTTCAAAGTACTGAGGGGGTTGTTCCTAGATCAACTTCTCGGATAATGAGCTGAAGTCGACAAGAAGCGATCCATCAAAGGAGGGCCTTAATGAATCCCACATCAGTGACACGGAACGGAGCTAATGATTTTAGTGGAGGTGAAAACAATCTGTGAAATATGATTCAGGGTGGCGATCATGGGTGGATGAAGGATAATGTATGGTAGTGGATGGGACACGGTTGACTTTTTCTGAACAACATCTCTTGAACATATAACGACACTGATGCGATGGATCGGTAGCATTACCCCAAATGTGGATGGTTTGGCGAGGACCATGGTGATGAGACCGGTGAATGAAACAACCCAACCCGATGTGATACGGAAGAAAAGTGTCATGTTCAAGAGCGACTTGCTACCATTAAAGCTTTGAGGTTCTCCAAATTTTTCCCCAGTCATTTCTGACCAGTACCTCTTTATCTTTGTCAAGCTTGAGGAGGATAACATATGCTTGTTCTATAACCTGCCCTTCGGGCAAGCCCATCGCTATGTTTTAACGAGCCTAGCGATAGGGAAACTCGTTCTCGTCTAAAGACAATTTTGTCGCTATTTAATCATTTTAACGAGTCTAACGACAAGGAAAACTCGGTCCTTTTCATTTTTAGAGAGTCTGAAAAGGTACAAAAAGTTAACTCCAAAATTCCTTTTTCGTCATCTAATCCCTTAAGTCCGAAAAAGTATAAAACAATACAGAAGGGATGAGTTTTCGATAATTTTAACGAGCCGAATAAAACAAGCGCTCGACCTTTTTGTGTAATAATCCCTCAGGTCCAAAAATATTAAAATCTAGAGGAGGGATAGCTCTTCCAGTCCTTTTAACGAGCTGGAAGGCCAAAACTCGGCAAAGTTTTCATATTTTACGAGTCAAGAGAAAAGAGCTCAAAGAAGACTCGTCTTTTGAGGAACGAGTGATAAACAGGGATAGCAGCAGATTCCAGGTACAGGTTGGAATTTTCCAATCACGGCAGTGTCACAAGGATGGCTAGGTGAAATCACTCTTCGCAGCTATTCCTCAAAAAGGGTAAACAATCATATGGGGGTGAACGATCAGCCAAATGGAATGGAGGTGGCAGGTGCAAACACGACCAAGGCTTTTTATGGCTAATAAATTTACGATCACAATGGTTATTTACCGGGATAGGTTCATTTTTTAAAGAGCTTAAACTCTGGAGGAAACTCTTGCTCAATCTTATGTTTATTTTTTAACGAGCATGAACTATGTGCTTAAACTGCTCGGATCTTGCGTTTATTTTTTAACGAGCATGAACTTTATGCTAAAACTACTCGATCTTATGTTTATTTTTTAACGAGCATGAACTATGTGCTAAAACTGCTCGAATATACCAGTCATAAGATAAGAATGTCTCCTGTGAGATAGCTATTTTTTATGGAGCTTTATCTCACGAAGCTATGCTCTTTCTCATCCTTTCTTTATGCAAGTTTGGAAACGGCTAATCCTACGAGTTTAAAGGGTTAGACCTACAGGTTTAAAGGGAGGACCTAAAAATTTAAAAAATAAATAGTCGTCCCTTGCTTGCACTCCAAAAGGTTTGCATGCCCCCAGGTATAAAGTAAAATTTCAAGGCTGCCCCTACTTATCCGTCAAAACATTTGTTTTAAAGGGTGAGGCTTACCTCTTTCAGGTTACCCAAAGATTGTTCTGTTAATAGTTTAAACAAAACATTTCCTTGGCAATGTCTACCGGAATAGACAAAGGTGGGTGAAAAATAGTTTATTTCACTCACATAACTTTGAAAAAAGAATCTTATTCCAGAACAACCCCTCTTCCATCCACGGACGGGGTACGGACTAGTCATATTCTCTCGCGGAAATTCTATCTTATACCGAAGGTTTTCTCTGCCCGAAGCAGACCAGGATGCATGCCCCCTGGGTTCCAGTCCCATCTTTCCGAATCACTCGCACTCATCGGGAAGGAGGACTGGGGGTGGAGACATATCTTGATTGAATAGACCATTCAGGGTTGGTATGTGACTATTTGCGATGCGTGATCCCGGAAATGAAAGTTGGTCTACGAGCTTGACCACCCTTCCTTCGTGTGGAAAACACATTACTCTAAAGAGTGAGGAGACTATAGCTCCCATGCAATATATATAGTCTCATCCAAGGAGTAGGTTATAATCCAAGGGTCCTTGAATGACCATCACGTTCATTTGAACGGTCTTCCCTTTCAATGTAACAGGTACATTGGGGAGGATCCCTAATGGTCGACTGGTTCCTTTATCAAAACCCGAGAGATTTCTTATCTCAGGCAAAAGCTCCGGGGAACCCAGTGCTTTCCAAGCAATAGAGGAAAGGATACTCACAGATGCCCCTTCATCAATGATAGTGCCGGCCAATACCATTCTATAAATTTGGACTATGATTCTGAATGGTATACTGGCTGGCAACTGGGGTCTGCCTAGTTGGTTCCAATCAAAGGACACAACCAGGTTGCTTGGTGGTGGGACCGAATACACGGCCGGATATGACCCTGACGATGTTCCTTCCTGCGATAAAGGAATGGGCGCATTGCCCTGATGCTCATCAGAGTCGGTGTTGATGAAAAGAATCTGGATGGTGTCATCCTTATTCTCTTCAGTGAGGGTGTCATTTGAAGATGAATCTTCATTGACGGTGTCATTTGAGGATGAAACCTATGAAGGGAGAACCGGGTCAACTGCCGTTTTGACCTTTGGACTTTCGTCCGGTCTGGATTCAGTAGGTTCATTTTCAATGACTGACGCTTCAACTGACCACTTGAGCGGGCCAGCTGTATTTTCAACCAACAAAGGACTTGGCACGAGTTTTTTGTATCCAGGAGGAAGTCTCAACGGTGCAACCGGGCGATCTTCCAAAACTCTCTTCGCTTCGTCTAAGAAGGGACAACGGTGGATGGCGTGATCGCCTTCACACAGTCTGTAGGGGGATCTTGCTCCCCCTCTTTGTCTTGAACCTTCACTTTCGCTGGTTGACGGTAAGCATTCAACATGGCTATCAGAGGTTGACGCCCCCGAATTGTGCAACCAAGGGGACCAGTCCCTTAGTATCCGGGGAATACAGGGACAATCTCTATGGAAGTGGTCTCCTCTACATATGACACATGGCGATTTAGGCCCGGTCTGTGCTGTGTGTGGATTTTTGTCAGATGTCTTTTGCTTGCCCCCAGTCGCCTTAGGCTCCTTCTTCTTCTTCTCTTTCTTCTTCTTCTCCTTTTTCTCCATGGGAGCTTGGCTTTTGCCGGCTCTACCTTGCGAAGATGAAGGATTGGAGGAAGAGTTATAGGAAGTAGAAGGCTGGTGGGCAGCTCTAGACTGATCTAACTGTTGACTCGACTGTTCAGGAACCATGGTGTTCTGAACTACATTGGTTGAGAATAGCCAAATTGGCAGGCCAATCGTCAGTCCTGGAAGCGACAATGTGGCCATGTGGGGCGCACCAACTTCTCCCCAAGAGGAGAAAGGACTAGGATTTCCATCATGTCGAATTCCTTGGTTGGGGTGTTCCATGTTCTCAACCTACAGATCAATGCAGGAATAGGAGGTGATTATGTTCCGTTTAAAATAAATTTTATAACGACGCTTTAGACACAACTTGCTTTTTCACTTTTTAAGAGTCGAGAAAAAGCTAAAGATGACTCTAGTCTCCTTCGATGTTTTAACGAGCCCGAAGTGAAAAATGCTCGGGTGGACTTTTTCAGTTATAGAGTTTGAAAAAGGCCAAAAGAAACTACTCTGGAGTTCTAGGCAGAGGGTGTGCCAAACTTTTCGCAAAACCACAGAATACGTTTTACGGTACGAGTGGTCGATCTTCGTGAATGCTGTGTTCACTGCATTGCGATCAGTAGGGCGGCCAACACGGTTTCCTATGGATAAAGGCTTTGTTCCTATAGGGGTCTCCCAATATATACGCGACGGTACGTGGGAGCACAAGTCCGTATTGATACTTATCGCTTCACCGTGGAGGAATCACCCAACCACTCAACGCTAAGATATCACGTTTAACGACGCCGGAACACGTCTCTAGCTTAGACCTCTATGTGTTTGCGTTATGTTTCAATGCGTTGTTATGTAAATTCAATTTATTTTAAGGTTGATCTTGTTTAGCAGTTTGCCTTTATGGATCACCACGAGATGTATGATAACACTCCTAAATGCAGTCTAAGATGATAAGCAAGCTTTTCAATCTTTCAACTTTGAAAATCTTAACTACTGAGGGAAAAAAAAGACATCATCTTTTCACACAGATCACAGAGCACACACTAATGCACTTTTTCCTAA
Organism: Pinus tabuliformis; assembly: GCA_031772625.1. NCBI lineage: Eukaryota > Viridiplantae > Streptophyta > Pinopsida > Pinales > Pinaceae > Pinus > Pinus tabuliformis. Next base: position 1,108,603,403 of record CM062819.1, read on the forward strand.
ATCAACATGCAAGCTGTCAAAATGCACATGCACAATGCAGGTATTTCTTTTCTCTTTCTTAATGTTGATGTAATACAAAAAGAAAGCTGTTGTATAACTTTGAATTCAATTTCAAGTGAAAGCAAACAAGCTTGTCCAAAATCAAAAGACACCTTAAGATTTACTTGTTTCGACACTAGAAATATATAAATTCAAACCATATGACGAAAGTAAAAGCTCAATCAGCTATGAACAGCAAACAAACTAACTCTTAAGATCAAAACGACACTTTTCACAGGTCTAGATCTAAGAGGCCACAGCAAGACTAGTTCACTTTTCGTTATGGGAAACTGCAAATGATATAAGAAATACACAAAGAACAAACACAGTTTCTTTATACAACCGAGGCGGAATAGTGGCAAGGAAAGTTGGTTTCAGATAGGTACATTGACTGATAACAGGCAGCAAAAACAAGGATGAAAATAGGGTAATAAACAGCAGGGAACCCCAGTAGCACTAGGCAAAACTGGTTCAGCGCAGGTAGTACACTGTCAGTTTGACATTCAACGCAGGTAGCCCCTTCGGGATCTGCGTTGAAATGCAGACTGCCTTCACAGTGTCTGCAATGAAGAGTCAAACTTTCGTTTTTCTCAGTTTCCCGGTTACAGATTGCTAAAAAAATCACAGTTTTTGGCCAAATCAGAAGCTATCAATCAAGTACACACTAAGGGATGAAAAGGAGGATGAAAAGCTATCACTAAGAACTATTTAGAGTCCTTGTGGATCAGCTCTTCAAATCATAAACATGCTCAGAAATTGAGCTAGAGTAGCTGCCCTCTACTTTGCATTTGAAAGATTCAAATGCAGTTCGATTCAGTACTCCCTGTGTTTATGAAATGAATAGCAAAAACACAAACAACCAACAAGATACGATCCCTAGCGGAGTCACCAATTTGTTGTTGGGAAACGTATCCAATACGGAATGACCCTATCCCACTCTAAGGGTGATAGTACCTCAGCAACAATCAAAGCAAAGCTATTTGAGATTACTTCTTTATGAGATGTAAGAGAGGGGAGAAAGAGATCCACTAACCGATGTCTTCCGCTAATGATCGATCCAATCTTCTCTCCTTGCTGTTTGTTCCCAGCTCCTTGCTCTTTCACTGGCCCAGCTACACCAAGATCCTGCAAAATCACAAGAGAGGGAAACTACAAGAAGCATACATTCATAATTGATTCAAGGATTAGAATAAATCAAATACACAAGCATAACAATACACCATTGAGACGCATGCATATAGAAGAACCTCAAATGCTTTATTAATGGAAGAAGTAAAGTTCAGGAAGTGATACAACCATAAAAGGCCCAATCCAGCATCACCTCCCAGCAGAAAGAAATCTCCTCTTCACCTCCTTCAAAGCAAATCACCCAATAGTTCTATACTCAAACCAACAGCACTTCCTTGCATTCACAAGATTCTAGCCCCCCTAGACCTCATGAGAGAGCTCTATATATAGGAGTTTTGGAGAAAGGATGAGTCAGATTGAGCTTGGCATGAAGCTGACTAGTGTCCTCTCCCACTTCAGTTATTCTTCAGTTCTTGAGTCCACTTGGAGGTTCTTGCTTCCACTTGGAGATCTAGACCCTCTTACTCATCACTAGTCGAATTCCTTGATCCAAGTGTCATTTTGGAAGCTTCCTGGGCATTGACACCTTGAGGAATGACTGTGCCACTTGGCCAAACTCGCCCAGCGCAGGTAGCCTTCTTTGCAGTTGACATTCAGCGCAGGTACACAGTGGAGTAGTCAACATTCAGCGCAGATGCTCAGTGGAGCAGTTGACATGATCCAGAATTAGCTTGTTTTTGAGTGTTTTCAGGTGGAGAACTGATATTTAGTGTTGTGGTTTGCTGACCTTGTTCCTCTAGGGGTAGGAACAACATGTTTAGGGACTTCGGATCCCTTAGATTATTGACATTTCATGCTTCATGCTGTAAGGCACAAAAATGTCTATAACACCATTGTTTAAAGATAAAAAAGGAGATGATGCTGTTGTACATTTATTGAGGTTTCATATGTACATACATAAGCTTAAAGTCAAATTTCATGAATATTGTCTTATGAAATTTTTTATGGCAACTTTGGAGGAAAAGGCTAGATCTTGGTATGAAAATTTGTCTGCTGCTAGTATATGTTCGTTAAATCATTTTCATTTTGTTTTTTGTGAGAAATACAAAGAGGATTATCCATCTTTGTTGTTGATTCAAAACTATTGTGATCATTTTGAAAGTTTTATTCAATATCTGGAAGATTGCTATGATGATGCGCAGTTCACAAATGATGAAATATGAGAGGCTTTAGATGGAAATCCTTTCCAACATTATGAACAAAAAGTAGAAGTCTTACTTGAATTATGTTCCCCTCAGGAAGAAACAAAGGATGTATGTTGTGTATATGTTCATGAAAATTCCCCACAGGGAATAACTCTTGCAGCACCACAACAAACTAATCAGACAGAGGTTAAGGAAGAACTTCAATAGCCTGAACTCGATCAAGAAGATAACAACATTGAAAATCAATAGGATATTTCAGATACTATGGATGAACACATTAACACTGTGGTTGTCTCAATTGTAGAATATCAAATTAAAGAACACATTCCTTTTACTAATAAACAAGTAAAGGTAACTTAGCATATTGTTAAACATTCATTTATTGATTTACAGCAATTTTTTGATCCGAAAGAAGAACCAGCAGAGGTTAATTCTCTTGATCCATGAGAATAGTTTCAACAAACAATGTTTTCTTTAGTGATTAAAGACCAATTAGATTTTCATGATGAATACCTTGTCTTTCATGTTATATCTTGTCTCAAGTTACAACCCTCGAAGAAAATAATAAAGGTTCTCAATCATTAGTTTCTTCCCTGGATGTTAATGAAGTAAGGAAAAATATTGATACAAGTCATATTCCTTCGCTTGAAATTAATGAGCATTTGCAACTAACTTGTAAGATTCTGTGTGACCAAGCGAATGATAAGGACTTTCCTATTGCATATGATATTGCTGTCATATTTGAGGAGATTCAAGAGAATTCAAAACACTTGACTACAATGGACAATAACAAGGAAAAACAGTTTTCTCCCATTCTGTTTGAAGAGAATCTATTTCAACACATAAGTGAAGCAACAATTTGGAATGAGATTTGTTTTCTTGTTTTAAATCATCTTGAAGATCTTATGTTGCATGTTTTCCATGATCCTTTGGTCAGTTTATTGCAGTCATTGGTGAAGGGAGAATTTTCCAGATTCATCAATGCAACTATTGGATCCAGTGGAAAAGTTGAGTTTCCATTTTCTGAATTTATTTTTCTGCCTAAAGAAGTGGAATACAAACTTCAGTTAAGTGTCCATTTTCTTGAAAGGTTGCACTGGATGTTTGTTATCACTTTATATGGAAATCATTTTATCAGATTAGAGTAGGTAGCAAAGTGCAAATAAGCTCAGTGCCTTGAGCATTTTTGTTTTTCAAAGCACTCTTTTCAGTTTTAGTTTCAGATTGCAGTACAAATTTTAGTTAAGTATATATTTCATATTTCAGTGTGTACAATGGTTTTGATTTCAGTTTGATATTCTTTTAGTCGCAAATATTTCATGACAGAACAAGTTATAGACTTGGGAACAACCCAATGGATCAGGCTACTAGTCTACGTCGTTCTTGGCACCTCACATGGAGAGTGCCTGCCCCAGCTTGAGCCACTGTTAGGGTCCTATAATTTATAGGATCTCAAGGTGATTGAGTATTTTATCTCAGAAATCTCACATTGTAAATAATATTTTGTACTACGAATGATTTCCAAAGAGTAGATAGAAAAATGAAAAAAAATAAGGGTTTGGACATTCAAATGCACCCTAATTAGGTTAAGATGTATTAGTTTAAGAGAAAAGGAGAAATGTAATATGTCTCATATCATGTGTATGGAGGCCTTATCCTATGTTTTGATTTTTTTCATAAAGTCCTCCACCCAAAATTTTGATGGGGACCACCAGTGCTAATCCCCGACACATTACCACCATGAATCTCAAACTCCGCCCACATTTGATGACCCTCGAAGCTTTTCAAACCCCCCTGCCATGATTCTATTTAACGTGGAGGGGGGGGGGAGGTTCGGAAAGGTGATTTCCCATTGTTACGTGTCAACTCCTCAATATTTCGGACCCCCCTTCACTAATACCACAATCCACCTCTACCCCCTTCCGAAAGCGATATCTGCTCCTTGCCGAAAACTGCCTTCCTGGTTATGTCCATGTCCCAATGCCACTCATAATCCACTCCTATTCTCCCACCTAATCAACTTCCCACCAACCATGTTCCTCCACATTACCTCCCATATCCATGTCACCTCCTGCCTCCACGTCATATGTCTATTTCATCGTCGGTTAAATTATGTTTTTTTTTCCCTATAAAAACTTTCTTTTCAAACATTGTTTACAAGCAACTGAGAATGAATTTTAAAAACATGAAATATTTTTTTGTTGCTAACATCCTCATGCACAAAAACCTCTCTCCGTTTTGTAACATCTATTACGGTTTGGGAGATTCAGATGAATCTTTGTAGGTATGTTTTCTCAAATTTTCCTGTTTTCAATCAGTATTTTCATATGTGGTTTCCGAGCATGTGGAAATGAGTTTTAAAAACTAAAACATGTTTTGGTTTCCAACATCATCATTTAAAAAACCCTCTCTCAGTGTTCTAACAAATATTATGCTTTGGGATATACAAAGGTATTACAGGACCCTATTTTTCAGAATTTCAGGAGGAAAAAATCTCAAAGACAGTGAGTGACTTGGATGCCACCTCATCAAATAAGTGTTGCTATCAAATTTGAATTTCTCTCCTTTGTCACAAGAAATCCACAAAGATAGTTCCAAGTAGATTCATTAGTTTTGAATGTCCTATATTTGAGTTCTATTTGTATAATACATTTTTAGATATTTGTAACAAATCTTGATATTTTTTCAAGGTATTTTTTGAAATTTTCCAAGTGAATAGTACTAATGCAAAACAAAAGATAGAAAAAAGAGGAATATTTTAAGTAGAAACAACAAATACTTTGAAACCTCCCTGGAAACAATGCCAAAAAGTGATGAACCTCAGTATCCCAACAAAAATGTTGAGACTCCCAAGACTACAATCTTTAATTATCAGCCTAGGGTTTGTACAAAATTAGAGGTGAAAGTGTTATATGCACAGTAGGTTAAGTTCTACTCAAGCCACCTTCAAGGAATGGATCAGATCAAGGCATACAAATACCATTCCTTCAACTATATTAGAGAAAAAAATGCATGAAAAGAGAGAGTTATACTCTATTTTGAGGAATGAAAATGTTATTCTAATTGCAGAAATGAAATTGATATTCATCCAATTGTAAAGACTAACTCTAATTGTAGGAATGTAAAGACTATGTTAATTGTAGAAATGAAAAGTGTTATTCTACTTTCATAATGTAAATCAATTCTGTTATGAAACCAACTCACAAAAAGATAGAAAAGATAGTTGAACGCCTTAGAATTCAGCCTCTTCGAGGGGGAGACCTCCTTTACATTACACAAATGAACAATTCTTGGATGATACAAATGACAAGACCTCCTTTCTATATATAGGAGTCTAAGGGGTCATACTATAACGAGAGGCAACAATAATAATGTAAGTGCATAATAATAACAATAGTGGGCTTATATGGGGCACAATAATGACAATATGGGGTCTACACGGGCACAACAATATAATAAGGGGGTTGTACTAATAACAATAAGGGGTTACACTAGTAGTATAGGGACCTAACATGCCCTTCTCCTTCAAAAAGTGTTGTCCTCAATGCTTGAGTAATTCTTGATGTTTCTGTATAAATTCTTGTCCTCCCATGTGGAATCTTCAGCGGGTAAGTTCTTCCACTTGATGAGATACTCTTAAATTGATTGATTTCCTAGCTGTCAGGTTCTTGTTTCTGTGACTGCTCCAGGTTCCAATATGATTTTTCCTTCCTCTTCAAGTTCTGGCAATATTGTTTGAATTGGGATCTTCTGCAACTTTTGAATGAGTGGCCACAATTCTTCGTCCTTCTTCTATTCATACCTTGCTTCATTTATCCAATCTGGTTGGATAACAGAAATAGCACAAAATAATGCTTTCACATCCTCATCCTTTCCTGAGAGTGTATCTGCAACGAAATATTGCTTCCCTTTTCTGTAGATGATGTCAAAGTCATAACCCAACATAATTGTGACCCATTTTTTCTGTTCTTCTAAAGATAATATTTGTTCTAAAAAGTATTTAAGAGTATCATGATCCTTTTTTACCTTGAAGTTTCTTCCCATTAGGTAAGGTCGCCATTTTTTAAGTGCATGTAGTATTGCCAACATTTCCTTCTCATAAATAGCTCGCTTGAGATGTAGGTGTAAAAATACCCAATCACCTACATAAAAACATTTTTCACTATATATGTTGATCTACATGTTGTTTCATTCGATTCTGCACCAAAGTGGCGTTATCCTTTAAAAGTTGGAGAACTTGTTGTTGATGCTCGATGTGATCTTTCACTGCTTGAACCTTTTTCTTCTTCATATGTCCTTCTATCTTTAGAGTTTTAGGAGTGGTAATTTCTTCCAATGCTTTACAAGATATGGTCAGATTCATTTCTTGATGCTCGATGTGATCTTTCACTTCTTGAACATTTTTCTTCTTGATATGTCCTTCTATCTTGATAGTTTGAGGAGCGGTAATTCTGGCCAATGCATTACAAGATATGGTTGGATGCATTTCTTCTTTCTCGATGTGATCTTTCACTTCTTGAACCTATTTCTTCTTGATATGTCCTTCTATCTTGAGAGTTTGAGGCGTGGTAATTCTTGCCAATGCTTTACAAGATATGGTCGGATTCATTTCATCCTTTTCTGGGGTTTGTTCCTGGTGTATATCCTCTTCTTTTGATGTTTCTTGATCCTTTTCTTCCTCCTCTTCATAATCTATGTAAAATAATTTCTTCTCAGCACACTTATGACCTTTAGTGCATTTGCTATCATAATTGTAACAAAGCCCTTTTTATCTTTTTTCTTCCAATTGTTGTGGTGTCACCCTTGTAGGTTGTGGAAGGCTAGGAGAAGAAAAACTTCCATAATTATAGTCATAAGTGGTGGGATTCCTTATTTCCATAATTTCACTTTCAACTTTTCTTGCCCACCTGAATGCCTTCCCCAATGAATCAGGTTCCCAAAGACGAACCTCATGTTGAATGTTATCCTTTAAAGTACCTATGAAGACATCAATCCTTTCCTTCTCTGGAATATCATTTACCCTTATATTCAACTTTTGAAAGTCCCCAATGTGCTCTGCCATTGAACCCTTTTGTTTGAGATTTATCAATTGGCTAAAGAAGGTGTTTCTCTTTGTATCCTCATAATGTGCTATCATTTCCTCCGTGAAAATTGACCATGTGACAAGTGGTTTATGAGAACAAAGCCCTTTATACCATAAAAATTGATTCGGTTCTAAATATGAAGATGTAATACGTACCTTTCGTAATAGTTGCACCTCATGTAGATCAAAATATTGCTCCATATGTAGTATCCAATTTACTGGATCCTTGCCATCAAACTTCCTCATATCGCCTTTTCTTGATTTTACGAGATCGATCTTGAAATGACTATAACTCTGTAATTTCGGCTCTTCCAATTTTGAAATTTCAAACCGTAGTAGTCCTCTACGTCCTCTTTCCAGTGCCACCAGAATAATCAAAATTGGATTCTCCAAGGAAGAGTTATGCCAAATCTCCCACGGTGACCTAATTATAAGCTAGTTCAGTAGAGCGAACTTGTACGACGTCCCACGTGTCACTGTTTCAACCTTAGTACCTGAAACTAATTCAAAAAAAAACTTCAATCCATCCTCTTTCTGTAACTTCTTACAAAATTTCAATCTGATGCTCAAAACGAAAGATATGACTATTTTCCCCAAGTCACCTGTTTGGAATGTAATTTGGGAGTCTGCAAAAGGCCAACTTCCTCAGACCATATCTTCGCAAATATAGCGCGAAAAGCTTTGACATTTGGACCCAAGGTTCATTAAAATTTCAACCCAAATGGGTTTTTTTTAGCATTTGAAACATTGCAGAAAAAAAAGTTATAGCGCAAATGTTATAGACATTTTTGTGCCTTACAGCATGAAGCATGAAATGTCAATAATCTAAGGGATCCAAAGTCCCTAAACATGTTGTTCCTACCCCTAGAGGAACAAGGTCAGCAAACCACAGCACTGAATATCAGTTCTCCACCTGAAAACACTCAAAAACAAGCTAATTCTGGATCATGTCAACTGCTCCACTGAGCATCTGCGCTGAATGTCAACTGCTCCACTCTGTACCTGCGCTGAATGTCAACTGCAAAGAAGGCTACCTGCGTTGGGCGAGTTTGGCCAAGTGGCACAGTCATTCCTCAAGGTTTCAATGCCCAGGAAGCTTCCAAAACGACACTTGGATCAGGGAATTCGCCTAGTGATGAGTACGAGGGTCTAGATCTCCAAGTGGAAGCAAGAACCTCCAAGTGGACTCAAGAACTGAAGAATAACTGAAGTGGGAGAGGACACTAGTCAGCTTCATGCCAGCCTCAAGCTGACTCATCCTTTCTCCAAAACTCCTATATATAGAGCTCTCTCATGAGGTCTAGGAAGGCTGGAATCTTGTGAAAGTAAGGAAGTGCTGTTGGTTTGAGTATAGAACTATTGGGTGATTTGCTTGAAGGAGGTGAAGAGGAGATTTCTTTCTGCTGGGAGGTGATACTGGATTGGGCCTTTTATGGTTGTATCACTTCCTGAACTTTACTTCTTCCATTAATAAAGCATTTGAGGTTCTTCTATATGCATGTGTCTCAATGCTGTATTGTTATACTTGTGTATTTGATTTATTCTAATCCTTGAATCAATTATGAATGTATGCTTCTTGTAGTTTCCCTCTCTTGCCATTTTGCAGGATCTTGGTGTAGCTGGGCCAGTGAAAGAGCAAGGAGCTGGGAGCAAGCAGTAAAGAGAGAAGATTGGATCAAGCATTAGTGGAAGACATCGGTTAGTGGATCTCTTCCTCTTCTCTCTTACATCTCATAAAGAAGTAATCTTGAATAGCTTTGCTTTGATTGTTGCTGAGGTACTATCACCCTTAGAGTGGGATAGGGTCATTCTGTATTGGATACTTTTCCCAGCAACAAATTGGCGACTCCACTGGGGATCGTATCTTGTTGGTTGTTTGTGTTTTTGCTATTCATTTCATAAACACAGGGAGTACCGAATCGAACTGCATTTGGATCTTTCAAATGCAAAGTAGAGGGCAGCTACTCTAGCTCAGTTTCTGGGCATGTTTATGATTTGAAGAGCTGATTCACAAGGACTCTAAATAGCTCTTAGTGATAGCTTTTCATCCTCCTTTTCATCCCTTAGTGTGTACTTGACTGATAGCTTCTGATTTGGCCAAAAACTGTGAATTTTTGAGCAATCTGTGACCCGGAAACTGAGAAAAACGAAAGTTTGAATCTTCAGTGCAGGCACTGTGAAGGCAGTCTGCATTTCAGCGCAGTTCCCAAAGGGGCTACCTGCGCTGAAGGTCAAACTGCCAGTGTACTACTTGCGCTGAACCAGTTTTTCCTAGTGCTACTGGGGTTCCCTCCTATTTATTGCCCCGTTTTCACCCTTGTTTTTGCAGCCTGTTACCAGTCAATGTACCTATCTGAAACCAACTTTCCTTGCCACTATTCCACCTCGGTTGTATAAAGAAACTGTGTTTGTTCTTTGTGTATTTCTTGTATCATTTGCAGTTTCCCATAATGAAAGTGAACTAGTCTTGCTGTGGCCTCTTAGATCTAGACCTGTGATAAAGTGTCGTTTTGATCTTAAGAGTTAGTTTGTTTGTTGTTCATAGCTGATTGAGCTTTTGCTTTCGTCATATGGTTTGAATTTATATATTTCTAGTGTTGAAACAAGTAAATCTTAAGGTGTCTTTTGATTTTGGACAAGCTTGTTTGCTTTCACTTGAAATTGAATTCAAAGTTATACAACAGCTTTCTTCTTGTATTACATCAACATTAAGGAAGAGAAAAGAAATACCTACATTCTGCATTTTGCATTTGATAAGTTTGCATGTTGATTTAGGAAAAAGTGCATTAGTGTATGCTCTTTGATCTGTGTGAAAAGATGATGTCTTTCTTTTCCCTCAGTAGTTAAGATTTTCATAAGTCGAAAAGATTGAAAAAGCTTGCTTCTCATCTTAGACTGCATTTAGGAACTTGTATCGAACATCTCGTGGTGAACCTTGAAAGGCAAACTTTAAAAATATCAACTTAAAATATATTGAATGAACCTAACAACGCTTTGAAACATAACACAAATACATAGAGGTCTAAGCTAGAGACGTGTCCCGGCGTCGTTAAACGTAGTGACTGTCGATCTTGACGAAGGTGGGTGATTCCTCCTGAGAGTCGGTGGCACTAATACGGACTTGTGCTCCCACGTACCGTCGCGTATATATTGGGAGACCCCTATAGGCATATATCTTTTATCCTTAGGAAGCCATGTCGGCCGCCCTACTGATTGCAATGTAGTGAACACAGCATTCACGAAGATCGACCACCCGTACCGTAAAAAGTATTCTGTGGTTTTGCGAAAGGTTTCGCACACCCTCTACCTAGATCTCCAGAGCAGTTTCTTTTGGCCTTTTTCAAACTCTATAACTGAAAAATTCCATCCGAGCATTTGTCACTTCGGGCTCGTTAAAACATCGAAGGAGACTAGAGTCATCTTTAGCTTTTTCTCGACTCTTAAAAAGTGAAAAAGCAAGTTGTGTCTAAAAGCGTCTAATAAAATTCATTTAATTTGGAAACACAAATTTCCCCTTTTAATATTTTGGTTGATCGAGTAATCCGCAATCGTGGAAGAAAGTCAATTGAAACCCCGTCGTTCGTGGAGGCTTACGAGTCAACCGTCTTTGTCTCCGGAATCGAAAACAGTACGGACAAAGCGAACTCGTTTAACCGGTTCAAAATCTCCTTTAAAAGTTAGAACAAGTGTTCGAACTACATCTGAGGTTCCGGTTACTCCAAACATTTCTGGAAACCCTGCCTCTATAGAAGAAGTTCAACAGCCACGAAAGGACAGTAATATTGATCCTAGTCTGGGGTCAAATACTTGTATAACTGAACCAGTTCCATCTGTAACCGGTCCAGAGAGTTTTTTTCCTCAAACAACTGTCGCTGTCGAAACAACCACTTCTTCGGCACCAGAAATATTTTACGGACCTGACGGTCTTCCTCTTCCACCGGGTTTGATTGCGATAGAGGAAATTGCAGAGGATCCGCAAGCAAGTACTCCAACTCATTTTGGAGTCAGGGTCACTCTATTTCCTTCATCAGAAGTTAATCCACCACAAGTGGAAGTTCCTGTAGAATCGCTAGGCAATCTATTGGATAGACTTAAAATGTCTGAACAACCGTCATCATCTAGGACTGTGTAACATGACACAGCGACAACAGAAGCCCCTGCCGTCACTCCGACGATGTTTGCCGGCATACCAGCTGTCCCGACTAGCTCTCAACCGCTAGAAGGAGTCCACCAAGGGACTATTTCGACAGTGTGGTCTGTTCCAGTTTGTTCATCCGGAGTAATACCCGGAAACTCTTATGTTGAGACTCGACAGATTGATCCTCATGGAGGTCAATTTGGGCCATCTAGTCCTCAAGGACTAACAATCCCTCTGAGTTCCGGATTGCTACCGTATGGGGGGTAGTATACCCTTTCATTACCTCCTCCAGTAGGATATCCATACAGCAGTTCTCAACAGTATTCAGGTTATACTGGAATTGCATCAAGTAATTGGGTACCTATGCTACCTCAACAACCAAGGGTTGTATATTCTATGCAACAGTGTGTACCTATGACAAACATCCCAACCACACCGGCTATTGTAACAGTGTCACAAGTTCAAGCGATACCTGTTGCATGTCAACCTCAGATTTCTCAGGTTGTGATGCAACAACCACTTGACCATGGGTCACAACCACAATCGCCAACTGGTGGGGCGACACAAGTACAAACGGGTACAATTACCCCACACCTCGGTCCAATGGTTAGCATGGCACAACAAAACATGGCTTCACAACCATGGCTTGTGCAATACCAACAACCGCAATTCCAGCAAGTATACCAAGGTTCTGAGCAGCAGATCTTTGCGAATAGTGGACAAGTGTATATCCAAAACGGTTAAAATCAACCACTTTACAGTGGCCAAGTCCACCAACCGTATCAGTCATACCAACATCAATTACATTATGCTGGTATGCAAAGGCCCACTGCTCAAGCGATTCCATCGTACCCTGGTTATGCTTCGCCTAACCTGAATCAACAGTTACCATTCGTGGCGACTTTAGAGTTACCCGATCTACACCGGTTAACCAACGATCCGATTGCTTATGCCCCTTGGTGGCCAGCGATTCCTCATAAACTTCCATCTGACATTCCTAAATTCAATGGAAATCCAGATGAAGACCCATCGAATCACGTGATGACTTTTCATCTATGGTGTTCGTCGAACACCCTAAACGACGATTCAATAAGGCTTCACCTTTTTCAGAGGAGATTGACAGGTCCAGCGGCTAAATGGTATATTGAATTGCCAAGAGCCTCTTTCGACAATTTTAGTTCCCTAGCCACGACTTTCTTAACCCATTTTCAATTACCGATAAGTTATGAAACGGGAACAGAAATATTAACCAACTACAAGCAGACAACTGCCACCCATATATTTGATCATATACATGAGTGGCGTCATCGTCGTAAGATGGTGAAAACGTACGTTCCCGATCAGCTATTAGCTGAATGGTTTATAAAGTCGTTACTTCCTGCTATTACGGAAGATGTGGCCAAGGGGGGAGTCGTAACAGAGGAGCAAGTTATTGCTCGTGCACAATATTTGGACTTAGTTTATACTCAGTCTGGCACGCTCTACGACAAAATACCTGACGCCCCTAGATCGGAATTTTCAATTCCTCCCCCTCCTAAATCAAATAGTGACTCTCATGCCGGTGATGGCGTGATTGGCACAACAAACACGAAATCGATAAAGGCTTCATCAAAGAAAGCCCATAAGAATTCGGATCAAAATGCAAAAGATGAAATTCTTGCTTCGGAAGTAAATTCCGTATCAGAAGATAAAGGCAAAAAAACCAATCAACCAGGAAGCAAGAAGAAACAAGACAAAGGGAAGAAGAAGAAACAGGGTGAGTCATCCCCTGGAAAAAATTCTTCAAACCCTCCTGGGAAAGGGAAACAAAATTATCCATGTCTAATATGTGATGATAAGGATCATAGCACAAAGAATTTCCCATTCAAAGCTGAGTTAAAAAGGTTCTTTAAAAGTTCCCAAACCTCAGCTGTGTTAACTGATCCATTTCCCAACCCAGGTCAAAATCTGGTTGATAGTGGAAATGCTTCCCCGTCGCAAGGACTTATGTTGTCGGTTTCAAAACAGCAGAATGATGCTTTGATTTCGACAAGGAACAAAGATTATGGGAATCCTCAGCTGTCGAACGAAAAAGGTAAAGATCAACCAAGTAGTTCGACAACAACTTCGAGAGAAGTTGTACCACCCATCATTCCTGAATTAACAATAAAACCGCCAAAGGGAGTAGTACACAAGTCGACATTTAATCCTCGCGCCAGAGCGGCGCAGCATTATAACATAGTGGAAGATTTGGCACAATCGCCATCCGCTATGTCGACTCTTGAGGTACTACAAAATTGTCCATCCCAAAGGCAGGCGTTGTTATCAGCTATTGGTGGGGTTGACCCTAAGGATTCGAATCTTGTATCCTTTGATCACAAAGGATATGGTCCTCAGTTACCAGCTCAACTAGCTTTCCTTATTCAAGTGAAAGTCCTCAACAAAACTGTTCACAGAACAATTATTGATGAGGGAGCATCGACATGTATTATGTCGATGAGCTGCTGGAAAACTTTAGGATCTCCAACCTTGTCTCGATCATCGACGGCATTAAAAGCTTTCGACGGAAGGACTTATACCCCCTACGGTATCCTTAATAACTTGAAAGTTGAACTAGGAGGAAAAACAATAGAAATTGATGTTGAGGTCATTGATGGAAATCTTGACTATAACATCCTACTGGGTAGACCATGGATTTATGCCATGGCAACTGTTGTGTCGACTTATTTTAGGAAGATCGAATTCCCGTTTGAAGGAGGGATTACGGTCGTCGACCAACAGAACTTCCTCCCTAATGGTTCACAAGTTACAGGAAGCATTCCCATGATCCATGAGAGCAACCATTCGCTTCAAGATATCAGAGTAGGATTATTGAAAGACCCCACATTGATGGGAACTTTCGCGCTACCACCTCCTATTTATATGGGAAATGTACCGTTTGTAGCAACCTGCAACATGATATCTTCCACGAAGGTCAACATGGATCATACAATGGTTTTGCCCCCAAGTCCTTTAGAAATATTGTAGCAATCAATGTTTCAAGCATGGGAGGCGAACCCAAATCAACGCTCGTCAAGCGTTTGGGTAGATAGGTCTAGAGAATATGGTACCACATTAGATCCTTGGTCGAAAGTACATGGGACTAACGAAGGAATCTTACAATCAATGTTGATTGACGGGGCACCATGGAATGATCACCACCATCGTTCCCTTCTTCCAGAATTTGAAGAAGATACTCAAAGTGACCTTTATCACCCTTCAGTATTTGAATTCCTAATAAATACTGTAAATACGGTGGATTCCGAGCGAAACCTATCCAATATTGAAGAGACTATAGCCATAAATATCTCGACTAAAATAGATGTTGTAGAGAATATTTATGTCGGCAAAGGTTGTTCCCCTTCAGAACTGGAAATATATAACGCTCTGTTTCGCGAATTCAGAGATGTCTTTGCTTGGTCATATGATGAAATGCCAGGCATTGACTCGAGTATCGTTGAACATGAAATTAAAATGTATCCCGATGTCAAACCAGTAAGACAACGGCTTCGGCAGGTGCACCCCAAGAAAGCCGCAGCCATTAAAGCAGCAGTTGAAAAACTTCTCCATGCTGGATTCATCTACCCAGTTCCTCTAACCGATTGGGTATCGAATATTGTCCCTGTTATGAAGAAACAAGGGACGATTAGAGTGTGTGTCGATTATAGGGATGTAAACCAAGCTTGTCCGAAGGACAACTACCCTACACCCTTCATCGACCAGATAATTGATGAATGCGCCGGATGTGAAATCTTTTCACTTATGGATGGATTTTCCGGGTATAATCAAATAAATATCCGCCCACAGGACCAGTCAAAGACTGCATTTATTTGTCCGTGGGGCACATTCGCTTATCGAAAATTACCCTTTGGTTTAAAGAACGCAGGGGCGACGTTTCAGAGGGCAATGAATTATGCCTTCCATGACATCAAGAACATTGTTCAACCTTATCTCGACGACCTCCCGGCTCATTCGCGAAAGCGGACTGATCATCCACAGCATTTAAGAGCGATATTTCTACATTGCCGACACTACAAGATAAGACTCAATCCACACAAATGTGTGTTTTGCGTCAGTTCTGGTCATTTACTTGGTTTTGTAGTCTCTAAGGATGGGATTCGTCTCGACCCCTGCAAGGTTCAGGCAATCATTAATTTGCCTCCACCTTCAAATTTGCTTCAGATTCAGAAACTCCAAGGGAAAGCGAACTTTCTGAGGAGGTTCATTCCAAATTACGCAGAACTTGCTAAAGGTTATACTCGTCTTTTGAAAAAGGATGTACCTTTTGTCTGGGACCAGGTGGCGCAAGCTTCCTTTGATGCTCTGAAAGATTGTCTAGTAAAAGCATCATTAATGTACGCCCCGGACTATCAAAGAGATTTTAACCTGTATCTGGCTGCAGCGGATACGACCATTGCGATGGTTTTAGTTCAAGAAGTCGATGGAATTGAACATCCTATCTATTATTTAAGTAAAAACTTAAATGATACAGAAAGTAAATATTCTTATGTTGAAAAACTAGCGCTTGCAGCTGTTCAAGCGATTCAAAGGTTTCGACATTATGTCCTCTTTCGGAAAACTACCATCTTGTCAGATTGCAACCCCATGACTTATATACTGTCGCGACAGTTGCTGGGGGGCAAATATTCAAAATGGATAGCGATCCTTCAAGAGTTTGATCTGGAATTTGTAAAGTCCAAATCAAAGAAAGCTCTAGTTTTCGCAGAATTATTGTGCGATCTCCCATCGTCGTCCAACGATGAAACATCGGAAGAGTCAATCGTGGACGAAAGTTTGTTTCTGATATCTGCAAGCGATGAGTGGTATGGAGATATCATAGTTTATCTCCAAACCCAAAAATTCAGGCCTAACACCTCTCGCTCCGAACAAAAACGTATACGATACCAAGCAAAAGACTACATGATCGTCGGTGATACACTTTACCGTCGTGGTGTCGATACAGTTCTGAGGAGGTGCCTTACCCATGAGGAGGCCGAAAAAGCCCTGAATGAGTGTCATTCAGGCGCGTGTGGGGGGCATCAATCTAGATATGCAACAGCACAAAAAATCTTACGAGCAGGATACTTCTGGCCAACCATGTTCAAAGATTGCATAACCGCAGTCAGAAGTTGCCATGCTTGTCAAATTTTTGATAGCAAAACCAGGCGACCACCCGCACCTTTACAGCCAATAGTTGCTGTTGGGCCCTTCGCCAAGTGGGGCATCGATTTCATGCAATGTAACCCCACCTCGACCGGGGGGCATGGGTATATTATAGTCGTTGTTGACTATTTTACCAAATGGGCCGAGGCGATGCCTACATTGGATAACACTGGTGAAACAACTGCCCTTTTCTTTTTCAATCATGTAGTCGCCAGGTTCGGCGTACCACAGGCTATAGTTACAGATCATGGGTCACATTTTCGCAATCACATGATGGTCGAATTAGCTGCCAAGCTAGGGCTATCTCACGATAGCTCTACCCCATATTATCCGCAAGCCAACGGACAAGTTGAAGCAATCAACAAGGTCCTGAAGCGTATGTTGCAAAGGATGATCGGGGTTCATAAAAGAAGGTGGCACCTAATCCTGTACTCAGCCTTGTGGGCTTACCGAACGTCGGTAAAGAATGCAACCGGGTTCACACCTTTTCAATTGGTGTATGGCCTGGAAGCAGTCTTGCCAATCCAGTGCGAAATTTCGTCGCTTAAACTCGCAATTGATCTCCTCCCTGGAACTTCAGAAGAAGAGGCTCGTTTCTTGGAATTAATCCAATTGGATGAAACCCATCGTGATGCCGCTTTGGCTAACGAAGCCCATAAGAAACGAGTCAAGGCTCAGTTCGAAAAAAGTGTCAAACCCCGTGTCTTCTCAGAAGGTGATTTGGTCTTGCTTTATGACCAAGAATCCGATAAATTGGGAGCAGGTAAATTCAAGTCTTTATGGATGGGCCCCTATATTGTTAAAAGGGTGTTAGCAAAAGGAGCCTACGAGTTAATGGATTACGACGGAATTCCACTGGCGCAGCCCCGCAACGGGCTGTACCTCAAGCGTTACTATGCTTAAATAGTAACCTGCATGCTTTTGTTGTATTTTGTTTTCGCTAAAGTATTTGTTCTGGTCGAGTGATCCACCTTTTTCATTTGTTGCAGATGTCGAACCTTCTGGAGACATGTGTTGGATATGCCGACGGAGCGAGTCGTAGTTCGCGGAACCTATCTTCCGCAGCCTGGGCCATTTTTGATCCAAGCGGCGAGTTAGTAAGTTTCAGAGGTGTGTGTATTGGGCAATCAACGAATAACATCGCTGAGTATAGCGTGTTGATAGAACTACTCTCTGATGCCATCACACGTGGCATACGCCGACTAATTGTCAGGCTAGACTCATAGCTCGTAATACTACAACTCAATGGTATATATTCTGTTCGCAATCCAGCTATTTATCGCATGTTCCTAAGGGTTAAAATCTTGGAAAGACGATTTGATTCAATTCAATATCAACATATTTCCATAAACTTAAACACATTAACCGACTCATTAGCAAACTATGTGTTAGATAGACATTTGCAACATTTATAAAAAGGACACATCATCAAAGATTGTACATATGGATCATATAACTCAAACAGAATAAAACTCGAAAATCAAAATACATATAAGCTGTTTATAGTTCATACATAATGTTCTGTAACCAAGACAAAATTGGTCATATGACCTAAAACTCAAAAAGATGCTAGGGGGCACCCTAGCCTAGTGGTGCTCATGATAGCACGTCACGGCCTGTGCAATCATGCGCAAGAGACGAGTCCATCGTCTAGGCACGCCAGTGGTGTGTCGCTGCAGCTGTAAAGGTAACTCATCAATCCTCACATCGGGAATGCCGAGAGTAAGGCTCTCAACCTGCTCCTGCACAGCTGTAAGGGTCTCAATATCGTCAAGGTCGCGAAGAATAGCTCTCCTAGCAGGCTCTGCTGCCGGGGCAGCAACTGGCGGTCTCGGACGAACTGCTGGACGAACAGGACCAACATCTGCATGCACCCAAGAGTATGATTAAAAGTCTTGATAGAATAAAGCACAGCAACATTATGAATAAGAACAATAAACAGTAATATGGTCAAAGAATTTACCAATAGCGCCCCACTGTTCGCCATCCGGTAACACCAAATCCGGATCACCTCGGAAATCCATACCCACATATGGATACTCGGAGAAGACCATCTCCTGGTGCTCAAACCACTTGAAGAAGGCCTCAGTAAAAGTAATCTGAGGTTGACCAGCATGCCTCGACATGTGATCAACCCACCTCTGCATGCGTGGCTCGGTCGGAGAAGGCAAGTCGAGTATGATGTACTGAGGCTGCATCAGTGGGATTTTCTCCAAGGCAAAGGCAGTCAGAATAGAACCAAATCCAAAGTTCTTCAGCTTCCCGTCCTTTACCTTGGTCAATTGACTTTTCATCTGAACAAGTACTGCATCACACCAGTTGAATACTTTCGGTTGGAGACACTCCAAGGCGTGCTGCATATAAGATCTGTTGGCAACATGTAGAGCTGCGCTACCGGCCATCCTACCAATGGTATACAGAATGGACCTGAGAGACCTGTCAGTAATCTCACGGATAACAATCTTGCCGTCTCTGCTCGGCTGAGAACCTTCCCTGCAATACTGGCGGACATAATCTCTGGTGGAATCAGTCCCCCGGGCCGTACCTGACAAGGAAATGAGGGCACCTCGTCTTGACAACCCAGTCAAGAAGTACATGTCCTCTATGGTCAAGGGGATGGACTTTCCCCTAATCTGGAATACTTGGTTAACAGGATCCCAAGCATCAAGCATATACTGCAACAAAGTAATCTGTGCCCTCATGCTAGAGATACGGAAAAACTTCAGCAGGCCACAGTTCCGCAGCGCGTTCACCGTGACAGGGTCATGGAGGGCAATCATGTCCTCCTCTTCATGTTCTCGTTCTCACCACATAATGGACATTTTGTTCAAAGTTCCCTGCAAAGCAAACAAGAGAAAGAGTAAGTTCCTGATTTTGATGAAAAACTAGCGAAAACTCATCAAAAAATGAGTTGAAACTCAATTTTTATGAGCCCAGCGCAGGCAGAGAGTCTCCCACCTGCGCTGAGGGTCAGGCTGCCTTAAGGCAGCTTGACATTCAGCGCAGGTTTCGAATGGGGAACCTGCGCTGAAACTAGGGCACCCTGGCAAAACCCCAGGGGCTCAGAAAGACTGAAAAATAGGCATGAAACTGGAAAAGGAAACCATGAAAAGAAAGAGCTAGGTTTTAGCTCTTACCTAGTCCAGACGGCGCCGAAAATCGTCCGCAGAATCTCCCTGAATCAGCTGATGAAAATCAAGGGGGAAGAGGCACCTCCAGAGCTCCAACAAACCAAATGAAAATGAAATGGTAAATGAGAGGTAAAAACACCTTTTAAATAGCTTTTTACGTAGTTCAAAGTGAAATATTAGGGTTATAATCTCATTTTCATGCAAATATTATTCATTTCTAACAAAGTTTATTGCAACAATTGAAAATGCAGTACTATCCTTGAAAAGAGAAAAGCTAGTAATGGTAAAAAATCAAAATTTGACCATATAATCGAGCAGTTTTACCGCGGAATTTATGCTCGTTAAAAAATAGAAAAGCGAGATCCGAGCAGTTTTAATACATAGTTCATGCTCGTTAAAAAATAAACATAAGATTGAGCAAGAGTTTCCTCCAGAGTTTAAGCTCATTAAAAAATGAACCTATTCCGGTAAATAACCATTGTGATCGTAAATTTATTAGCCATAAAAAGCCTTGGTCGTGTTTGCACCTGCCACCTCCATTCCATTTGGCCGATCGTTCACCCCCATATGATTGTTTACCCATTTTGAGGAACAGCTGCAAAGAGTGATTTCACCTAGCCATCCTTGTGACACTGCCGTGATTGGAAAATTCCAACCTGTACCTGGAATCTGCTGCTATCCCTGTTTATCACTCGTTCCTCAAAAGACGAGTCTTCTTTGAGCTCTTTTCAACTGACTCGTAAAATATGAAAAGTTTGCCGAGCTTTGGCCTTCCAGCTCGTTAAAACGACCGAAAGAGCTATCCCTCCTCTAGATTTTAATCTTTTTGGACCTGAGGGATTATTACACAAAAAGGTCGAGCGCTTGTTTTATTCGGCTCGTTAAAGTTATCGAAAACTCATCCCTTCTGTATTGTTTTATACTTTTTCGGACTTAAGGGATTAGATGACGAAAAAGGAATTTTGGAGTTAACTTTCTGTACCTTTTCAGACTCTCTAAAAATGAAAAGGACCGAGTTTTCCTTGTCGTTAGACTCGTTAAAATGATTAAATAGCGACAAACTTGTCTTTAGACGAGAACGAGTTTCCCTATCGCTAGGCTCGTTAAAACATAGCGATGGGCTTGCCCAAAGGGCAGGTTATAGAACAAGCATATGTTATCCTCCTCAAGCTTGACAAAAATAAAGAGGTACTGGTCAGAAATGACTGGGGAAAAATTGGGAGAACCTCAAAGCTTTAATGGTAGCAAGTCGCTCTTGAACATGACACTTTTCCTCCGTATCACATCGGGTTGGGTTGTTTCATTCACCGGTCTCATCACCATGGTCTTCGCCAAACCATCCACATTTGGGGTAATG
The DNA here is from genome assembly GCA_031772625.1 of Pinus tabuliformis. NCBI lineage: Eukaryota > Viridiplantae > Streptophyta > Pinopsida > Pinales > Pinaceae > Pinus > Pinus tabuliformis. Next base: position 1,108,624,605 of record CM062819.1, read on the forward strand.
CTACCGATCCATCGCATCAGTGTCGTTATATGTTCAAGAGATGTTGTTCAGAAAGAGTCAACCGTGTCCCATCCACTGCCATACATTATCCTTCATCCACCCATGATCGCCACCCCGAATCATATTTCACAGATTGTTTTCACCTCCACTAAAATCATTAGCTTCGTTCCGTGTCACTGATGTGGGATTCATTAAGGCCCTCCTTTGACGGATCGCTTCTTGTCGACTTCAGCTCATTATCCAAGAAGTTGATCTAGGAACACCCCCTTCAGTACTTTGAAGCTTGCATGCCTCAATGGCAAGTTTCTCACTTCCGGCGACAGGTATACATCAATGACCTTCGACCAGAAGATTTTGCGTGGTGTTCGACGCCAAGTCCTTTATTCACACCATGTGAATTGTACTGCAGTACCTTGAGGGTCATTATCATTATCGGTGATTCCTCTCGCGCTTGTTAACGGTTTACATCATTGACCGGTAATCAAGCGATGTCTTTCCATGTTCGACTTCAGCGCAATTCTCGCATGGATCGATTTGTACTTAGAGTGAAGATTGAACGAGTTTGAAGACCCCGGATCTAGTTTCATCCATCCGGGCTGCAATATATATTCAGGAAACATAAAGACATTTGACATGTACATCATTGCAGCAGATGATCATCCTACTCAAAGGATGATAATTTCAGCAGAGAATTATCAGTCTACCATCAGACGGTCGTCTGTTCTATGTACCAAAATGAATTTATAAAGCTGAGCATGGGAATGACCGCCTCAGCTAGATCATGAAAGTAGAATGAAAAATAATGTATTGTATTGTATTTTATTACAGGTCACCTCTCAGCGATTGAATGAACTTCGGATCCTCCTGATAAAGCATTTCACCCGATAAACGACCTCATACTTTAGGGGGCAACTGTTATAGACATTTTTGTGCCTTACAACATGAAGCATGAAATGTCAATAATCTAAGGGATCCAAAGTCCCTAAACATGTTGTTCCTACCCCTAGAGGAACAAGGTCAGCAAACCACAGCACTGAATATCAGTTCTCCACCTGAAAACACTCAAAAACAAGCTAATTCTGGATCATGTCAACTGCTCCACTGAGCATCTGCGCTGAATGTCAACTGCTCCACTCTGTACCTGCGCTGAATGTCAACTGCAAAGAAGGCTACCTGCGCTGGGCGAGTTTGGCCAAGTGGCACAGTCATTCCTCAAGGTGTCAATGCCCAGGAAGCTTCCAAAACGACACTTGGATCAGGGAATTCGCCTAGTGATGAGTAAGAGGGTCTAGATCTCCAAGTGGAAGCAAGAACCTCCAAGTGGACTCAAGAACTGAAGAATAACTGAAGTGGGAGAGGACACTAGTCAGCTTCATGCCAGCCTCAAGCTGACTCATCCTTTCTCCAAAACTCCTATATATAGAGCTCTCTCATGAGGTCTAGGAAGGCTGGAATCTTGTGAAAGTAAGGAAGTGCTGTTGGTTTGAGTATAGAACTATTGGGTGATTTGCTTGAAGGAGGTGAAGAGGAGATTTCTTTCTGCTGGGAGGTGATGCTGGATTGGGCCTTTTATGGTTGTATCACTTCCTGAACTTTACTTCTTCCATTAATAAAGCATTTGAGGTTCTTCTATATGCATGTGTCTCAATGGTGTATTGTTATACTTGTGTATTTGATTTATTCTAATCCTTGAATCAATTATGAATGTATGCTTCTTGTAGTTTCCCTCTCTTGCCATTTTGCAGGATCTTGGTGTAGCTGGGCCAGTGAAAGAGCAAGGAGCTGGGAGCAAGCAGCAAAGAGAGAAGATTGGATCAAGCATTAGCAGAAGACATCGGTTAGTGGATCTCTTCCTCTTCTCTCTTACATCTCATAAAGAAGTAATCTTGAATAGCTTTGCTTTGATTGTTTCTGAGGTACTATCACCCTTAGAGTGGGATAGGGTCATTCCGTATTGGATACTTTTCCCAACAACAACAAATGCCACAATGACCTCTTTGGAGCAGCAAAACCGTAGAATCCAAAGCTTTGATACCAAATGTTATGAAACCAGCTCACAAAAAGATAGAAAAGATAGTTGAATGCCTTAGAATTCAGCCTCTTCGAGGGGGAAACCTCCTTTACATTACACAAATGAAGAATTCTTGAATGATACAAATGACAATACCTCCTTTCTATATATACAAGTCTAAGGGGTCACAATATAACCAAAGCCGACATAACGATAATAATGTAAGGGCACAATAATAACAATAGTGGGCTACTATGGGGCAAAATAATGACACTATGGGGTCTACATGGGCACAAAAATATAATAAGGGGGTTGTAGGAATAACAATAGTGGGTTACACTAGTAGTATAGGGACCTAACAAATTCTCTACTTGCAGAATGTTGAATGTTTCTTTGAAAAAGGAAAGTTGATCTCTTCAACAACAATGTGTGTGAATAAAACCCTAAGAAATCATAAAATCAAGAATTAGGTCTAATCTAATTTGCATTTTTGAATCGCCCTTTTTATCACTATGTTCATTTAAACTTAGCCTTAATGCCAGAATCCATGTACATTTCATAAGAAAACATTCATTTCTATTCAAATGTAGAAATTCTTCTTTTAATTCTAATTGCAGATTTGTACTTGAAGTGAAGGAAAGTTTGGTCCAGAGTGGCCTTTGGTCCTCACCAATCATGGATCCATAGCTTGAGGGTCACTATTCAAATCTAAGAGGAAAAAACAAAATCTTAGAGGAAATATGGATAAGTATGGACAATGCTATAGGATGCTATAGGATTTTCCTATTTTGCTACAGTATTGGATCCGTGAGCATCCTGAGGGTAGAAATTTTTTTCTGAAGGTGGAGAAAGGTAGGTCAAGGTGTATGAAGGCTATGTGATGCCTTTTCTAAGATTATAACCCCTCAAAGGTCCATATTGCACAAAAACAAGTGCTCACAGTGTCCTTCAATGACCTTGAAATGTGGTCTCGGTGGCAGCGTTTTCAGGGAAATGTGAGTGGTAAAGGAAGAGGTTGATGGTGACCTAATAGATGTAGTATATGTGTGTCATATATGTAATCCATTGGTAGCACCTGTAGACCAACAATCAATCCCTTCATGTTCATGAAAATAATTCCAAACCAATTATCAAATTGCAGTAGAACAAATTAAGCACGAAAAGATGAGTAGAATCTTATGAAATCAAAGAAAGAAGTATTCTATTTTTCTATGAACTAATTCACCTTTCTACATACATCTAACCTACATATATGAAAACTTGAGAAATATGATTTTGACTCCTATATTACATAAAGAGAGTATGCAAGAGAACAATGAGCTAAATCCTAGAAATCTATAACGGAAGGAAACCACATATTTTTGGCTTACTACTGTAGGCTCCTCAACCACACTTCCCACAAGAGAGGTGGAAATCAAGTATGCAACCAAAAATTTTCTGGAAGGTAAAATTCTACTCAAACAAAGAAGGAAATGTTGCTACTAAAATAATGCATAAATAAGACACATAAAGAGAGACCAAAGCCTCTGGGTTGGGCCCTAGCCTTAGGGGACTCAACCTTTCATTGACATAAACTAAAGTTCAAATGCATCATGCAAACAGAAAATGTAAATGACAATCTTAAGCACTTGCATCTTAGTAGGTCTTCTTTCTCCAAAATTTTGAATCCTCATGAGCTCTTGGGCTTGTTGATTTATACAAAGATGATTGAGGGGTAGTCGCCTAGGAAAGAGGACTACTTCCCTCCAAAATATTGAGAAACATGGACCTAGCTCCCCTAGACCCTTGTAGTAGCTTGAGTTCATTGGCTGCTAGTAGACCTTGAGTTGTTGATGAGTGATTCTAGGGATTAAGTTGAGTTGAAGGAGAGTAAAGACAGGGGACACACCTCCTACATCTCCTTTAGATGCCTCCAAAATTCCTTTGCATAGTAAATGCATTCAAAACTGTGCTTTTTCCTGCACATTAACCACATTAGGCCATAAAGTATGGAAAACACCCTTTAGTCTACCTACTAAGCACATTATAACCAAAGATATGTTAATTAATGTGAGAAAAGAAGAATTTATAGGCTACACGATGGAAAATTTTCCTTATAATATACCTATTGATGGGACCCATGAACCTTAGTTGGTCATTATATCCATATTGATATTGGATGAACTTGTTAACTATGGTTGACTATGGTTGATTAGGTTCACCATGGTTGACCATGGTTGATCATGGTTACCCATGGTTTACCATGATTGATCACGAGTTGACAATGAACTTGTTAACTATGGTTGAGTATGGTTGATTAGGTTCGCCATGGTTGACCATGGTTGATCATGGTTACCCATGGTTGACCATGATTGATCACGAGTTGACAATGGATGCTCATGGGTTGACCATGGTTTACCATACTAACCATGTTGACCTTTCTTCACCTAAATTGACCATGGTTGATCTTGGTTGACCATGATTGACCATGGTTAATTTTGGTTGACTGTGGATGACATTGGTTGATCATGATTGACCATGTTTGATCATCGTCCACCATGGGCGACCTTGGTTGACCATGATTAACCATATATACAAAGGCTATAAATAAACACACACACACACACACACACATCTACCCTAATATTAAACCTAATACTATTAACCCAATGTTATAAATGATAATATTAAACTCAATATTATAAAACCTAATATTAATTCCAGTAACAAGCCCAATATTATAAACTGTAATATTGAAAATCCTAATATTAGACCCTATATTATAAACCCAATATTATAAGCCCTAATATTACAAACCTCGTAATTAAACATAATAATTCAAACCCTTATATTAAACTCAATATTACAAAATCTAATTATTAAACCATATATTATAAATTGAATATTATAAACCTTAATATTAAACTCTATATTATAAACCATAATATTATAATCCCTAATATTAAACCCAATATTATAAACCCTAACATAAAACAAAATATTATAAAATCAATATTATTAACCCTAATATTAAACCCTATATTATAAACCCAATATTATGACCATAATGGTTGACCTTTTATGACCATACAAGTTGACCATGGTTGATAATGGTTGATCATGGTTGACCATGGTTACTAATGGCTGACTAATGTGGTTGACTATTTTTGATTATTAATATTATTAATAATATTAAAAGGTTATTATAAATCCTAATATTAAACACAATATTATAAACCCAATATCATAAACCCTATATTATTTGTCCCTCATCCTTTAAAACATTTTTGAACCATTATGCACTTAAAGGAGGAGGCAAGGAGTGTCATACATGAGCCTACCTACTGACATCAAGCTATTGTTGATGCTTGCATGCTACTTCAATGATCATTCCACTGGCCTATGGAGGTGTTATCTCTTGTACTGGTCCTTTTCGGCACAAAACATATAGTTTTTTATTGATATTTTTTCATGTGTGTTTGATTGAGTAAAATATTCTGATATAGGTTCTTCGGGGATCAATTTACTATTGTTGAAGGTGATCAGTGCCCTTGTAGCTACTCCTCAAGAGTTTTTTTGACTTCATAGGATCTCAATAACGGTCTCTCAATGCTTCTGGGTGACCAAATTTTCATTCTTGAGTTGTTAGGTGTTTTTCGTTGTGGTTCTGTAGGTTTTATGCTAGTTGCTACAAGATTGGATTTTCCCTATAGTAGTCACATCGACCCTTCGAAAATGACTATTTCCTTTGCGAAATATAATCATAGTCTTGAATAATTCGTGGTGAGCCTATTCAAAAGGATTGGAAACTATGATGGTGGTGAAAACTCATGAAGAAGTGGAAAAAATAGAGTTTTTCATGAACAAGAGTGAAGTTTTGGATGGAAAAATGGCTAAGTGATATGTATGGAAGCTTATGGAGATGTGGTGAACCTATTCCTTCATTACCCTAAGAAAAAATGAGGTCTAACCCCTTTTCCTATGTTGATCTCAATCCTATAGCAATTTTGGTCAATCTTGTAGTAGTTCAGGACAATCATGTACTGGTTGCAAGATTGAGGTTGAATTTAGTAAGACGGGATGCCTAATGATGGAGGAATATAGGGAGATGGATGGAGTGATGAGGGACATTCAACAAGCTAGCTTGGGAAGTGGAAAAGTGGAATATGGACCTCCTTCTTCCCTTTGATGTTGTTCTTTGACCGTGGTTGGAACCCTACAAAAATTTGTTAGCAAAACTAGTGTAAGGGCTCCTTTACCTTTATGTTTCTTTCTCCTTTTTTTTTGAGACCTGCAAGCTGCCTCTAAAGAGGTTTTCATTCTGTAATCCTACCTGAGGTGCCTCAAATGAGGTTTTCACTTATAGATCTTTTTATTTTTATTTTTTCTCTTGGGCTGCCTCCAAGAGGCTTTCAACCCTAGAGTTGGCCTTAGTTGTCTCATGCACGTTTTCACCTAGGAACTCTATTTTTTCTCTCTTTTTTTTGTTTCCTTTTTTTCTTCTTTTCCTTCTTTTTTTGATCATAGTTTGAATGAATTGAGGGTTGTGAGGTCCCCAATTACATCCAACTCCTTACTTGTTGAACTAGTAAACTCCTCTTTTGATAAAGACTTCTTGTATAACTTCAGCTAGTAACCATTAACAAGCAACGTAATATCTTCCTCGTCGATTGTTATAATTTGGACAGACCAATTCTCATAACATTTTTCCACTATATAGGGGCCCAACTACCTTCTCATCAATTTCCCTTTGAAATCCTTGAACCTTGAATCATACAAAAGGGCCCAGTTGCCCTCTTGGAAGGCTCTCTCCCTAATGTGTTTTCCATGCCAAGCCTTCCTCTACAGTTGTAGTACCCCATTTTGAATAAGAGCTTGTAGTCTGAACTCATCCGAACCATTGGGTTGGAGAAGCCTTTTGTGTTGCGCTGCAGTGACATCTAAATCCAATTGTGGTGCCATCGTCAAGGTATTGTATTCAAACTCAATTGGCAACATGGATTTATTTCCATAAACCAATTCAAATGGAATAAATCGAGTGGTGGTATTCCATGTGGGATTTTTAGACCCACGTGGTCTCTACGAGTCGATCTTCCCAATCCCTTTTGTTGCTCCTAATGACCTTGGTAAAAATGTTCTCCAATGCTCTATTTGTGACTCCCACTTGCTCATTTTCTCGAGGGTGATAGATACTGTATTTCTTGAGCTTGATGTGGTGGTGCTTCATGATGTATTAAATAAAATGCAATGTGAAATATGTCCCTTGATCATTGACCTACTCCCTCAGAAAACGAAACTTGTAAAATATGCCCTCCCTTTGAAATTCAACCATTTTTTTCTTGGTTGCTACCTTTATTGCCTTTGTTTCATCCCACTTAGTTAAGTAATTGGTGCACACAATGGTATACCTCTTCTGCTTAGATGGGGGATCAATGGGCCCAATGAAATCCATTCCCCACTTCTCAAATGGCTTCAGGGTCACTTGAGGTTAGAGGGGCATCTCATACTTTGATGTATTCTTTCCCATCCTTTAACACTCATCACAACTTGCAGTGTACCTACTTTCATCTTGATGTAGAGTAGGCCAGTAGTATTGAGCTTGTAGAAAATTGAATGTTGTCTTTTTGGCATCAAAATGGCCCTCACAAGGCTCATCATGGCATGTTGAGAGGATTCCATATACCTCATACTCTCTCACACATCTCCTTAGAATATGATCTGGCCCCAACTTGAATATATTTCGACCAATATAGGTGAAAGGGGCATTCTTCGTAGCAATTTGGCTCTTCTCCATGGACGATAGATTAGGAAGGAACCTCCCAACAACCAAGTAATTTACTATATCAAAAAACCAAGTAGATAGCACCGAGATGGAAAATAGGTGCTCATCTCGAAGTTGATAATCTACCATCTCCTCATTTCCTACAGGAAATGTTAGTATTAATAGAAAATATGCAACCGCGTTCTCTTTCCCTATATGGTCAACACTAGATAGATAAAATTGCTATAATAATAACAAACATCTAATGATTCTACCATTAACATTAGGTTTATTCACTAAGTACGTAATGGTTACATGATTAATATGAACGAAGACTTGATATCTAGTGATATAGTGTCCAAACATAGTGAAAGAATGCACCATAGCTAAGAGCTCCTTTTCAGTGACTGTATAGTTGAGTTTATATTTATAAAGGTTCTTACTGATGGAGTATATTGCATAAGGCAATTTACCTTCCACTTGTCCTAATGTTTCTCCCACAAATTTATCTGCTGCATATGTGTGGATGTGGAAAGGTAACACCTAATTGGGGCCTCGAAGGATGGGTGCAGTGGTAAATTTTTCTTTCATCTTTTCAAATGCCTCTTGGAACTTGTCTATCCAACAAAAGTATGAGGGTTTAGCCAAAAATAAAAATAAGGGTGAGTGCCAACTTACTGAAATCCTTGATGATTATTTTGTAATATCCATCCAACCCGAGGAAGATTCTGACATCCCTTTGTTTTTTAGGGGTGGGAACCCTTCTAATGATGGAAACTTTATTGGGGCGAACCTAGATCCCTTCCTTGGATATGAAATGTCCTAGGACAGTCCCCGCACTCATCATAAATTCATACTGCTTGGGACTCAATGAAATATTTATCTCAATACATTTCCTCAATACTTTACATAGATTAGAAAGGGCTTCTGGAGCATCACTCCAATGAGGGGTGAAATCATGCATGTATATCTCAACAGTATCATGCACAAGGTAAGGAATGGTACTCAATAGTCACCTTGAGAATGAAGTAGTAGCATCACACAAACCAAATGGAAGGACTCTATCGGACAAGGTCCTCCATGGGCATGCAAATTTGGTATTATCTCGGTCCTTAGGGTTGATTTGAATCTGGTTATACCCACTAAATCAATCTAAGAAGGAAAATAATTTCTTCTCTGCGGGGCCATCTAGGACTTGATCAATGAAAGCTAGTGGGAAATGGTACTTATTTGTAGCCCTATTAAGTTCTCTATAATTAACAAAAGCTATCCACTTCCCATTTTTCTTGGGTACTCTTACAAGAGGGGACACCAATTCACTACATGAAATGGGGTACATAAACTCTACATCCAGTAGCTTTTGCAGTTCTTCCTTTACAATACCCTTAATGGAAAGATTCATCCTCCTCCAAGGTTGGTGCCCATGATTATATCCCTCCTTGATGTAAATAGGATGAGTACAAATAGAGGGATGCACCCATTTCATTTCCTTGTAGTCCCATGTAGAGGAATCATGATGTTGCCTCAACAGTGTACATAATTTCTCTTCTTGATCAACTAAAAGGGAAGGGTTTACTTTTAGAGTCCTAGATGGGATGATTTCCACAATCTTAACATGGTCTATTTCTCAATCGATATAGCACATATTGGTCCATGGATTTTTCTCAGGTTTCTTTAGGGATTCCTCCACGAGTTCATCAATTGACATCGTAGTATGTGGTTGATTGTGTAAGAAGTGGTCAATAAGGTAATCTTGATCTAGCTACTTACTTTTGGTGGTAGCTTTTAGTGTACAAACTAGGTAGAAGGATGAACGATAAAGATATTCTTCTTCCTTATCCTCTATCCGCAAGTCTTTGTCTAGAGGACCAAGAAATTTGTGGGATACTCCTAAGTGTCGATAAAGACCATCAGATCCTCAATAACTCCTTTAGGGAGTACTGTGGACCTATCTAGAAGATGTAGTATTGTGGTGGTATTCCTCAAGGCACCTTGGGGGGTGAGATTTAACATAGTTTCCTTGGTCATAAAATTTATTGTAGCCGGAAGGTTAATCAAGGTGTTAGGGTATTGTTGTAGCAACTACAACCACCCTCCAAAATTTTGCATATGATTCGACTTTGGAGCTTTCATTCTTATCCATAGGGGCTCATCTTGCACTGATATAGGTATTCATGCTTCGATTGAGACATATATTTTTCATTTGTGCTTATTTTTTCTTGTTTTCACACTTATCTTATCTTTCTAAGTCACAAGTTGATCTCCCAACTTGGTCTCACAATAGTCTTGGGCTTGACTCCAAAAACTGTCCAATCCTTGAGGGCGAGAAACCTTGAAGATAGGAATTGTGCAATCCTGACTCATAGTAAGCTTGGAGATCATAAACTCCACAGTCATGGAGGACAACCGAACACTGAGTCTAGAAACTATGCAATGTTCACTAAACAAAAAAGTTGTGCAGTACACACTTAGTCCACAAGTTACCCATTTCCCTAGAACTGTGCAGTCTTTCCCGATAGTGTGCATGGAAAGTTCCCCCTGGAAGTGAAAGAAAACTAAAGAGATAAAAACATCGCTAAGAAGTATGGATCCATCATTAGTTTCCCGTAGATGGCACATTGTTATTTTTTGAAGGTTCCACCAAGTGTCGCCTATTTCCTTGATCTCAGGCATGCACATCATAAAACCACATTTGCTGAAATCTAGTTAAACGATTCCTCTAGAGCTCATTTGAGAATTTTATATTGGATCTCTAGCATTTCCAAAGAGATCAAGGAACCTTTGGTGGGGTCATCATCTCTTTTCCAGGTGAGTTTTTCTTTTATCACCTTTTGCAGCCTTTTTTGTTGCTTTCTTTTTTTCCGTTTTGCTTGTGTGAGTGTTGTTTTTCTTATTTTTCTTCATGGTTTCTAGAATTGCAACTTGTCTTAGCTTGTAGAGGTGTTGTTTCAAGTTATCACTTTCTTTTCACAAATGTCCCACCTGTTTTCCTATTTTCGCACTTATAGTCACCGTTGTGGCAACTCTCCTCACATACTTGATTTTCCTTTTATTTGATCAGTTTCTGCACTTGATCCACATTGATTCACTCAGACTTAGTCAATTTTGCACTCAAGATCACATCATCATTCACTTCTTCTTGTTTTTTTCACTTAGACCGAGTATATTTGTACTTCCTTTGGTCAGATTTTTCCTTTCCCAGCTCGGCACTGCACAATCCTAAGGCTCTAGCAACATACTTGGCCTCTCAAATTGTGTAGTGCATATTATCGGCTTGCTCCAAATTTGGACTACGTAGTTCCAGGGGTGAGAATGTCAACTTAGCCACTAATACCGTGCAATGTCCAGTCTCTCCCAGTCTCTTTGTTATGCTGTTAACCTGCAAAATGATACCCAAATACAAAATATGCGAAGAAAAGATACCCAAAACACAGAATAGCAATGATTTTATTATTCAGAGAGTAATGTTCACTTGCCTCTTCGAGGGGGCAACCTCCAATAGATCAGAGATCGACTACAAAATAAGACACGATGCTCCTCGCAAGGAGTCTCTATCCTTTATATATGACTCGTACATGCAATACCATGGGCCAATACCGTGGGTTTTATTAATACCATCTATCTAATACTACGGCCCATTTGCAACTAAGTGTGGTTCCGTCATTAATTGCAGATTAACCACTTACAATTATTAATATGGGCTTTATTGACTCTTGACTATGACATGATCCCATTACATAAATAAGGGGGTTAGGGTGGAACCCTAACATGCCCTCCCCCTTAAGACTAGCCTTGATGACTGAAGCTGCGGAAACTGCTGAAGAATAGTGGTTGATTCCCAAGTTGCATCTTCCGGAGAGGTGTCTTTCCATTTGACGAGGACTTCCTTAATCATGCGGCCGCGCAATTTCTTGTCTCGTATGTCTAGGACCTGTTCGGGTTGAAGCCAGATGGACCCTACTTCGTCCAATTCAGGTAGACTGGTGTGAATTCTGCAATTGTTCCCAATCACTTTCTTGAGGCATGAGACATGGAAAACTGGATGGATTTTTGCAGTAGGTGGCAAGGCCAACTTGTAGGCCACTTCTCCAATGCGCTGAGGTACTTGATATGGTCCGTAGAATTTGGGAGATAGTTTCTGACACCCCTTGTCTTTGAGTGATGTTTGCTTATATGGTTGGAGCTGTAAAAAGACCTGATCCCCTTCTTGAAATTGGTGCTCTGAGCGATGCTGGTCTACCTGTTGCTTCATGCGGTTCTGAGCTTGATGAAGATTCTCTCGAAGATGGGTGAGCATGGTTGCGCGGTGTTGTAGGAGTTGATCCACTGCTTGTACTTTTGAGCATCCCTTGAGATACGAAGTAGTTGAAGGCGGGAGTTGACCATATACTGCTTCATAGGGAGTCATTTTGGTGGTGGCATGATAGTTGGTGTTATACCACCATTCAGCCAGAGGTAGCCACTGTACCCAAAGGTGTTGCTTTTCTGAAGTGAAACACCTAAGGTAGGTTTCTAGACATTTGTTGATGGCTTCAGTTTGACCATCTATTTGCGGATGATAGGAAGTACTGAGTTTTAGTTGAGTGCCTTGTATTCTGAAGAGTTCCTACCAAAAATTACTGGTGAAGATCGGGTCATGGTCGGACACAATAGAAGTGAGCATGCCATGCAATTTGAAGATCTGATCCATGAAAGATTGAGCAACCAAAGTTGGTGTAAATGGGTGGGGTAGGGCGCAGAAATGAGCATACTTCAACAGTCGGTCCAAAACCACCATGATGACTGACTTGTTCCCTATCTTTGGAAGACCTATAATGAAATCCATAGAAACCTCCATCCAAATTGATGCCGGAATGGGCAAAGGTTGTAATGTGCCTGGTGTGTTGACAGTTTCCCCTTTGTGGCATTGATAGACATCACATTCTGCTACGAAAGTAAGGATGTCCTTTTTCATGCCTGTCCAAAAAAATGATCTTCTGGTGTGAGCATATGTCTTCTGAAAGCCCGAATGTCCTGCAATGGGAGATGAGTGCAATTCTGCCAAAATGCGACTTTTGAGGGTGGATGTTGGTTATGTTACGACTCTGTCCTTGTAGCGAAGAATATCATCCTGCCACGAGTAGCCCTTGGTGGAATTTGGATCTACCTGCAATTGAGAAATGAGTTGGGAGAGCCCGGGGTGTGAAAACCATTCCCTGCAAGCCTCTTCAATCCATTCTGGAATGGGGAGGGAAATTGCTAGCAGAGTACTTTCCTCCTCAAATTGGCGAGATAATGCATCTGCTACACTATTGTCTTTCCCTTTCTTGTAAATGATCTCATAATCATATCCCAGCATTTTGGCTACCCATTTATTTTTTTGTGGGGAGGATAGGCATTGCTCTAAAAAATATTTAAGACTGTGATGATCTGTGCGGATTTGGAAACGTCGCCCCAATAAGTAAGGTCGCCAGGTCTCGACTGCATGTAATATGGCCATCATTTCCTTCTCATAGGTAGATTGGCCCAGATTCCTCCCACTGAGTTGTTGGCTTGTGAAGGCCAACGGTTGCCCTTCCTGCATTAAGACCACCCCAATACCTGTACCCGAAGCATCACATTCAATGACAAAAGATTTGGTGAAGTCAGGTAGTGCTAAGACTGGAGTGGAACACATGGCATTTTTTAGAGCTTTAAAGGCCTGTTGTGCTTCCTCATTCCAGAAGAATGAATTTTTCTTTAGGAGTTGGGTGAGGGGCTTCACTATGCGACCATAGTTGCGGACAAATTTACGATAATAGCCTGTGAGACCCAAAAATCCTCTCAAGCTCTTCAAGGTCTTAGGTTGAGGCCATTCCTGCATTGCCTGGATCGTTTTGGGGTCCACCTTGACACCATCACGCCCCATAATGTGGCCCAAATACTCTACTTTTGCCATGCCAAACGAACACTTGGACATCTTGAAAAATAATTTATGCTTGCAGAGCAGTTGCAAGAGTAGATCTACATGCTGAAGATGTGCGGCCCAAGTGCAACTATAGATGAGGATGTCATCGAAGAAGACAAGGACAAATTTCTTGAGATATGGTTTGAGAATGTGGTTCATAAGGCTCTGAAAAGTAGAGGGGGCATTACAAAGCCCAAATGGCATGACTAGGAATTCATAATGGCCTTCATGACTTCGGAAAGCAGTCTTGGGGATGTCGACTTCCTTCATGCGAATTTGGTGGTAGCCTGAGCGAAGATCCAGCTTAGTGAAGAATTGAGCCCCATTGAGTTCATCCAGCAAATCATCAACCACCGGGATGGGAAATTTATCTTTGGTTGTCAACTTATTGAGGGCCCTGAAGTTGGGACACATCCGCCACTCCCCATCTTTCTTGAGCACCATGACCACATGGGATGAATAAGGACTAATGCTGCGTCGAATGACACCTGCTTCCAAAAGTTCCTTGATGATTTTTTCTATTTCATTCTTTTGGGTGAACGGATATCTGTATGGGCACACATTTGGGGGTTGGGCCCTGGAACCAAGGTGATGCTATGATCATGTTCCCCTCGCGAGGGTGGAAGCTCATGAGGCTTGTCAAAGACCGGCAGATGGTTATTTAAAATCTGTTGCATCTCAGGATGAATTGGCATAGGCTTGGTTTCGACTGTCTGGATGGCATTAAATTGAGCTACAACTCCATGATTTCCCTTTTTTAACAATTTTTCCATCCTATGCGAGCTGATGATAGAGGGGGCTCCCGCCTGGAGTCCACAGAGGGTATGTGTGTAGTTGTTCTGCTTAAAACTCATATATAACTCCTGGAAATCCACTGTGATTGGCCCAAGAGTGCGGAGCCATTCAGCACCGAGGACAATGTCGCAACCCCCCATGTGTATGGCAAACATGTGAGTTTTCAACTGATAATCCCCCATTTGAATTTTGACATTTTCACAGTGGCCTTCACATTTCATTGTGCCTCCATCCGCAATTTGAACTTGGAAGTTAGAAATTGCTCGTACAAAACAATGCACTGCTTCTGCGACTTTTTGATGGATGAAATTATGTGTACTTCCACTATCAATCAAGACTACTACTTAGCGATGTTTAATAAAACCTCTGATTTTGAGAGTTTGAGGGGAAGAAATCCCTGCCAAAGCATGCAACGAAATAACTGGTTCATCAGAGACATTGTTCTTTTGGTTGTCTTCTTCTAGCGGCTCATGTTCCTCCAGTGGTGGATCATCCTCTGTTGAGCTGTAGTCAGTGGCATCAATTTGAAAAAAATTGGGCTCCTTGCATTTATAACCTGGGGAGTATTTTTCAACACAGTAGTAACATAGGCCTTGCTTTCTTCTTTCGGCCATTTCCGCAGGTGACACCTTTTGGACCTTAAGTGTTTGAGTCGTGTTGTGAGCCTGTGGAGGGCGACCTTTAGCGGAGAAATTTGGGAAACTGTATTGGGCTACTAATGCACGTTCCACGTTACGAGCAACCTTGCAAGCCTCCGTCCATATGGGAGGGTGGTGCAATATGACTTGGGCTTTGATAGCTTCTTTAAGACCACTGATAAAACATTCCGTGTAGAACACATCTGAGAGACCCCAAGTGCGGAAGGCTATGGCTTCAAAAGCTGTAATATTGCCATCCACTGTACCAGTCTATCGAAGCTTAGTAAGACGACCCAAAAAAGATGATTCCTGGTCAAAGCGGTCTTGAAGAGCTTTGGTGAATTTGGTCCAAGTCTTAAAAGGTCCAGTGCAACATTGATGCCATTCCCACCATTGCCACCTTTCATTGTCCAAGTACATGCTCCCCAACATAAACTGAGTCTCATCATCGAAGATGCGATTTAGTTTGAAATACTGCTCCATTTGTGCTATCCATGCCGATGGGTGAGAGCCGTCAAATTTATGCATATCCAACTTGGGAGGCCGCTGACTGGGTGGTGGGTGGGTGTGCCAGACATGATGAGAGTGGCTAGACTCACCCTCATTGTGTTCAATGCCATTATACTCCTCCTCGTGGGCTTGCTCCTTGCCCTTCGAGACTATTTTCACGACCATGTTACATAGTCCGGTAAGCTGAAGGTGGAGGTTGTGCATTGATTCTTCAAATTTTTCCATCCTTTCATTGGCCATCGCTTGAGCTCTAGTTTCTACCATACACCAACCGGGTTTTTTGAAAATTGGGACCGCCTAAAAAAAAAATTCACTAAGAAGTGAATGGTACCACCGTGCTCAGCTCGTCGTCCTGATTCTGATGGGCTAGATCACCAATAAGCACCCCGAGTTTTACTCCTTATCAATACTGCAGTGGCCAAATCCTCAAAATGTCAATGCGGCCAAAAGTCCTGCGAAATGGATCTGATGGATCTAATAGATTAGAATGGCTGATCTGCGAACTTGAGACTGCGGGACTGATGTCTGCTGCTGCTGCACCCCTTTGCACAGGCAGATCTGGAAGAGATGTTGTGTGATCCCCCGATAGAAAAGGGAACTAAGGTCTTGAGGAGTGTCAGGTGCTACAGATCGCAATATACATAAGGGTCTGGTAGTAGTACTCGGCCCAATTTTTCAGGGCTCTAACTAAGGAGGATCGAGTGTACCCTTAGCTGTACAACCCGACTACCCTATCGTACGGGTGAGTAATCTCCTCGAGTGCTGTTCTCGGTGTACTGTAGCCGCAAGACGGCCGACGGTTTATCTATGGCGAGGTTTCAAGGGAGCCTAGGGGGCTTCCGATATGCCCGAGGGTACGTGGAATACAATCTGTGCGCGGTTCTGTCTAATGCGCTACTACTCGAAGGGGTACCCACAGGGGTTACAAGGGAGTCCAACAGATGTGACCACCTCTTGTATTTCCTGCGTGCATGCCTCCCCAAATCCGTAGGTTTATGCGCTCAACGATAGATCCTGTGGTTTAAAGACGTCGTAACACATCTCTAGCCAAAAATTTTTTTTGCTAAGAAATGGAGATCCCACCAGCTCTGGAAAGTGCTCTGATACCACTTGTTATGCTCTTAACCTGCAAAATGATACATAAATACAGAATATGCGAAGAAAAGATACCCAGAACACAGAATAACAATGATTTTATTATTCAGAGAGTAATGTTCACTTGCCCCTTCGAGGGGGCAACCTCCAATAGAGCAGAGCTCGACTACAAAATAAGACACGATGCTCCTCGCAGGGAGTCTCTATCCTTTATATATGACTCATACATGCAATACCACGGGCCAATACTGTGGGTTTTATTAATACCATCTATCTAATACTACGACCCATTTGCAACTAACTGTGGTTCCGTCATTAATTGCGGATTGACCACTTACAATTATTAATATGGGCTTTATTGACTCTTGACTATGACGTGATCCCATTACAAAAATAAGGGGGTTAGGGTGGGACCCTAACACTCTTCTCAGGTTGGGACTGCACATTGCACAATATCAAGCCACAAGATTCATCCCTGGCTACTGGGACTGCGCGATACACAGTTCCCATAGGCAACCGGTCCCTCTTTCCAATAAAAAATGCACAATACTTCCCATCATATGATTGATTTGTTGCTTGATAATGCCTTGAAAATAATTTTTCGCAAGGTAATGGTTGCTCGCCATGAGTGTCCTTTTTTTCCCACAGTTAGCACACTTGCGAAGACTTCTCTCTGTTATTGTGGCACCAAAGGGAGCTACTTCAAGAGAGACCAGTGAAAGCGGTACTGGGGAAGCAGTGAGGCAATCGCCAGTTAAATTTCCAAGATATGTGAAAACTCATATGGTTATAAAAAAGAAGTCAACACTAACATGGCAGCAAGTCCAATAACAACAACATAAGGCTGCACGATCAGGGCAAGATAAAGTTTGCTGAAAAAACAAAGGGAGAGGAAATTTTCAGAGTTGAAGTAGATTCAATCCTTATGCAAGAAACTTTTGGAAAGGAAGGAGGGGAGACAGAGAGAAGAGAGAAGGAAGAGAAAAACGTAGAGCATGGAGGATGCAAAACTAAGGATGCAGAAAGTAGAACAAGAAATGAGGGAAAAACAGGAATAAAGGAGGAAATAATAGGAGGAGAAGTAGAAGTAGGAAGAAGAAGAAATGCAAGGTGCAACTTCAGGAGAAACAACATCGATTCAAGTTGAAGAGAAAGGATAGTACCAACTAGGAGTAGAGGGGGAGAGAGAATAAATGCAGGATCAAGAGCTTGCTCAGTAGATTGATGACTTGCTTGAAGTCGTGGACATGGAGTTGGAATAAAAGACATAAGATAAATATGTTGAATTAATTCCGAGTGCACCATAGGTCACCATTCAGTCTCCACAACCTCCAGCCGTAGTGCTAGTCCCAAGAGAGGAATCAGATATAGTTCATCCTGATGATGACTCAGTAATGGATGTGTACAATTTTTTATATAACAAACTTCAGGTGAGTATTGTACAAACATGGAAATTTTTTTTTCGATATGGTCATGCATCAACTCCATTCATTAGAGAAAGGGTGATAGTGGTAGACACTAGTACGAATCCAAATGCCATTACTGAAGCCAACTTGGGCTTCGCAGGTGTGACGAGATAAAACACTTAGTGTTTGATCGCTGAGAGTATGCAATCGATACAAAATCTATAGGTTGCTCGACAAGAGATAGAAAAAATCCACAGAGCAGCACAAAGTACATCTGCCACATAGGTCTACTTCGAGGAAATGAGGGAAGTGATACTTGGTGAGGTACCAACACTTTAAGAGACCATGCAGGACCTCGATTAGGAGCTCATGACCATACATAAGGAAGTTGTCTTCCTGCATAACTCATACAAACAGAGAAAGGAATTTGTCAAGATTCTTAGGAATGTGGAAGCTTCCATGGTTGTCATGCAAGAATTGACAATGTGGTACAAACAGGAAATGCTTAGTTCGGTAAAGAAGATGAAGCTACATGAAGATTTGGAGAAAGAAAGAGTTCGAATGTTTATTCAAAACAAAAAGCTGCTCACCTCATTCATTGGAAACATTCAGACCTCATATGTATGGATGTACACCAATTTCGATTTCATGATGAGAACCCCCAAGATCCCATCACTCAGCTCACTCACCGCAGCTAAACGCAAACACCAAGTCAGGTAGGAGATTGAAGAGTAATTGGAGTAGCTGAGATAGGTTGCCACCAAGGACGATTTAGAGTTGAACAGAGAATACATGGAGAACTACATCGGTGACCCTGTCTAGATTAAAACCATTTTGCTCCTACTCGAGAAAGAAGTTAAGATTGGTTCCAAATAATTGTACCCAGATGCTATGGAGGCTAGAGTCCGTGTCCATTCTGACACCGTCATGTAGTTTGGGTATGTCATTGCACATTACGAAGCTTGGCATAATACGTGATTGAGAAGCATCAAGTGGGAGTTGCTGAGCTAGAGTGTTCCCAAACTCCGTCATCATAGCATTTTGTCTTGTTAGTTTGTCAAGTTGTTTCTACCCTATTTTTTCCTATATGGGTATGAGTGGAAATTGTAATATTATTGGTAATTATATTGTAAGTGAATTTCTAAGTGTCAATATTGGAATATGAAGAGTGATCATGTAATGTAATGAATCATTTTTGTAAAGAAGTTGAAGAGTCACCCCCTCTTGTTATAAATAGAACCTCATAACTCATGTAAATGCCTTTTGGGATCTAATATTTTGGATAGGCTTAGGGTTATAAATAATTTGGGAGTATTGTGAAGAGCCTTGGCTTCTCCATAGCATAGAGAGAGTATAATTCTTTGGAGGAGCATGTGTTCTTAATTGTAATGTTCCACTATTGGGGCTAGTGGTCATCAATGGTGTATGTATGAATGGAACTTTCACTTATAATAATAAAATCAGAGCCAACATGCTTTCATGCATATGTTATGAATATATTAGGACTATTCTTGTTGTATTTGCAATGTATGTTATTTAACGTATGCTTATGCTTATGAATTATTCCGTTTGCATTTTTTGAATCTTATTGGATGCATGTTATTGTATTAATTCATCACTTTAACCTGTGGACTATTCAACATCTTATCTTGTGATGTCATTATACTAGTGTGCTCCTTTCACGTTGCATACTATTAAAGGCTTCCAAGGGCCATACTTCTTTTTCCCTTCATGTGTTAGAACCCTCATGCATTGCACTTGACTCTCTGTAGCGTCACACACTTTCTCTCACCCAAAGTTATCATACTTCCCTCTGCGCATTTTTGCAGTCAAGGAATAACATTACCACCCACTGCTGAGACTCCTACTCCAACTGGTGTGTGGTCTAGTTGGGAATTCATATCGAGGAGATCCCCAGAATATTGGTGGGTCCATCACTGTCAACATTTCTAGCATTGGAAGGAGGGCTAGATGACAAGTTGAGCCCTTGAAGTTTGTTTTGAATTTATGCACTCATTTAATGACTTCTTCCACAATTAAAATCTCGGCATGTTTTTCGACATATCTAAGTCTGCAAGTTCTGGCAAGAAATGTAGATGACTTTTCAACCCTTAAATTCGATGGCGAGGGTGAGATAACCTTGCTTGATCATATTGTTCACTTTCCTGAATTCTGCATAAAGCACAACATCTACTATAAGGATGTTTCTTGTAGGTTGTTTTTTAGGAAAATTAATTACCTATCATTGAATCGTCAACTCGGGGGTTTCGTAAAACTTGCAAAGCATGCGTGCAATGTATATGCTAGAAATTAACTTTCAATTTAGATCAATCTAACTATGAAACAAAATAACAACAAACCAAATTCACCTATTCTAATTCAGCAATCAATTCAAAAGAAATTATAGTATAACACGCGTAATTGAGATCTTAATCTTTCACACTTGCAAGAATTGAAAAGAACACCACTCTTTCAGAAATGAAATATTCTCTAAGGAATCATGTGTGCATTATGAAATCAATATCCTATGAAATGAATAATAAAAACCACATGACATAAAATGAAAGAAAAATCAATCATTCTTAACCGCTCACACATGAAAAGATACGAAAGAAAATAAAAACAATTGCTCTTAACCTCTAGATATGAAAGCAAATAAAAACAATCGCTCTTAACCTCTAGATATGAAAGCAAATAAAAACAATCTCTCTTAACCTCTAGATATGAAAGAAAATAAAAACAATCACTCTTAACCTCTCAAAGAGGAAAATATATGAAAGAAATAAATCTTAATCTATGAAAAACGATAAATCTCACACATTGTAGGTGGCGAATTCAAAAGTATGAGAGATGGAAATTTGAGAGGCTCCCAATGCAAGCATTATCAATCAAGGTCAACATCACTCATGAGCATGGTGCTAAATCTAAATTCCATTCAAAACATAAGTAATGTTAACTTTCCACCTGAGTATCTCCATCTTTACATGTGCCTTGAAAGGAGAAGGCTCTCCTATTTATACAATAACATAAGAAGCTACCTCATTAATGGAGGTCCATTATTCTCTCCCTAAATCCCTAGAAAATCTCATAGAGTTACAAATCAAATAGGTAATGATGAGACACATATCCTCTTTCACCTTTATCCAAATCTTCTTCCATATCTTGAAGGGAATTCGAATTTGAGCATTGGAGGCCACATAAGGGTGCCTTGGAAGCTTCCAAATGACCTACACATGTCATGAAACTCAAAACAATTTTACGTATTATCAAGTATATGTCATTTTTCTAAGTTTTAACCATAAATTCACTTAAAATACTAGAAATCATTAGCTTTTGGAAAACACAAAGGTAACCCCATGTAATAATGAAAATGGAGGCTAATAAAAGATTATATGGCTATGGAGTTGGAACATGTGAGTGAAATGGTGGTGATAAAGGTGAAAGTGGATGATATTTTGAAGACATTTTGGAGACTCTACATACCCCCCAACTGATGTTATTGCATGTCCTCATGCAATTAACTGCATTACTTAATCATGTTTTGCTTTTGAATTAGCTTGGCTTATATCAATTGTCCTTAAAATTTTCATTTGACAATTTCATTTCTTTTTGCAAAGTATTACTTGTCATACATTGAATTGCAACATGTTTGGTTGGTTCTTGTGTGACACCAAATATTAATTGGTATTGGTTCTTTTGTTTCAATACCTTGTTTCCTTTTGTTGCAGCAAGATTCATTGAACATATTTAAGAATGCATCTTTGAATCAACCATATAATATGCTCATCATTTAGTCTTCATTTGCAAACAACATAACTTTTGAACCATAATGCAGTCATAGTGATTAGGACAAGTATATTAGGATGAAACGAAGTGAAATGGAATGAAGTGATTATGAAGAGTGATCATAAATGGATGTCCCTTCCCCCCTAAACTAAAGGTGTTTATGGTTTTTTTTTCAAATGAGAAACGAAATATGGTGAAGTATTTTCCAAAATTTTTAATTTTAGTATTTAAGGAATTCTATGATTAAAAGCTAGAAAAGACCATACGTTTACTTACCTAGGAAGTGGAAGAATTGTGCATATGTAGAGAAGTTGTAGCTACTGCTGGATCATTGAATAGAATGTAGAATTTCATCTACTTCTTGGTTGAATAAATGGTGGATGAGGTGGTGAAAGTGGATTCTTTATTTCTGCTGCTAAATCTTCTATATCTGTTACGAAATGTTGAAATCGTATAGTCTTCTCCTGCTACAAAACCTGATGGTACAATTCTAGTCATGCGAATAAATGTGTTGTTGCCGAGCATGAAGAGAAGTCATTGGATTACTGGCCATTGATGAATGTCGTTAACTAATGTGAGGCAAACTGACCATTAATGTTAATGAGTGCCAAGGTACCTAAGTACATCTTGCAAAGTGCGAACTTGCAAGATCCAAAGATCAAGGGACATTGATGTATTCCTATGATTGTTGGCAAGAGAACTTGTCGTTGATGCATACAAGACTCAAGGTACTAATAAAAGCTCTAACCTTGAACCTAGATAATGTGCTGATGTTGATAGGACAAGACTTGTTAGAAGGGAGGGCTTAATGAATCCTCCATCATATAATGCGAACATAAAACAATAATTTTGAAGGACTATGAATGAAAAAATTGCATCAAGCAAGATTTATTTAATGGAAAGGATAATGACAAGAGGGTAAACAAGTGAACGAAAGCAAAAGAACAAATCAGCATGTAAGTGAGCTGAATGTCTCTATGAATGAAAAATGTGAATGGAAAATGTAAAAGGAAAATGTAGATGGAAAATGTGAAGGAAACATGCGACTCTTTGCAAGGAAAATGGTGATAATGATGCTTAGAGAAAATGATTGAATAGCTTGTGAGTTTGGAGAGGAAAATGATGGCATTTCTGGATGATAGAAATGGATTCAATTGGTTCATGTTTCTTGAAATTGGTCATAGAAAACCAATCATGCATAATTGACTTCCTTCAATTATCAGATTGTCCTCGAACTTGAAAACAAAAATGGCACTAAAATTGCAACAAACATAAGTGTGTTCAAAGAGAAGTGATCAATTTCTCTAGATACATACAAACAATCTGCATAATTGAAAAGTTCATGACGTGTTTTCATTTCAAATGGTTAGTCCAATTTCACAATTGCGATAATAAATCTGATTTCTGAAAAATGGCGATATGCACACACAAACAATTTCCTCCATTTATTTTTGAATCATAGCATTTCATATAGATAAAGAAATATTATTTGGAAGTGCATAATGATTCCTACAAAACCATCTTCGATAAAAAATTCATCAATTGATCTTGTAGATTTAGCGCCTTCATAGTTCTTCTTCTTTCATGCATCATGCTTGAAAACATAACATTAGATAAAACCAATAATAAATTTTTGAGCATGATTTTTTGATTAGAATCCATTGTTGAAAAATAGATCATTGAGTTAAATACAAAGCTACAGAATTTTTTTCTAGCTACAGAATTGTTGTTCAGTTGCAGAATTGCATAGTTTATGTAGCTAAAATCCTATAAACCTTCTTTGGCTGAACAATGGTAGAGAAATTTCTAGTTGTTTATGCCATAGCCTTGTTCTTGTCTCATGTTTTATGATTCTTTTCTTTGTTTCTTGCTTTGACGGGTGTTTTTGAGTGAATCACCACAACAACCTTCTCTCAATTTTCTCTAGTCATTAAATAAATTTTCACATCAAAAATATTTATGACAATTTTTTTCATGGAAAAAAATAAAACTAATGAAATATTTAAAAAATTTAAAAAGTGAAATATAAAAAAAAAACATTAAACATACTAATAAAAAAACATAACATATATATAAAAAAAGTACAAACATTATAAAAAAACACTTATTCCAAAAATAAAAATAATAAAATAAAAATAAAAACAAGCATTATAACACACACACACACACACACACACACACACACACACCATAACATATAAAAAAACATATCTACAAACCTATAAACAATGACCTAACATTATATACAAAAAAAACAACCTAATAAAAATGAAATTTTCCATGTAAAAAAAAACGTTTTCTGTGTACTGGTCAGGAACAAGATACGAAATGTCCTGAAATATTATCGCCGTGAAGAATGGGAGTGAAACATGTTTTTCCTTGTGAGCATGTTGCTTAATATTATCTCTTCTTGCAGCTGTAGGTAGCTGTGCCGTTGTATCCCCAGCAAAATACTTTGTGAACTTCCTCTTCAGCTTCTTCTTCAATATCCTCAGAGTCAAGTGCAGAATCGAGGGAATCATTCACCACCTCCTCAATGACTCCTACCTTGGTCATCTTTGTGGTGAATTCTTGCATTGTGGCAATTACTTTTGGAGCCTTCAGGAGCCCATTCACGAGCTTCATCACCTCAGTACTTTTTGACAAGTGTCCAACAGCCCGAGCAGTTGCAAAATTTTCTCCAAGGTGCATAGATATTAAATTCAGCTGTGCCCTGTTCTCATAAAGGCGTTGAACAAATCGCCTCGATCTTACAATTTCTTTTCCAAATTCTTTGCCGACATCATGTCATTTTTCTTTGCTACATCCTTCACTTCTTTCTGTACTCTTTTTTCTTCACGCTGAATGAAACCTTATTCCACAAATTTACACTTTGTTCTCTAATTTGGCGATCAAGGATTTTATTCGATATCTTCTAGCACACAGGTTTGTTGAGATGTTATGTCGAGACTCTCCACCTAACATGCACCGTATGATCTCCATGGCGGATCTACCTCCTGTAGATTAGGAAAACTGGATCTTCTCCTTCCATCATGGCCACAACTGCCTCTGCATTAAATTCTAAATTTGTTTTTCTCACGCAATCTCGGAAATAAGGCTCTAGAGAACCCTGAAAATCTCTCAAACGATTATGAATTTGAGATAATCACTCATGCGAAACATAACTAACCCCGTTTGGAGAAAAAAACACATTTTAATTTTTTGAAATTCATTTTCATTTGGCCATAAAACATGTTGTAAAATGACTTGTCAAAAACTTCTACGCATTTCTGGAAAATGTTCACGTAAACAAAACTACTTACTGGATTTTTCATGTCCACCGCCTAGCATGGATGAGGATTAGCAAGAGTCTTTTTGCAACAATTTAGTAATCACATATTACCATGATTTCTTGATACCATGCAATCTCCTCCATTGGAGTGATTATTGCAGAGAATCGTGGCTCCATCTTTCGCTTCTAAAACAAGAATAATATGATTTAATTTTGACCTCAACGATCCATCATCATTATCCTTTGTAGCACAATGCAATTGCGTTGATTGTACAGGAAGGCTCCACAGTATGTGGCATGATTTGTACCTTTTTCTTATTATACCCCAAATGATCCAGTGAGCTCAGAGTTTGAATGAATATTTTGTAGGGTTTTTATATTAAATGTTTTATTTGCAGGCTTGTTTTGAGGTCGATGTCCAACAATTCGTATCAATGCTTATCCTATTGTGTTTGGTGGTGACAACCACCTTCTCAACAACCAAATATGCTGAGTAGAAACGTACACCGAATTGACCAATCATGCTCAACACCAGCTGCAAGAACTTCCATAAACTCTTTCGTGCCAGATCTTGCAAGGTTTTTCACTAGATTTTGTCATGCGAATCTAACTGTTGATAATGGTAAACATAATTTTTTTTTTGTATTTTAATATATATATATATATATATATATATATATATATATTTTAATTTCAAATTTATTTAAATAAACAAATCTAAAAAAAATTGTGTGTTTTTTTTTTTTTTTAAATATATACATATATAAATTTAAAAAGAAACACTACATTGATTTTATTATTATTATTATATATATGTGTTTAAAATTATTAAAATTCAAGAAAATAGATATAATATAAAAATTTAAAATCCTAAAAAAAATGAAATTAAGAAAAAAATGCAATTAAGCTTGATTTTAGTTTTCCTAATTTATATACTTGAAAGAATTTTATCTTTTATTTTTGAAGTATATGAGTCTTTCCAATGGAGCCATTTACGAGTTGAATTTCTAGAATGTTCATATCCAAACTTGAAAAATGTAGCTGATTGTGTATGATGACATGAGAAATTGTTTTAACCTTTAGATTTTCCACAAATATCTATTGAATAACGGATGAATGTCGTGGTGCAATCGCATTTCGATACCATTCCTCAATGTAGTCTTTGTTCTCAAAAGAATGGTTGATCTACATTC
The DNA here is from genome assembly GCA_031772625.1 of Pinus tabuliformis. Classification (NCBI taxonomy): domain Eukaryota; kingdom Viridiplantae; phylum Streptophyta; class Pinopsida; order Pinales; family Pinaceae; genus Pinus; species Pinus tabuliformis. The sequence continues at coordinate 1,108,650,976 of CM062819.1, forward strand.
TAGATCATTCATCCATAAATGGTTAGTATCGAATTTTTTTATATTTCTTTTTTATAAAATGATATGCAGCTAAATGATTCATGCATCTACATGCTTTAATCATGCATCTAGAAAAAAACTAAAAAATGAGGTCGAAACTTAAATGCTAGTTCCTATGCACACTTCCCCGACAACGACGCCAAAATTTTGAGGCAAATTAATTACCTATCATTTAATTGTCAACCCAGGGGCTTCGTAAAGCTTTTGAAGCATGCGTGCATTGTATATGCTAGAAATTAACTTTCAATTTAGATCAATCTAACTACGAAACCAAATAACGACAAACCAAATTCACCTATTCTAATTCAACAATCAATTCAAAAGAAATTATAGCACAACATGCGGAAAAGAAATCTTAATCTTTCACACTTGCAAGAATTGAAAAGCACACCACCCTTTCAGAAATGAAATCTTCTCTAAGGGATCATGTGCGCATTATCAAATTAGGATCCTATGTAATGAATAATCAAAACCACATGACATAAAATGAAAGCAAAAACAATCATTCTTAACCTCTCACACATGAAAAGATATGAAAGCAAATAAAAACAATCACTCTTAAACTCTAGATATGAAAGCAAATAAGAACAATCAATCTTAACCTCTCACACAGGAAAAGATATGAAAGAAATAAATCTTAAGCAATAAATATTAATCTATGAAAAATGATCAATCTCGCGCGTTGTAGGTGGCCAATCCAAAAGTATGAGAGATGGAAAGTTGAGAGGCTCCCAATGCAAGCATTACCAATCAAGGTGAACATCACTCATGAGAATGGTGCTAAATCTAAATTCCATTCAAAACATAAGTAATCTTAACTTTCCACCTGAGTATCTCCAACTTTACACATGCCTTTAAAAGGAGAAGGCTCTCCTATTTATACAAGAACATAAGGAGCTACATCATTAATGGAGGTCCATTATTCTCTTCCTAGATCCCTAGAAAATATCATAGAGTTAAAACTCAAATAGGTAATGATGAGACACATATCCTGTTTGAAATTTATCCAAATATTCTTCCATATCTTGAAGGGAATTCGAATTTGAGCATAGGAGGCCACATAAGTCTTCTTGGAAGATTCCAAATGACCTACACATGTCATGGAAATCAAACCACTTTTAAGTATTAGCAAGTATATGTCATTTTTCAAAGTTTCAACCATAAATTCACTTAAAATACTAGAAATCATTAGCTTTTGGAAAACACAAAGGTAACCCCATGTAATAATGAAAATGGAGGCTAATGAAATATTATATGGCTATGGAGTTGCAACATGTGAGTGAAATGGTGGTGATAAAGGTGAAAGTGGATGAAATTTGAAGACATTTCAAAGACTCTATAGTTGTTCATTATGATGTTCGAATGGCATATAAGGAAGTGGTGCCACACATTGACCGATGCCTCCATACACTCTTTTGAGCATCTTATCACAAAACTGTTGTGTATTTTTGACATGTTCAATCGTAAATGTCTCGGCAAGAAATTTTTAGAATTGCGAAAATTACTTGAAGAATCGTTACGTAATTTTCACATTCGTTTTATGAATTTGTGTTTTGAATATCTAAAATATGAATATGATTGGGAGTTCTTGACAGGAATATTTCAATATCTTGTTCACATTTTAGAAAATCTGCATGAGTTAGAACCTTTTGTGTCAATCCCAACATACATCAATGTTATAGCTTCTAAATCTGCGATGGATGAGGTTGTTGTTCTAAGTGACCATCCATCGTCCTCTCATCAAACAACTCTAGTTCAACAGGATGAGGTAGGAGAAGTTGAAAATTCATATGTTGGTTTACCACCATCTTTTCGCAGCTCACATACTCAAAATTTCAGCACAGGTTTGGACTGTCAATCTAATGATTGTCATGAAATGTTATCTCCTCATCCTCCATCCTTTTCTACTTATGATCCTCTAGATTTTGATGTGTCATGTTCACATGTTTCAAATATCTCTTGTGATGTTCACAAGGATCAAGTGTTGGATGGAGTTGGTGTTGAGAATCAACCTTGTGATATCATTCACGATGATCATGTGGGGGATCCCATAGCTAAACAATAATATGAGACGAAGGATGATTCTCTTCCTTCCGCACCTCTCCTTCATCATTCCAAAATTTCCCATGATTCTCTCATTTATGTTGAATCTTCTCAAAATTTATGATCCTAATGATGTTACTACTTCCAATCATTCACAGAACACGTGGGATGTTAGTTTTGCATCCAGATGTGGAGAGGATGAATATTCTACTCCTGATATTCCTAACCTTTAATCTCATAATTCTGAAAACTTAGAGGGTGAAATTTATTATTTTTTATCTTCCCATCTTTGAAATTCATCAGATCATGAGGATGCCTCCATCTATGATCTTGAAATTTTTTAACGTGGCTGTCACGAACTCTTCATTGATTCATTTGGTCATGATTATGATTTTTCCGCTATTAATCTTTCCCAACAACCGATCTATGATGATATGCCTTATGATGAGTTAGAACTTCCCCATGTTGTCAAGGCACTTCTGCCCAAGATGATGGTTATGTCAGGTTCTTGTAGTCTTGAGGTCAGTTCCTCTTTCGATCAAAATAGTGTTGAATATTCTGAGGGTCCTCATCACTGTATCGTACATATTGAAAATTAGTCTATCTTGCAATTGTCAGATGCTCCACCTGTATTACATGATCCTATTGCTCACTCATTGGAGGAGTTGTACAGGGTGAGCACTGTTGCAAAACAAAAAATTTCGTCTTTCTTCATGTTCGCTCGACTTCGCAATTCGAAATTTTATGCTTGTATGTATGCAACTTGCAGTGCGTCGAGACACCATCTTATAATCACATAATGTGTTTCATGCACTTTTTGCTATTAATTTTTGGTGTGTATATTCAAGATTTGAACGTTTTGGTTTGCATGGTCTTATCTTTCTTGCTTACGGATTTTGTTTTATGTATTTCTTGACATGCTTTCCCTCGCCACATAGGCTAGCCAATGCACCGGTGGCTGCATTGGAAGTATCATTTCACATAAGTTTGGACTATGCCCTGTTTAGGTTAGGAGTAGTATTAGTTTTTATTTTCTTTGTTGTTTCCTTTCAAACTTTTTCTTTCTTTCTTTTACTCCACTTCTTTCCTTTCATTTGTTTTCTTTTCAGTTATAGGCTAGTTTCTGCATGAGATCATGTTTGGCTTCTTAGGCAAGCTCGACGAAATCCAAGAGGAAGTGCTACTGTCAATGCTTCATTATCTGTCTATTCCCTCTCCTTGTGTGAATCTTGCATTTCTTTTACTTGATGATACTCTAATGGAAAATACATTCATTTCAAAGAGATTCATAGTGAACTCATGATGCTTTCACTTTAACTATTACCGCCTACTCTAATCGGTCTTCTACTTGCGGTTAATCCTTGTCATCTAAGTCGAGAAGAGTAAGGATGGGAGGAAAACGTTAACAAGTATGTCAAAGGTATATACAAATATCCTTCTATGAAGGGACAACCTTGCCTTCTCTCAATAAGTCGGGATCCCTCTTCTGCCACATGAAATAAATAATTGCCTATGCATAGTTCTTTGAACAAGTAAAAATGAAAAAATGAAAAATGAAATAAAGGGCGTAAGAAGAGAAAGGCTTCCTACACAGAGAGGTGGAGAAAGAAACTCCAATGGCGTACTTTCTAGGCTCGCTGGTAGTAGAGCAATGCCTTTGTTCTTGAAGTGAATCCGTCAGGGTACTGTCTAGGACTCATGGCATCAGAGTAACACTAGAAATAAAAACCAAGACTCTAGAAGTCTCATTTACCTGTGCATCTATATACTCTTCATCCCCAATCGAAACAACTGAGTTTGACTTGGATTGGTATGTGTGTTGTTGATAAAGAGAATGGTAAGGACTATATATTTAGCACAAGCTAAGTGAAGAAGATGTGATAATCAATGAACTGAACAATACTTCCATAAGAGTTAGACCTATTTTGCATAAGACAAGATCCATACATAGAGATGGAGTTCTACTAGTGTGTCTCTAGTGTTCTGGCAGCTACAACCACCGTCCAAAATTCTGGCTATGCTCTGATTTTGGAGCCTTCCTTCTTATCTAGAAGAGCTCATCTTGCACTAATCTAGGTATTCATGCTTCTATTGATACTTATCTTTTCCATGTGTGATTTTGTTTTCTTGTTTTGACACTTAAATTATCTTTCTAAGTCACAAGCTGATCTCCCAACTTGGTCTCACAGTAGCTCTGGGCTTACCTCCAGAAACTGTGCAATCCTTGAGGGGAAGCAGCCTTGAAGATAGGAATTGTGCAGTCCTAATTGGAAATCAATCTTGAGCACAAAAACTACGTGGTCATGGAAGGAAACCTAATATTGAGCCCAGAAACTGCACAACTCTCACTAAGCTTAGAAACTGTGCAATACACACTGAACTGGAAAGTTGCCCAATTCCTTAGAACTACACAGTCTTTCCCGACATTGTGCATGGAAAGTTCCGCCCCAGAAGAGAAATGAAACTAAAGGGAAAAAGGCATCCCTAGGAAGTGGGTATTTACTATTAGTTTCTTGAAGATGGCACATTACTATTTTTAGATGTTTTTGCCAAGTGTTGCCTGTGTCCTTGATCTTAGGTATGTGCATCATAAAATCTCATTTTCTCAAATCTAGTTAATTGACGCCTCTAGATCTCATTTGATATTTTGATATTGGAGCTCTAGAATTCCCGAAGAGATCAAGGAACCTTCAGTGGGGTCATTATCAATTTTCCGGGTGAGTTTTTCTTTTATCACCTTTTTCCACCATTTCTATCACTTTTTGTCATTTCACTTGTCTGAGTGTTGTTTTTCTTGTTTCTCTTCATGGTTGCTGGTGTTTCAATTTGTTTTAGATTTTAGAGGTGTTGTTTCAAGTTATTTCTTTCTTTTTGCAAATGTCGCATCGATTTTCTTGTTTTTTCACTAATCATCGTCGTTGCAACGACTCTCCTCACATACTTTATTTTCCTTTTGTTTTCTCAGTTTCTACACTTGAAGCACATTTATTCACTCACACTTAGTCAGTTTTTCACTCAAGCTCACATCATCATTAATTTATTCTCATTTTTCACACTTCCACGAGGAATATTTGTACTTCCCTTGGCTGAATTTGGCCTTGCGCAAGTGGGTACTATGCAATCCTAAGGCTCAAGCCACAAGCTTGACCTATGGAACTATGCAATGCATAGTATAGGCCTGCTCCAACTGCACACTATGTAGTTCTAGGGGCCAATCTATCACCGTGGCCACTGAGACTACGCAAGGCACAGTCTCTCCCAATCTCTACCTAGGGTGGGACTGCACATTGCGCAGTCTCAATCCACAAGTGTCATCCCTGGCTACTAGGACTATGTAGTGCATAGTTCCCATAGGAAACTAGTCCCCCTTGCCAATGAAAATTGCCCAATCCTTCCCATCATATGCCTAGTTTGCTGCTTGATCATGCCTTGAAAGTTGATTTGTTGAAGCTAATGTTTTCTTTCCATGAGTGTCATTTTTGTCCACATGTACTACGCTTGTGAAGAACTTCTCTTTAGAATTCATTGTTACCATGGAACAAAAGAGAATTGCTTCAAGAGATATCACTGAAAGACGTATTGGTGAAGTAGTTAAGCAAGTGCCATTTAACTTGCCAATATATGCAGACAATAACTTTTTATAGGAAATGCATAAACACTAACATGGTAGCAAGTCCAATAGCAATAGCCAAAGGCCACAATCCAGTACAAGATCAAGGAAAGAGAAAGGTTGCTAACAGAATAAAGGGAGACCAAATCTGGAGAGTGAAAGCGGATTCAATCCTTATGCAAGTGGATTTGGTAGAGGAAGTAGAGAAGACAGAGAGAAGAGTGAAGGAAGAGAGAAAATAAGAGCTTGCACGAAGTAGAACTGAGGGTGTAGAAAGAAGAATAAGAACTGAGGGAAGATTAGGAACAAATGAGGAAAGAATGTTGGGTTGTGTTATATTATTTCCACAACTAGCCCTCCTAGTTAATGGGGGGGGGGTTAGAGGGGGGGCAGAGCCCCACCTTTGATGTGCCGACTGCATAGTGGGGTGGTCATAGGGGGTTTGAGGGGGCAGTTAGCCCCCCTCTACCGGGTCTGGGGTAGCACCCCAAGGAATTTTTTTTTCGACCCTATATTAGGTGGGTGGACCTACCTATGGTTTTTTGCATGGTTTTCGCACATGGTTTTGGGCACGATTGTTTTCGGTCCATGGTATTGGATGCTTTGGCATGTATATATATGTATTGTAACATTCAAAGGAACATAATGAAAGATCAAGCTGGTAGTCTCGGTTTTAGGATCCAGGGGAAGTAATCTGTGTATATGTGTTTTATGTGTTATGCTCTCACACTTTTTTTTTGTTCTTAGAATTCATATGCAGGTAATTTCGGTACGGGGTTAAAACCTACATTTGGTATCAGAGCTCTTTTGGCTTCAAGGGGACGCCTTTATTATTGTGGGGTTCCACTCGGGCCTATTGTAGACCCTGTTAAGTGGGAGATCTACAGGATAGATTCTTGTGGTGAAAGAAGATGGCAAGAAATTGAAAGATAGAGATCGAGAAATTTAATGATCAGAGTTTTGAGTTGTGGAAACTCAAGAAGGAGGATCTGTTGGTGGATAAAGATCAGTGGATTGTGGTATATCCAGGTACTAAATGAACAAGAGTGTCCAATGAAGAATGGAAGAAGTTGAATCGGAAGGAAAAGAGCAAAATATGATTGTGTGTCTTAGATTCAGTATTGTTGAATGTATCAGGGGAAGCTACGACTAAGGCTTTGTGGGACAATTTAGGGACTTTGTACCAATCTAAGTCTCTAGTGAATAAATTGTCCCTACAGAAAAAGATGTATAACCTGAGGATGAAATATGGAGACTCAGTAACAGAGCATCTGAATGCATTTAATACTATGGTAAGTCAGTTATTATATATGGATATTAAAATTTTAGATGAAGATAACTGTAGCAGTTTGTTGTGTTCTCTACCAGATTCATGGGATAGTTTGGTTATTGCAATAGGTGGCAATGCAACTGCCTTGCAGTTTGATGATATAGTCTCATCCTTGCTGACAGAGGAGATGAGATGGAAAAATATGGAGAGCCAAAATGGTGATGCCTTGTCTATATGAGGACGGTCCCAGAACATAAACAAAAATAAGTCATCGAGTGGGAGATCTAAATTTGGAGGGAGATCTAAATCTCCAGGAAAACTTGTAAAGGTGTGCTGGAAATACGAAAAGGAAGGGCACTACAAAAGGGACTGTAAATCTAAAGCTCCTGACAAAGGAAAGGGATCTGATGATGCTCCTTCTACAGAGGCAAAAACCACCTCAGTTGAAGGTGGGGATGTGTACTTGGATTCTTCAAGTACACATGTAGATCATGAGGCATGGTTAATTGTCTCAGGTGGATCCTTTCACTTCACTCCCCATAGAGAGTGGTTCTGCGAGTATGAGAAATAAAATGTTGGTGATGCCTTCTTAGGGGATGATAGGAAGGCTGGAATCGTTGGATGCAGAAAAGTAAAGTTGAAGCTGCAAGGTGGAAGAGTTAGAACACTTCTTGGTGTTCTGCACATTTCTGCATTGGATAGAAATCTGATTTTTGTAAGCAAGTTGGATGATGCAGGTGTAAAAATGGTGTTCAAGAAAGATACCTGCAAGATCGTTCGAGAAGCACTGGTATTGATGTAGGAAGTTCGGATTGGAACTCTGTACAAGCTTCAAGGTAGCCCTGTTGTTGATTGGTGCAATAATTTTGTGGTTCCTAAAAGTGGAGCAAAAAATCTTATGGTCTTTGGAGAGAAGACCATGCTGTGGCGTCAAAGGCTTGGACATATTGCAGAGAAGGGCTTTCAAATACTTCATGGTAAAGGTATGGTAGAAGGTATGAGTAATAGCTCTCTGGATTTTGATTTCTTTGAAAATTGTGTATATGGGAAGCAAAATCAGGTGAGTTTCTCCTCTAGTTGTAAGAGGGCAAAATAGATATTAGAGCTTGTGCACAGTTATGTGTTTGGACTTGTGAAGGTTCCATCACTAGGTAAGTATGTGTACTATGTATCATTTATAGATGAATTGTCAAGGAATACATGGATATATTTCCTCAAGAAGAAATCTGAAGTCTTTGACAGGTTTAAGGAATTTAAGGCTTTGGTGGAAAACCAGACAGAAAAGAAGATAAAGGTGTTGAGGACAAATAACGGTGGAGATTTTTGCAAGAAGGAATTTGAATAATTATGTAAGAAGTGTGGTATAGCACGCATAAGAATACTCCATAAACACCTGAGAAAAATGTAGTTGCAGAAAGAATGAAAAAGACGTTGATGGAAAGGGCAAGAAGCATTCTCAGTGGTGCCAGGTTAGGACAAGAATTCTGGGTGAAGGTAGTGGAGATAGCATGTTACCTAGTCAACATACCACCTTCATCAGCGTTGGAGGATAAGACTCCATAAGAGGTATGGAATGGTAAGAAACCCTCTCTTTCACATTTGTTGGTATTTGGATGCAATGCATATGTACATGTTCCAAAGGAGAAAAAAACAAAGTTGGATAGTAAATCTGAAAAGTGCATCTTTATTGGGTATAAGGATGGTTTAAAAGGATATAAGCTTTGGAACACAGTAAGAAGGAAGGTTGTGTACAACCAAGATGTGGTGTTTAGAGAGGTGAAATATGTTATTAAACATGAAGTCCCATAAAAGGAACCTGAGAAGATAGAGTTTAAGCTTAAGAATCAGACTCTTCAATAGAAGGGGAATTAGAAGATGAAGAGCCACAAACTCTGGTTGTGAGAAGATCAATTCGAGAAATAAGTAGCCGGAAAGCTATAGTCCATCTGCTTTCTGTTCAAATTTTTCTTTATCTATTACTGATGATGATCCCAGAAATGTGAAGGAAGAAGTAGATTCAGAGGATGGAAAACTCTAGAAAGAGGCCATGGTTGATGAAATGACATCTTTGCACAAAAATGAGGCTTGTGATTTGGTGGAGTTGTCGGCTGGAAGGAAACCCATTGGAAGAAAATGGGTGCTCAAGAAGAAGAAAAATGTAGAAGCAAAGGTGGAGAAATAAAAAGCTCAGTTGGTAGCAAAAGGTTATTCCCAGGTGCCAGGAATTGATTTTGGTGATATTTTTTCTCCTGTTGCCAAGGCAGCTTCTATTAGATTACTTTTATATGTTGCTTCTGCTTTTGATTTTGAGGTAGAACAGAAGGATGTGAAGACAAAATTTCTTCATGGGGATCTGGAAGAAGAGATATACATGAAACAACCTGAAGGCTTTGCAGTGAAGGGTAAGAAATAACTGGTATGCAAGTTAAATAAGTATCTATATGGGTTAAAACAGTCACCAAGGATGTGATATCAGAAATTTGATACATTTATACGGGGAATTAGCTTCACCAAAAGCAAAGTGGATCACTGTGTGTATTTTAAATTAATTGGTGATCGTGTTATTTATCTAGTCTTGTATGTGGATGATATGTTGCTCGTTGGAAATGACAAAGAAATTATCTAGGATTTGAAGACCCAATTGTCCTCTAAATTCAACATGAAAGATATTGGTGCTGCAAACTATATTTTGGGCATGGAAATTAAAAGAGATCGGGAAAGAGGAAGCTCTGGTTAAACCAGAGGAAGTATATCGAGACAACACTGCAGAGGTTTAATATGCAGGATAGTAAACTAGTGTCCCAAGGCACAAGAAGAGGAAGAGGACATGTCTTCTGTTGCATATGAAAGTGCAGCCAATAGCCTGATGTATTCAATCGTTTGTACTAGACCAGACATTGCACATACAATGGGAGTATTGAGCAGGTTTATGTCAAAACTAGGGAAGGATCATTGGACATTAGTAAAGCGGGTCTTTGGGTATTTGCGTGGCACTAGTGATTATGGTTTGTGCTACTAAGGAAGACCAGGATTGGGTAGAGTTTTTGATATTCATGGCTTTACTGATGCAAATTGGGCTAGAGATATGGATCAGAGAAGATCTATAAGTGGGTATGTGTTTAACCTATTTGGAGTTGAAGTTAGTTGGATGAGTAAGAAAAAAATAGTAGTGGCATTGTCCACTATAGAGGCATAATACATGGAAGCCACTCATGCAATCAAGGAAGCAGTCTGTTTGTAGAGATTGTGTTCAAGTATGGGGTTAGTACAAGGAGCTATAAGAATAAACTGTGATAACCGAAGTGCAATTTTCTTGGCAAAGAACCCTGCTTACCATTCAAAGACAAAGCACATTGATGTTCAGTATCACATTGTGAGGGATATGATAGAAGACATGTTGGATTGTTGGGGCCTGACCCACATTCAAAGTTAATTAGCAAAATAAATCCCTATACTACTGGCCCTTTCAACAACAGTTCACGGAGCGCGGACTGAGGTATCACCCAAAGTACTATGGGAGGGTGATAGAACCAGGTTTCCGCACCCTTGAGATGTCTGAGAGGTTCGACTGGTCCCACTGTTTGTCCCTACACGTAGGTCACTTCGTGCACTTCCCTGTTCCTCACGCCCTGATACACTGCCTTCGCGCAGCCCTAACCAGGGGCTGTGGAGCTTCCACGCTACTAGAGTCGTGCTCTGCGCTATTACCCGAGGTATTACTTATCTTCCTATACTAGTTAATTACCTCCATGTACTTGGATGTCTTACGTTATAATTATTTATACAAAACATTCATATAAGTTCGCGCAACAAATAAACAATATACTTGAAAATTATACCCAATCATATATTAAAACAGGAAAAGATGCACAAAAATATGGTAGACTTCTCTTTATTGATTCTTCCAACAGTTACAGAATCGACCTACCCTCCACACTTAGTTGCAAGGGTCCGCACCCTCAGCTATGGACTACCAGGCCTCTGCGCACTCAACTACAGAGCCTTCCCCTACTCTACGACCCAAAGACACACTTTACACTTTTACTCAATCACTTAGACTTCTCATGCTCTTATGCCCCTCTCTACACTTAGAGCCTCGCTCTATTTATACAATCCCATGGTCCCCGGACCATGGGTAGGTGTATTAAGTCGACATTACATTACAAAATGAGGGTGGACAACCCTGTGACTCTATCATAATATTGCGCTCTACACCCAGAATTCGCGGAGCTTTTACGAAAAGATTTAGTCAAAACATGGGCTTTAAGCCCCAAAACATGCCTTGGGGGGATTCCATGCCTAAAAGGCCCCCAACAAAAACATCGTGACTTGCCCTCGAGTCACTCTATCGGAGCGGAGATCTTCGCGCGGAGTCCCTCCAACTCTTCTCAAACTGTTGCAAGGTCGGCACCGCACTGAGGTGCTGCCTGTTGGATCTGCTGCATGCATTGTTCTGAGACCGTGGTGTCGAACGTGCTTCTCTGCATCTGTTCCTGTATCCCCTACATTTGTGCGAGGTTACCTTCAATTTCTACTGTGATGGTGAAGGCCTCGTCGATCCAAGGTTGAACGCGCACCTTTAGGACTACTTCCTTGTGTCGTGCCACATCCAGCTGTTCTTTTAGTGCCTTGGCCTGTTGCATCTCCACGAGCCTCTGAGTGATGGCCATCATTTGCGTAGTTCCTTTGACATTGTCATAATATTGTTGGAGTTCTCGTGCCTCTGTCTATAAGCACTGGATGTTGGGGTCCTCCTGCATATTTATGAAGACCTCAAATGACTCTTCCAACATGCTGGTGCAGTCTCGCACTGCACTACCAATCTTGTCTAGTCCCGCTGTAATAGTGCTAGGCGCGTTGTCCTCTGACTTCCAGAGGGGTGGATGGCTACACATTTAACCGCAACTTGACGATCTAAAGGTTTAGCTCTAGCTGAACCTTTGTCATTTCCTCTCACGCCTCGTGCACCCTTATTCCTAGCCTGTGGATGTGTGCCTTTGCTCGGATGGCTAGCTCTGGGACGCTTTGACAAGCTTCATCTAGTACCTGTACCAGCTGTCGATTATGCGACACCACTTCGTCACGCTGCAAGATCAACTATTCCATGTTGATTTTTTGCTCGCTGAGGACTTGCAGTGCGTGGCTCTCCTAGCTCGCAGTTCTACAGTTATCCCATCCTGCAGAACATATAAGGTCTCCCGCGAGAGTGCTACCATGTTGATGCCGAGACCCTTCAACGCACTAATCGTAGGCCTGTCGGCCTCATTTTTTGTCACTAGTGCCCCTTCTGGTAGTACTATGGTATTCTTCACCTGAGCGCACAACATCTGTTCTGCTGTTGTTGCTCCGACTGCGAGGCTGGTCGAAAGGGTACCAACTTGAGGACTGCGCACCTAAAACTCCTGCAGCTGTGCTCTGAGGGCCCCCAACACAATCTAGTTCTCCAACATAAATTTTTGGAGGGCCTCGGAGGTGACACCGCACATTGTCTTGCTGATGTCATGTAGATCACCCTCGGTTAGGGTGATCGGTTCAATAGACAACTTCTATGACTTAACCTTCTTGCGTGGCCCTGTCTGATCGGTCAAGTGTTGGCACTTCAACTGTGTTGACACAGTTTGCGAGTCCACGCCTCCCTCTTCTCCCTCTACTTCTTTCCCATGCGAAGGAGACATTTCACCCTCACGCACCTTCGTGGCTTCCTCCTGCGTGTCTCCTGCTGCGGCCTTTTCCTATTCAGTTGATGTCTGTGCAGCGTCCCACGCCACCCGCGCATCTGTTGCCACTGCCTCCTTCCATCTCTTTTCTAACAACTGTGTCATACATAGTTTGGCCTCCTCTTTCTTCCTTTGCACCGCCGACTTCTCTATCTCCGCGATATCTGGAGCGCGCCACTCTGGTGGCCATGTCTCTAGTATGTTAAAGATGACATCATCTGTTGCTACAAAGGCTAGCTTTCTCCATTGCTTGGTCGGGTCCTTGCGCACTTTGATGTATATGATATGGATGTCCGATTTAAATTCCACAAAACTCTGTAGGCTTTTATAGACAATGGGCAACAACCGCAGCTTGCGGTTGATCCCCATTTTGAGGTTCAACTCCATGAACACCCAGAATATCTTACTGTCGCGGATTCTATTTTCATCCTTTGTGGCCCAGAGCGAAGCGTACTTCGCGGCCTCGGTAGATCCCTGTCAATTCTGGGGAATTGACTATCTTCTGGCAATTCCCTTGTCAAGAATTCCTTGCAGAGGAACAAAAACTAGTTAAACTGGACCCCCTCTGTGTACTATTCAGCAAGTGCTACCATCAGTGCGGGTACCTCGTTCGCACCGCACTTACGCATAACCTTACCGACAAGTATTTGGGTCACCACTCTCACTGCTTTTTTGTTGATGCTAGATATGGCGGCGCCCATTTTCTTCTTCACCAGCTTGTATTTCTTCTTCATGGCCTCCACGATGGCCAAGTCACTGCTATTCCCTTCCGAGATGTCTGCGGGGTCCTCCCCTTTGCATGGAAGCTAGGTAATGCAGTGAATCAAGTCTGTCGTGATGGGGATGGGCTCCTCCAGCCACAAACACCGATCATGCACCAGGTAGAGCAGCTGCCTGATGACAAAAATTGTTATTGGGGTGCGGTGGAAATGCGGCACCCAGAGCAGGTTAAGTAGCCCAACCTTTTCCACTCTGCGCAACCACTTTCACAACTCTAATTCTGTAACCCTTATCGCGGTGTTCTGCTTGGGCTTCATGAGGTGTGAGGTCTCAAGGTGAGGGAACCTCTCATGGTCAGTAAGGTCCCAATCTTCAAATTTTAAGCTCGGCACCCATCCCAGGTGCATGCCCTCAAAAATAATGTTTTTTGGGAGGAGCAGGGTCTGGAGCGAGCTCGTGGTCTTGTCAGGGTCCTTGGGCACTTTATCCTTCCCTTTGTGTGGGGGGATATAGGCAGGAAACTTTGTTGGGGGGTGTGCAGGCTCAGTTTCCTCCTCCATGCCTTCGACCTCGTCCTCTTAGATGATAAGGTCCTCCAGGTCTTCTTCTTCCTCATCGGTCACTATGATAACGACTTTCCCCTTCTCCTCCATCAACATCTTGGTGCATAATGGGTTCAGCGGGGACACATGTACAATAAATATCGCTTGTTTTTCCTTGTTTGGTCTTGGCGTGCGTAGTGATTTTGGGATTTCTACCACAATCCCAATGCCTTCCGGAGCATCCCCCATAGTCAGGACCCATGCGGCCTCTTTGACGGTTATTTATGTTATTTCCATAACTTCCTGAGTTGCTTCCATCGTGTCTGTCCATAAAGCTATCACTCGCGAACTTAGGGGCTCAATCAACGCTCGACATAGAATAGATAGGGCTCTGCTCAATAACTCAATTTGAAAATGACCAAGTTTTGTTTTCTTGGAAGCCCTTTGTAAGTTATAATGCTTTTTGAATTTGAATTCAACTCTTCCCCCCAAATCCGGTTCATTAATTCTCCCCTGGCAACATATTTTCCCAAATCTTGCCCATACATCACGTCTTAAATGCCTGCCACCCACTCCATTTGGTCTCAAGTCGAGCATCCCATCGTGAATAGTGACTTCAACAGTCACTTTCTAGCCAATCTGTGTGGTAGCGCAGCCCCCCATGCACGGTTACGGACCTTGTGACTCTTTTCTTCTATGCGCAGCTTCAACATCATACAACTCCTAGGTAGAATAGTTTATAGTCCCGCGCTTCCTTTAACCTGCCTGGAGTGCTAAGACTGTACTTCCCTTGGCTAGTCAGGTGGTCGCACCACCTGTATAAAGTTTCATCCTCTCATCCATCACCTTTCCTAGAAAATACCCACCTTTTATTGTTACGTGCGGCATCGCGCACTTTATCATCTGCATCGCGCTACACTGGTCGATTCGCTTAGTAATGTATAGTCCAAGCCAAGGCATCAGACTGATCAATTTGCGGTGATAGGTCTCAAACTTGTCAACATGATCATGCACATCCCGCCTTATCACCCTGGTATTTTTACAGAGAAAATCTTCCTTTATCTCGTCCTCCAGCATTTTGACTTCCGCATCTACCAGAGCACTTTTCTTCCTTAATCGTACCCTTTCTTCTTCAAGTTCTCGGAGCCTCGAATTTCCCAGTTGGATTTCTTCTTCCAAGGTTCCGTGAACCATCGTATCTACCAGTGCTATCATGTGTGGTCTAAGATTTTCATGTACTATAGGGCTTACAACATTTGCTTTATACACCAGCCCTGGCAGTGCATGCACGGTCAGGTTCTTGCAGGCGGTCCTATAAGCCCATAGAACCATTGGTACGCGTAGGTCCCAGTTAGTCTGCTTCACATTGTGGACCTTGTTCAGCACTTCGCATACTTTGTTAAAGGCTTTTGCGTGGATATCCTTCTGTGCACTTGGTCTTTCCATACTTCGTGGTCCCAACCGGAGGGGTCGTTCGCGTGATTGCCTTGCCCACACCTGCTTACTGATCGTGTCTCCTACCACGAGGACTATGTGCATTTGTGTAGGTTTGACACCATATGCCTGTATCCACCTGGATAGGTGGGTGTGTGGGCCGTTTTGTCCAACAATCTTACTATTAAATGCATTGGAGGCTTCCCAAACTGTGTGTACATCATTCTTCTGCAGTCGCACTAGTCCTCAAAACTTCTTTGGTGCGTACCCCACCATCTTGTGGGTGTAGCCCATAGTACTCATTTCAGAGCATCGAAGCACTAATTTTGTAGCACTTCTCTTTCAAATTTGTTCAGGAAGTCATCCACCTCACTTAACCCATCATACGTAGGTAGATCTCTTACCTCTGTTGCTACACAACACAACAATCTCATCATCATGTTACAGTTGATCATGGTTACCTCGTGTAACCGGTTCTGCCATCGTTCTATCTCCTCGTCAGAATCTCATGTGCAGGAGCTTTCACTCTCCGATGAGATTCGGCCATCCGCGGTTGGATTTACCCAGTCTTTCTCCCGCGCAGTTATCTTGTAGATGCAGTTCAGATCGTCATCGTTTTCATAGTCGCGCACTGGCTCCATGTAGTGCAATCCTTTTGCAAGGTCTAAAGGTACCACTACGCGCAAATACTTTTTCTCAAAGATCATCTTGTGCTTCTTCAGATTTATCACTCCATTCATGTCAGTGGCCCAATCTATTCCCAATAGCGTGGGGTAGGGATTGTTGTCATCAACAATCTCTATCACCTCGAAATATGCTAGCACTCTTTCTCCTTCGATATCTACTGTGATTCCTTGCAATCTCCCCATAGGTAGGATGTTTTGCTGGTTCACCATTCGTAGTTGAATAGGAGACCATTGCAGTGTCGACCTGTCCATGTGATCCCATGTTTGCTTTGGAAGGATGTTCGCGTCTGATCCTAGATCTAGAATCACTTGGTCCATCTCATATTCCCCAATCTACACGGTCAATCTCATCTCCCTCCCTATTCACGTCATGTGCTTCCTGAGATTACGGACTATGCATGGTTCTCCTGGCGTGGTCCCAACGCATCTAGTTATGAGTTCTTGCAGCCCCTTTATAGCCTTGTTGTCATGCAGTAGCTTCATGTATGTCTCCAAGAACATAGTGAGCATCGATGGGTCCATTTCTAGCTCTAGTTTATCTTTACTTCCTCAAGTGGAGGCATTAGCGAAGCTCCTCTTAGTTTCCATGAAGGTCTCATTAACGTGCTACAAATCAAATTTTGGTTCCTTTGTTGGAGCCTTGCAAACCTAGGTAGTTTCTTCAGTCTGCTTTCCTTTGTCATCCCTTGTCTTAATTCCACTTCGGAGCATGATATTTACATTAGGGGAGGTTGGAGTGCTCCTTTATTGCTCAACCTCGCTATCAGTGTGGGACAATCCTCTGTCTCATGATCAAACAATGTATAATACAAGCATGATGATCGCGTTGGATTCGTACAATCGTGGGCATAATTCCCAGGCCCTCCACAATTGTAACATATCAGCTGTTCGTGACCTCTTCCTGGTCCCCCTCCGCCTCGGCCTCGTCTGTGCCCCTGAAATTTGGTGTGTGCCATTCCCGCGTTTTGATCGAGGGGCCATGTTTCATCCTAAACTCTGTAGGTAGGAGTTTGATCCATCATTAGCTCATAACTTCTACAGGTGCACTCATCATGTCCCACTGACCTACAGAAATTACAGAACAACTATTGTGAATTATGCGTATACTTTTGTAATAGATGGCAGTTATCTGTAGCATGCTTTCCTCCTATCTGAAAAATCGCGCACCATAGTGCAGGTGCTGTGCTTGGTCCTAATTGTGCCTCTGGTCTTAATGGCATTGGCCCTCCTCTCGCAAGGTAATTCATGAACACCGGGCAGTGGTCCTTGTCGTGCCCCTGGCCCTTTCATTTTATGCACCATACCTCATCGCGCATCTCTGGGCGTGTTGTCCTGTCTTGTTTCAAACTCTCCATCTCAAGGCACAATTTTTTCAACTGCACATGAATTTGCTGAACTCTCAGGTTGGGATCTTATATTAGGGTCTCATGCAATCTCATCGCGACCTCCAAGGCCTCGGCTTGAGTGCTTAGCCTCTATTGAGACAGCTTGTTCTGTAGATGCGACAATAATGATGCTACAAACCATTCATGGTGTTTCCCATTTGTTAACATCATGTTCAGTTTGTGAATTGTGCAGTTTAGTCTTTGATCCAACTCCCACGGGGTCTCACCTAGTAGCGTTGTGATTTCCTTGAACCCAATGATCGACTGTGTCTCTGACTTTGGCCTGCTAAATTCTTTGTTTAGCGCAACTTGGATATCTGCAATCCCCACATTCAGATTGTCATTGGGATACTTAATGTACCAGGTCAGTGCACGATCCTGCAGAGAACTGACCAATGTTTCCTTCTTTATATTGTCATTTGTGACTCCCTGTGCTTCCCATAAAACTTTTATCATGAACCAAAACTGGTTCGGATCTTCATTCCCTACTCCCGTGAACACTAGTAGCTCTATTGTGCTTGCCATATTGCTTCGCGGTGGTGGTGGAGGTGGTATGGGGGAAGACGGGGGTGAAGTCAGTGAAACTGGTAGTGGTGTGGGTGGGGGTGGTATGCACATAATTCTCTGCCTTATCAGATTGATTGCACTTCTTGGCGAGACCTTCGTGGGTTCTTCTTTGCCCCTTAACGGGGGTGAAATCAAGGGGATAGTTTCTAGTTCCGTGCCACCTTCATTTCTGTAGATTCTCCCACTTCGCATAGCCCCAAAAATCAATTTATTTTCACAACTCGTTTTTCACACAGTAGCATTTTAATCCAATTGTTCAAATTTTTGATGTACTTACCTCACGGTCCTTTGAGGAAGCGTCGTTCCGCCTTGCTATAACTAACTGCGGTATCTACTATGAATTCGGAGATGAATCCTCCTATGATTCGATCGAGCCAGTGATCAAGAGTGTGTGCAATCTTATATTCCAATACTTCCAGTCTACGCACCAATTCTGGAGTCCACACAATAGGTATGTTATGTTTACAACTTCCTTGGCTATCTGCTGGCTTCACTATTCACTCGTATAACTCAGTGGGGAAGGATGCGAAGAAAATTTCTTGGATCTCTGTATATATGTAGCAGTCTAACCACTCTTCCTTTGATAGTCGCGGATTCATGTTTTCCTATGCCGCGAATTTGTGAATCTTCCTGTCCAACCATTCTTCAATTCCTTTCTTTATCAGATTCTAGTGATACGACATCAGACATCTCTATGCAGATCCCAGTCCTGGCAATCGAACCATTTGTTGGCTTGTTGGGTTTTGACCCAGGTTCAGAGTTAATTAGCCAAACAAATCCCTGTACTACTAGCCCTTTCGGCAACATTACGCGGAGCGCGGAATGAGGTCTCACCCAAAGTAGTATGGGAGGGTGCTAGAACCAGGTTTCCGCACCCTTGAGATGTATGAGAGGTTCGACTGGTCCCACTGTTTATCCCTGCGTGCAGGTCACTTCACGCACTTCCCTGTTCCTCATGTCCTAATACACTGCCTTCGCACAGCCCTAACCAGGGGTTGTGGAGCTTCCGTGCTGCTAGAGCCGCGCTCTGCGCTATTACTTGAGATCTTACTTATCTTCCTATACCAGTTAATTACCTCCACATACATGGATGTCTTACATTATAATTATTTATACAAAACATTCATATAAGTTCGTGCAGCAAATAAACATTATAGCTGCAAATTATACCCAATCATATATTAAAATAGAAAAAGATGTACAAAAATATGGTAAAATTATCTTTATTGATTCTTCCAACAATTATAGACTCGACCTGCCTTGTGCACTCAGCTACAAGGGTCCACGCACTCAGCTGGGAACTACCAGGCCTCTGCACATTTAGCTGCAGAGCCTTCCCCTACTCTATGACCCAAAGACACACTTTACACTTTTTCTCAAATACTCAGACTTCTCATGCTCTTATGTCCCTCTCTACACTTAGAGCCTCACTCTATTTATACAATTCCATGGTCTGCAGACCATGGGTAGGTCTATTAAGCTGACATTACATTAAAAAATGAGGGCAGACAACCCTGTGACTCTATCATAATTTTGTACTCTACGCCCACAATTCGCGGAGCTTTTACAAAAAGATTTGGTAAAAACTTTGGCTTTAAGCCCCAAAACATGCCTTGGGGTGATTCGATGTCCAACAAGACAAAAAGGCATTGCTGGTAAAAGTGAACACTTTGAAGAATACTACAGATGCATTGACAAAATCTATGAGCTCTTAGAAGTTCTCTTGGTGTAGAGAAACAATGTGCATTGCAGGGTTGGATAAATTACTAAGCTCTCATGTGGCCCCCTGTTGAAAGAAAACAACAAGTGGGAGAATGTTGTGTTGTGTTATATTCTTTCCACGACTAGCCCTCCTAGTTAATGGGGGGGGGGGGGGAAGCCCCCCCTTCATTCCACAGTGGGGGGGTCACAGGGGGTTTGAGGGGGGCGGTTATTCCCCCTCTACGGGGTCCAGGGCAGTGCCTTGGGGAATTTCTTTTTTTGGACCCTATATTAGGTGGGTAGACCTACCTATGGTTTTGTGCATGGTTTTCACACATGGTTTTTGGTGTGATGGTTTTCGGTCCATGGTATTAGATGCTTTAGCATGTATATATATGTATTGTAACATTGAAAGGAACATAATGAAAAATCAAGCTGGTAGTCCCGGTTTTGGGATCCAGGGGAAAATCTCTGTGTATATGTGTTTTATGTGTTATGCTCTCGCATTGTTTATTTTTTGTTCTTAGAATTTGTATGCAGGTAATTTTTGTACTAGGTTAAAACCTCAGGATAAATAGAATGACAAATAATAAGAAAGGTAAGGTGCAATGTCAAGAGAAACAACACCGATTCAAGTTGAAGAGCAAGGATCGAACCAACCAACAACAGAGGGGGAGAGAGAACATATGCATTATCGGGAGCTTTCCCAGCAGATTCAAGACTTAATTGAATCTGCAGACATGGATTTGGAATAACAACCACAGGATGATGATGTTGACCTGATTCCTGGTGCACCACAAGTCATCATTCAGTCTCCATCACCTCCAACCGTAGAGTTAGCCCCGAGTGAGGAAGGGGACATAGTTCCTCTTGCTGATGATCTGATAATGGATGTGTACAATTTTTCATATACTGAACTTTAGGTGAGGAATGTACAAATGCGGAGAAAGAATTTTCCATATGGTCATGCATCACCTACATTCATTAGAGAAAGGGTGATAGTGGCAAACACCTAAAGGAATCCAAATGCAATTTCCAAAGAAAACTTAGCCTTCGTGGGTGCAACGAGATCAAACACTTAGTATTTGACAAATGAGAGTAAGAAATTGATATAGAATCTACAGACTTGCTGACAAGAGATAGAACAACTTCACAAAGTAGCACAAAATGTAGCTATCGTATAGGTCTACTTGGGGGAAATGAGAGTAACAATTGTTGGTGAGGTATCAACACTTTAAGAGACCATGAAGAACCTCCATGAGGAGCTCATGACCATATATAAGGCAGATTTCTACTTGCATAGCTCGTAGCAGAAGAGTAAGGAATTTTTCAACACTCTTAGGAATGTGCAAACTTCCATCACCATATTGTAAGAATGGAAAATGCGATATAAAGGGGCACCGCTTACTTTGGTAAAGAAGATGAAGCCTCAGGAAGAGATGGAGAAAGCAAGAATTAGAATGTTCATTTAGAATAACAAGAAACTCTCCTCGTTCATTGGAAACATTCAGGCCCATATGTATAGTTGTATAACAATTTGGATTTCATGACATCATCATGCAATTTGGGGATGTCAATGCACAATAACAAGCTTGGAATCAATATGTGACCGAGAAGCATCAAGTGGGAGTTGTTAAGCTAGACTATTCCCAAACTCCAGCATCACTGTGTTTTGTCTTGTTATGCTGTTAAATTGTCTCTACCCTATTTTTTCCTATGTGGGTATGAATGTAAATTGAATATCATTTGTAATTATATTTTAAGTGAAATTCCATGCATCAATATTGGAATATGAAGAGCTATCATGTAATGTAATGAGTCATTTTTGTAAATAAGTTGAAGAGTCATGAGGGTAGTCCAAAGGTGACAAAGGGGAGTTCAAGAGTGACCCCATCTTGTTATAAATAGAACCTCATAACTCATGAAAATGGATTTTCAGAGCCAAGCTTTTGGCTAGGATTAAGCTTAGAAAGATCTTGGGAGTATTGTGAAGAGCCTTCGCTTCTCCATAGCATAGAGTGAATATACGTATTTGGAGGAGAAAGTGTTCTTAATTTTAATGTTCCACTATTAGGGCTAGTGGTCATCAATGGTGTATGTATGAATGGAAATTTCACTTACAATAATAAAATCAGAGCCAAGATGCTTTCATGCATATGTTGTGAATATAGTAGGACTATTCTTGTTGTATTTACAATATATTTTATTTAACTTACACTTATTCTTATGAACTATTTCATTGTCATTTGTATGAATCTAGTCGAATTCATGTTGTTGTATTAATTCGTCACCTTAACTTTTTGAATTTTCCACATCTTAGCTAGTGATGTCATTCTACCCTTGTGTTCCTTTCAAGCTGCAAACTATTACAGGAATCCAAGGGGTGCACTTCCTTTTCCCTTCGTGTGTTGGAACCTTCAACATCAAACTTGACTCTTTGTAGGGTCACACACTTTGTCTCACCCAAAGTTATCATACTTCCCTTTGCGTGTTTTCGCAGTCAAGGCATAACATTACCACCAACGCTTGGGACTCCTACTCCAAATGGTGTGAGGTCTAGTCTGGACTTCAATTGGGGAGATCCCATGAATGTTGGCAGGTCCAACACCATCAATATGTACACAATGATATTAATGTGCACATCCACTACTGGGCCACTAGGATCCAAGTAATTTGGGGAGATCACCCTCCCAAGCATTAGATCGGATAACTAACCAAAAACGTTGATAGTGGGGGCATATTTTCTTCTTCCCTCGGGCCTCTTGAAAAATTATTCGTTGCGAAGATTGTTTTATATGGGGACATCTTTGATAGCTTAGAGAAGAGGTATTTTAACACACAATTTCTTTAATACTCTTGGGACTCCTACTCCAAATGGTGTGAGCTCTAGTCTGGACTTCAATTGGGGAGATCCCATGAATGTTGGCAGGTCCAACACCATCAATATGTAGACAATGATATTAATGTGCACATCCAATACTGGGCCACTAGGATCCAAGTAATTTGGGGAGATCACCCTCCCAAGCATTACATCAGATAACTACCCAAAAACGTTGATAGTGGGGGCATATTTTCTTCTTCTCTCGGGCCTCCTGAAAAATTATTCGTTGTGAATATTGTTTTATATGGGGACATCTTTGATAGCTTAGAGAAAAGGTATTTTAACACACAATTTCTTTAATTCTCCTAGTCGTTCAACCTCTTCCAGGATATGTTGTTTAGGTTGGACAAACCTTTCAGGATAGGGAGCTGCATTGGATTGAAGGGTACCATATTCCTTCTATTATTTAAGATGTTTAGGTGGAGAAGGTGGGTGAGCATATGGAAGTACCCTTCCAGATTGAAGTTTGATCTCTTCGATTTCCACAACATAAGTAGGATACGATGTTTCCCCATTGTAAACTTGTTGTGTTTTCTTACTTCTTAGGTTAGGATTGGGTTGAGTAGGTATTTGACGTTTCTTAGGTGGGTTGTTGTGAGGTAGCTATGGCTGAGGTTGAGGAGGAGGAATTAAGGTAGGAGGTTGGGTTTTCTAAGGCCTCCATCGTTGTGAATGGTTTCCTCATTAAGGAGGATGAGGTTGATATGGATGGAAAGGTGGGTTGACGGGATGAAGGGGATAATTAGGAGCATAGGACTAGGGAGAGGGCATGGAACGAGATGGATGAGTTGGAGGGTACCAAGGAAGGAATGGTGTATTCTAATTTGAATTGTAAGGAGTATATTTTGCACCTTCCATGCCTTGTTGATATGGCTAAGGGCCTCAGGTCGTCCTCTGGTTGATGAAATAGAGTTGTTCAAAGCCATTATTTTCTCCTTTAAATAAAATCTTTAGTCATGAAAGAGAGGGAAATTTATCTATTGCATGCCTTTCCTCACAGACAGAGAAGACCTATGTGGTGTTCAGTCAGAACTCATTTGTTTGATTCCTCTTAGTGTATCTAGGAAACAATAGCTAGTGCCCTTTTTGCTTCCTTTTCTTTCCTATTAATTTCCATAGTGTTCATCTCCAAGGAAAATTTATGCAACATTTGACTATTGAAATCTTCCAACATATTCCCTATCTCATGTTTGATAGTTGAGGTGGAGGGAGAAAGTTAACTAGGCCTTGACTAGACCTTCCCCTTTTCTTAGCAGCCTTCGAATGGTTCTTGAATACTATCTTGATGTCATCATAGGTCAACTTATAAATATATCCTATAGAGAACATATTGAGGGTATCCATTACATCCTCCTTGAGGCCTCAGAGAAGTAAAATCTTGAGTGATTCAGGCTCAAGGGTATAGTTAGCCATGCTATAATTAAGTTGGAACCTATCCTCATAATCTTCTAAGGACTCATCTTGCCCTAGGGTCATCCTAAATATTTATTATTTAGTCTCCATAGACCTACATTAATCCATATAATTCTCATTAAGGGCTTGTTGAATCTATTCATAGGTAGTTATGCTACCTCTAGGAAGACTCCTAAACCAGACGAAGGATGAACCTTTAAGGGTGGAGGTAAACAACTTCAACTTCTATTCATGAGAGGTATAGTCATAGATCCTACAAAATACAAAAAATTCAAACATAAATGTGTCAAGGTACTCAAAGGCTAAGCCATGGAAGTGTGGAAGGGCAGTGGGGGGCATATTCTTCATCTTGGCCTCACCATTGGTTTCTAGGATGGGAAATAACTCATTCTACCTGTTTTCAACCATGTTTTGGATAGGTGATATGGGCTTTTCCTCCCTTATGGGTTTTTAAAAAATTCAAGGTTTCTCACCTAGAGGATTTTATAACTCCCTCGTGGTTAGAGAGGGAAGCTCATAGTCACCAAAGAAGAGTGGTGGTTGACTTCTTGAAGTGGTGGGTGGTTTTTGGTTAGAATTTCCTTTGATTATCTATACTGATACAAGGCATGAAAAATCTAGTTGTGTTTTTTACTTTTTGGGTTTTTTCCTTTTTTTTTTTTTTTTTTTTTAATTTCCAAATCAACAATATTGATGCAAAACAAAATATAGAAAAAGAAAGGAAAATTTTAAGTAGAAAGAACACCTACTTGGACATATCCTCAGCAATGACACCAAAAAGTGATGAGCCTTAGTATCCCAATAATAATGTTGAGACTCCCAAGGCTATCAACTTTAATTATCAACCCGAGGTTTGTACAAAATTAAAGGTGGCAGTTCTATATGCACAATAGTTATGGTTCTACTCATCCCACCTTCAAGCAATGGATCATATCAATGCATACAAATAACTCTCCTTCAAATAGCCTAGAGAAAGAAATTTCATGAAAAGAGAGAGTTATACTCTATTTGCAGCAATGAAAACATTATTCTAATTACAAAAATGAAAGTAATATTCATCCAATTGTAAAGACTGAATTTAATTGCAGGAATTTAAAGGTTATGCTAATTTCATAAATGAAAATTGATATTCTACTTGCAAAATGAAAATCAAATCTATACTTGCAGAATGTGGAAAGTTTCTTTGAAAAAATAAATTTGATCTTTTCAACAACAATGCATGTGAATAAAATACTAAGAAAGCATAAACTGAAGAAACAGGTCTAATATACTTTACATTCATCCATCACCCTTTTTATCACCCTGTTCAATGAAACTTAGCCTTAGTACCAAAATCCATGTACAATTCATAAGAAAACATCCATTTCTATTCAAATGTGGAAATCTGTATTCTAATTCTAATTACATATTTGTACTTGCAATGAAGGAAATATGGGTACATAGTAGTTGTTGGTCCTCCCCAATCATGGATTCACATCCTCGGGTTTACTATTCAATCCCAAGAGGAAAAAATAAAGCTCCTAGAGAAAATCTCGTAAAGTTTGGGAAATGCTAAAGGATGCTGCAAGACTGCTACAAGATTGCTATAGGATGCTACATAATTTCAGTGTTTTCATACAAGATTGGTTCCATGATCATCCTAAGGGTAAAAAATAGAAGGTGGAGAAAGGCAGATGAAGATGTATGAAAGCTATGTGAGGCATTTTCCAAGCTTAGTACCCCTGAGAGGCCGATCTCGCATAAAAGAAAGTGCTTAGTGTGTCCTTCGATGACCCAAAAATGTGGTCTCGATGGCAGATTTTTTAGGGACATGTGAGTGGTCAAGGAAGATGTTGAAGGTGACAAAAGAGATATAGGATGAGTGTTCTAAACCTACAAACCACTACTAGTACCTTTATACCAATGACCAATCCCTTCTTGTTCGCGAAAATAATGCCAAACAATTGATTAAATTGCAGTAAAACAAACTAAGAAAGAAAGGATGAGTCAAAATTTATGAAATCAAACAAAAAAGTATTGTATTTCATTAAGAACTAATTCACCTTACAACATACGTCTAACCTACATACATGAAAGCTTGAGAGAGATGATTTAACTCCTAGATTGCAGAAACTAAGTATGGAAGAGAACAATGAGCTAAATCCTAGAAATCTGCAAAGGAAGGAAACAATTATTTTTTTGGCTTTTTGTTGTAGACTCCTCAACCACACTTCCCACAAGAGAGATGGTAATTAGGTCTACAACCAAAATATTTATGGGAAGTAAACTTTTAGTCAAACGGAGAAGGAAATGTTGCTATTAAAATAATGCATAAATAAGATACACAAAGAGAGGTTGGAGCCTTTGTGTTGGGCCCTAACCCAAGGGGACTCAATCCTCTGAAATAAGATCAGATGTGAAATAACAACATACCTTTCATTAATATAAAATGGAGTTCAAATACATCATGAAAATAAAAAAATGAAAATTATATTCTTAAGCACTTGCCTCTTAGTAGCTCTCCTTGTGCCAACAGTTTGAATCCTCATGAGCCCTTGGGCTCTTTTATTTATACAAATATGACTTAGGGGAAGATTCCTTGGGAAGATGATTGCTTCCTTTCAAAATCTTGAGAAAAGTGGATCTAGCTCCCCTAGACCCTTACAATTACTTGAGTTCATTTGCTGCCAATAGACCCCGAGTTCTTTATGAGTGATTGTAGGGATCAAGATGAGTTTAAGGAGAGTATATGTAGGGGACAATCCTTCTACAACTCCTCTAGATACCTCCAATGTGCCTCTACATAGTAAATGCACTCAAAATACTATTTTTCCTGCACATTAGGCAAAAGAGTATGACAAACACCCTTTAGTCTTCTTACTAAGCACATTATCCCAAAGATATGTTAATTAATGTTAGAAAATAATACTTTCTAGGTTGGAGGATGGAAAAATGGCCTTATAATCTACCTATTCATGGGACCCATCAATTACCTTGGTTGACCATTCTATCCATATTGATCTTGGACGAACTTTGTTAACTATGGTTGACCATGGTTGGTCATGATTAACCATATATACAAAGCCTATAAATAGAACTCTCTCTCTCTCTCTCTCTCTCTATATATATATATATAAACCCAATATTATGACTAAATATTAAAAACGTTAATATTAAACCCTATATAATAAACCAAATATTATGACCATAATGGTTGACCTTTTATGACCATACAAGTTGACCATGGTTGATAATGGTTGATCATGGTTAGTAATGGTTGACTAATGTGGTTGATTATGTTTGATTATTAATATTAATTAATAATATTAAAAGGTGATTACCAAGGTAATTACCTGAGTTCTTTATGAGTGATTGTAGGGATCAAGATGAGTTTATGTAGGGGAAAATCCTTCTACAACTCCTCTAGATACCTCCAATGTGCCTCTGCATAGTAAATGCACTCAAAATACTATTTTTCCTGCACATTAGGCAAAAGAGTATGACAAACACCCTTTAGTCTTCTTTCTAAGCACATTATCCCAAAGATATGTTAATTAATGTTAGAAAATAATACTTTCTAGGTTGGAGGATGGAAAAATGGCCTTATAATCTACCTATTCATGGGACCCATCAATTACCTTGGTTGACCATTCTATCCATATTGATCTTGGACGAACTTTGTTAACTATGGTTGACCATGGTTGACTAGGTTGGCCATGGGTGACCATGCTTGATCATGGTTGATAATGGTTGATTTTGGTTGACCTAATTTGACCATGGTTGGTCATGATTAACCATATATACAAAGCCTATAAATAGAACTATATATATATATATATATATATATATATCTATATATATATATATATATATATATATATATATATATATATATATATATAGATATATATATATATATATATATATATATATATATAGATATATAGATATATATATATATATAGATATATAGATATATATATATATATATATATAAACCCAATATTATAAACCGTAATATGAAAAACAATACTATAAACCCGATTTATAAATGTTAATATTAAACTCAATATTATAAAAGCTAATATTAATTCCAATAACAATCCCAATATTTTAAACCCTAATTTTAAACAATATATTATAAACCCAATATTATGACCATAACGGTTGACCAATATTATAAACCCAACCTTATAAGCCCTATAACTATTACAAACCTTTTTATTAAACCTAATATTAAAGTCAAGATTACCAAAGCTAGATATTAAAAACTTTAATATTAAATGCTTTATTACAAACCAAATATTATGACCATAATGGTTGACCTTTTATGACCATACAAGTTGACCATGGTTGATAATGGTTGATCATGGTTAGTAATGGTTGACTAATGTGGTTGATTATGTTTGATTATTAATATTAATTAATAATATTAAAAGGTGATTATAAACCCTATAATATAAACCCAAATATTAAGCCCAATGTATTAAACTCTAATATAAAACCAATATTATAAACCCTATATTATAAATACAATATTATAAACCATAATATTAAAACCAATTTTATAAAACAAATGTTATAAACACAATATTATGGCCATAATGGTTGGAAAATATTGTTGACCATAATGGTTGACCATGTTTGAGTATATTCAACAAGGTTTGATCATGGTTTGCAATGACTAATAAATGTTGACAATGGTTGGTCATGGTTGACTATATTTGATTATTAATATTAAAAGGCGATTATGTTCGATAGAAGTTGAATAGTGATGACATTGGATATATTACAATGTATCAAATAGAGGGGATGCCTATCATGGTTGATCATGGTTAACAATGGTTGGTCATGGTCGACCATGGTAGTCCATGGTTTACCATGCTTGGTCATGGTTAACGATGGTTGACCATGTTCAACCATTCTAACCATGTTGATCTTGGTTGACCATGGTTGATCATGCTTGACCTTGGTTAATCTTGGTTGATCATGGATTACCATGGTGAATCATGGTCAACCATTGGTGAGCTTGGTTGAACTTTGTTGATCATGGTCAACCATGGTGGACCATGTTCAACCATTCTAACCATAGAGATCCTTATTGACCAACATGTTTGATCGATGTTGACCGTGGTTCACAATGAATATTATTATTACATTAATAATATATTTATTGTAAAATTGTACATGGTCGACCATTGTTACCATAGAGATCTAATTCACCGTAATCATTGACAGTGGTTGACCATGTTCGACCATTCAAGCATGTTGATCATGGTTAAGAGGGGGGTGAATCAATACTTCACTTTAAGTAGTTAATTTTTAATCTTTAGAGCATTAATTAACATTAGCATAAGATCAAAACATAAATTAACAACATCATTCAACAATGTAGAATATCAAAGACAACAGATACAATATTTTTAGGTGGAAACCCTTATGGGATAAAAACCATTGAATTCTTCTTAATATAGGTCTTTAAAGTTCACATCAATGGGAAGATCCAACTTCTAGGATTATCCAGCTGCAATTGGAAGGAGGCATCGACCAGTTGATTTATCAATTCTAATTGAAAGGATTCTCCATCACCCTAGTTTACCATCTCCAACTAGAGGGATGTTCCAGCACCCTGGTTTACCAACTGCAACTACAAGGAAGATCTAACATCCTAGTTTACTAGCTCCAACTGAAGGACACTCCAATGCCCTGGCTTACTAGCTCCAATGCGAAGTATGCTCCAATACCCTGCACAAGATTTAATCTATCCTAGCACCACCATATCACCCTAAATTATTCTCAAGATCCAACCTAAATGAGACTCCAATCTCCACATTGTGCCACCTTTCCACCCATACTCGGTACTTAACTTTAATTCTTTGACCTCCAATACTCCATAGTGGAGCATGTTCCCTATATTTTCAGACTAGACCCACCTCTGCCCAATAAACAACATCAAACTACAATCTATTATCTTCTCAACGCACAAAATTTCTTCAATAACAATGATATCCAATAATAAATATAATTTGGTGATCAAGCCAAAATCAAGAAAATTGAACATTTCCTTATCAAGTCCTCAACATTCATAATCACTACAAAACTCTACCTCATAAAATATATAAATATTTTAACCAGTATATACCAACAGGAGTGTAGAAAATTTCAAAGTTTTCTTCTCATCAACACATGGAAGACATACAAGTTCTAACGCTGCCATATTGAGCTCTGCCCTCAACATCATTATGAGATCAACATGTGGAAGAATTTATACATGACAACCCTCACAACTCCACTCTAAATTTTGTGAACATGAAGACCCCGACAAATCCACTATACATTTTATCAACATGAGAACTTTACAAAGAAACCTTTGTCCAAACCTTATATCTTTGATCCCAGGTCCATAAGCTCACCAAAAAATAATCATGGTAAAAATGTTATTTTACTGTCATCCCTTCACTGAACATTCTTTTAACTTAGCAACATGTATTCTTCAAGTAGTTCAACCACATATGCATCAATAGTGTCATGTACTAATCATGACACAAATTTCACTACTTACTAGTAGATAACTTAGCAAAGACACATGTGCACTTCTCAACAAACTAATGTCTACACTTCAAGACATATTCATTAAATCGACAAGTGAATTCACAAGATTATAAATTCATGCGCTTCTATAGCTTGGTAAACTTAACAACACAATACAATAATTACCAATAGTTTTTTACAAGTGTTAGCACATGTGTATATAGATGCACAATAGATAGTATTTAATAAATTCCCTGAACTATATCTTAGAATATTGTTCTAATTTTGCAATATAACTCAACCATTGACTCTAGGTCACACCTTTAGTTGTTACATTGATATGCCTCAATTTTTTCCTCAAGATAGGATACAAAATTGTCATCAAGCAAAGTTTGCCACAATAGGTTCGCTTGAAATATGTGGGTTGAAAAATATATTCCCAAGAATGTGTTGTTGCTACGATAAACACCCTCCAAAATATTTACTACACATGAATTTTGGAGCCTACTAAGCATCTTGCGATTTGTCGTTTTGTTGTAAGATCGATTGTTTTGATAAGGTAGATGTTTTAATAAAAAATATATGTTGATAAAAGGGGATATAAAAAAAATGGAAAGACAAAAAATAAAATAGAAAAATAGAAAAAATATAAAAATATAAAAAATATGATCAAAATCCCAAAACGTAGTGTGCTAGCCAAAATGTGGCTTTCAAATAAATTAATTATGTATTATTAACAATTAAACATGGTTATATGTAAATAGAGTTTTATTTCATAAAAAGTGGAACGACGGGACTCTTTGCCATTTATGCGATATGTAATCAAGTTTAAATGGAACAATTTGTAAGTTCTCGCAGATCAAAGATGCATATGCCACTCCACACTCCCTGAGCCCATTCGAAGTTTAACTGACCGGGAGGGGGGGGGGTGTAGAAAAATGGTCTCCTCTCATACCACCTGTGCCACATGCCCCTCTCACATCAACTCTACACCCCCCCACTCCAAAGCCATAAACCACTGCCTACCCCCTTTGGAAACCACTTTTCCCCATCTGAAAGGATGTTATGTCCTTTCCCTCCATTTTCTAATAAAACTCCCATTTTTCCAAGTGTCAACTCCACATTTGGAAATCATTTTCCCACTAAAATTTGTTCCATTACATATCAATAACCTCCCCTCCGCGCCATTTGGCGGATAAGCCATAATTGCCACATAATATTACCGCCTTATAACATTACTTGTATTTTATTCTAGGTTATCAGATCTTGTATTTCCTTGCTACTATGTCAGGTCATAAACAATTACTACTACCAGGTACCAAGATAAACCATCACCAGAGAAACTAGTGAAACACATAGATTATTCTAGCCATTGGTCAACTAGAAAATCAGTCATCTTCGAGTAATTTCAGTCGTTTCCCAATTATTTTATTTTATTCATGTCTTCCAAAAAGAAATAAAAAACCTCAGAGAACCCTATGCTTCCTCCCACTATCGATCTAGACCATCAACCATTAGTTGACCAACTATATAAGGTTTTTGAAACCATTTGTGAATTAGATATTTATGAAATTCATAATTGGTTAAAACACACGTTTTTATATACGAGTGATGAATTAAACCTCTGGCACTCCTCTTTACCTCAGTTCATCATGCCACAAACCCATTATTTCCCAGATTTTGTCTCATGGTGTCATATTAGGTATGTTCCCAGTCAAAGAGCAGTAGTTTCCAAAAATAATGAAGTTATGTTTACCATTACTGTTGAATCAATTAATCTGATGTTGCAGATTCAAAACCGTGAGCCTTTGCATCCATTTTCTCTAGAAACCCTCATGGATATTTATAAAAGTCTTGACTTTCGTCAAAGAGCCAATGTTTTTGAAACTTTTCTACTAGATATTCAATTTCCTAAGACCAATCCACCATATGACACATCTATTTTTCCATAAATGATCCAACAGATTATACCCATTGTTTCATGCCTGTTAGGTTATTATTCTAATCAGTGGGTCGATGAGGTCCTCATAGGTTTCCTATCAATTTTCTGAGTCGATGAAAAGCCATCTCTAATTTTCAATTTCAGTGAATTCTTAGCAAAATCAATTCATGATCAGTTCATGAAATTTTGTACAAAAGGAATGTTCAAATATGCCTCTATTTTAGTATATTTGTTCATGTTTGATCATTCAAAGAGGTTTTCCTTTCCCCTACAAAATATGGATAGCCAGGGAAATCAATAATCAGTGATCCATTGGTCTCCCTTGGTGAGGAAGAACACCACTAAATTCACATTCAGTGACTTTGTAGATCAATTTATGCATGTTGTTTCTTTTTTACTAAACAATGATGCAGAACCAAGGATTGGTCCAGAGATTAGAGAAATCCTACATCTCAGTGAACAAACTAGAACATGAGATTGATATTTATACCAAAATTATACAAAGATTAGGATATATGGATGTGAATTACCTCCATATAGATTACATGTGTTTGTTCCTATCCGAATTTTTGCATTGGAATACATCAGATAGATGATCAACATGGATCAACTTCATTTTCTAGCAGCAAAGGAGAAGGATCAATTTAAGATCAAGACTTAAGTAGGACCTTTTAATTGTAATGCTAAATCAGCAGGGAATGAAGCAGAAACTATTTTAAAGAATATGAATTTAAAATTAAGATTCACTTTGTCATATGGTCCCCTAGGAGTGATTTCAAATTTAAGAGTAGAGAAAAAAGCTACCCCATATGCTCACACTTCTGGGCCTGAGATAGAACAATATATGAGCCTGGATGAATGGCAAGATAATACACTTCAGGAGGAAAGAGAGTAGGTTATATCATCTACAACATGACAGATTCCTATACCCGAAGAAAAGTAGGACAAAAGGCCATGGGACAATGCTTCCCCTATGGTAATAGAAATTTCTGCTAAAGAGTTCAAAATATACAGTAAAACAAAGAAGACAACCAATACAAGCAAGACATAACAATAAGATATTTCATAGCAACACCCAACTGTCATGATAGGCTCCTTTGTGCCATTATATCCTAGGATAGAAGGGATAGAAGGGATGAATGTAGGATCTCCTATGTCTTCAACCAATGTAGATGTTTCTTCATCTAAGATAGGAGAAATGCATCAAAATCAGAAAGAACATAGTATTTTTGTAGTCTACAGGGAAATCAAGCAGAGAAATGAGGCTCTGAAAGCTTCCACTTATACACAGTTTTGGAAGAAAACCTCAACTTCACAATAGAGGTTAATTTCTTCCTTTGACACTGAGGAGGAAAAGATGCAAATAACTTTCTTGGAACCCAAGATTACTCATCCTAAAAGTGAAAATGATTACACCAAATCAATATTTTCTTTTGATAAAAAATTGGTTCATCCTATTGACCAGATTGATTTACATGAAAAATATGGTAAAATGATATAGTCTTCTCTTACCAGTTCATCTATGGAAGTATGAAATCTACAAGCATCACTAGAAAACATTCATTCTCAATTGAAGATAGGTATAATATCCTCCCTAGCTAAAGATACAAAGATTAAACATTTAGAAGACTTAATAGTAAAGTTGGGATATGATCCTACAAATGTAAATGCAGAAACAAGAATGTAGACATAACAACTTTAAGAAAACAACTAAATATCCCTTCTACAAAAGATCCACAGACCAAAGAGATAGTTCAGCTAGGACAAGAGAAAGACAATATGTTTAAAATCATAATGGAACAAAATGTACAGATAGAAAATATGGAGACTGAGATTGAAAAGTTTTTGAAAGAAAAAGAACAACAGGGGATCCAAGAACAAATTGTTTCTCTTTCATCAATTCCAGTAACATCTATACCAATTTCAACATCTACAACAACAACAACATCTACATCAACAAACATTTAAGCAGTGGACACTCAATCAACTAATCCAACAGTAGACATTGCAAAAGAAATGGAAGATTTATCAATTAAGGGGCAGGAAATTGAGAAGTTAAAAACTCATCTTAATAATTTACAAGAACAAAAACTAAGGATTGACAATGTTTATTTATCTCAGTTAGAAGACACACAAGCTTACCCAGAGAATTGAATTCCTAGGAAATCAATCTATCATAGCTGACACCATCTCACAGGCTAAAGAGAGCATTTGGATAGAGATAAATGAAGCCATAACTGAGATATGGACTTCAATTGAGATAATATTTGAAAATGATGAATTAGTGAAGAGATCCAAAGGAGTAATAGAAGATGTAGATAAGGAATTAGGTTTAAAATGAGGAAAATAAAATACATTGGTAAGGGTTTTGAATTCCAAACCAGACATGATCTGGAATAAATTAACATAGAGGACAGGACAAAGACTATATTGGAAGTGAGAAAGATTCTCACTAAGAAAAACTTGATGCTGCAATTGGAAAACAAGTGTCATAACCTCGAATCCAGTATCCAGAGGTTTCACAAAAAATTCCTTGTACTGCATTAGAAGGGATTGCTTGGATTACAAGGAATGGGAGGCACATTGATTGATCTAGAACAATATCATAGAAAATTATATTCAATTACCAAATATAAATCCATATTTTCTAAGATTAAATGTATAATCACAGGGAAGGCCTTTATGGAAGGCTTCAATTATGATTTATTCATCGAACATGAGATAAATCATTTATTTTTGGTTAAACCAACTTTCCAAAAATATACTGATGTAGATGAAACATTTGGAAAATTGGTTAAATACATAATTATAGATGAAGAAAGGTCGGACGATTTCTATAAGTTATTGGAATAAATAAGTCACAAGTCATCAGCTCTTATCAGCAACAAAGTAGTAGGTTAATCAATTCACATAAACACCGGAATCCTAAAAAATAGTGACAACAACAAGAAATAATTTTATTTCTCTATATTTTTGCACTATTATTGTAAAAGAAATTTTTAGATATTTTGGAAACAAGTTTTAGTTATTTTGGAACAAATTTGTATAAATACTTTCAAAATCGAATGATGAAGGGTTGAACCATTGGTATATGTTTTTCTTCAATGGAATGGCTTGTATCTAAAGTTTTTTTTGATATCAATAAAATGATTATAGATTTGCTTCAAACAACTTGTCATCTTTGTGAGTTATACTTAAGTTTTTCATTACATTTTGATTATTATGCATGTATTTATTTTCCTGAAGAAATCTGGGTGAGATAGAACTGAGATACAAATGTTTGAGAATTTGGTTTAGATATCTTTACATGGTGAATATGAACCCCCTTAATTTTTTTTCCCTCCCAACTTTTCTGAATTATGGGACACCTATAATTTTAGAGGAGGAACCTACCATTTCTCTTATTCATTGCCCTCCTCCTTTTCACTCTCGATGTGGGTGCCTCCTTGTGATGATGTCGAAGTTGGGAAATCTGAAAGTCTAATTGTTGATCAGTATCTTCAATATTCATCCACTTTCATTGAAACATGTCCGATGGAGGAAATTTTGGAATGGTTTATGGATCCTAAGGTGACGACTAATACCTACACTTTTTAGGAGGATATTAACACTCATAAATTCAATCTTGAATATGATTTGGATATTTTTCATCCTTTATTATCTATTTCTCATGATCCCTTGCCCTTGGATCTGCTTGAGAAGTCTTTTCCAAATCCAAGCAGTTATCAGGTGTAAGGTAGTTACATTTCACGGGTAGAGGAGAAGAAAGGTGAGGATTCATTATATCTTTCTTTTATTTTTCAAATTCCTCAATGTGAAGATGGAATTTCTAAATTCTTGGCTGATATTGAATCTATTAATATTGGTAATCAGTCAAATGAACTCAATTTTCCTAACCAATCAAGTAAAGTGTTGGGAAACCATCACTCTGATGATGATTTTGTTGATTTACATGGTGACAAGTGCCCAAATGAACCCACTGATCCTTTAGTTCTTCAAGAGAATTTTGATTTGAAATATTTAGGTCAAGATTTTGTTTAAGCTGAATAATATTTTCTCATGGAGGCTTCTTCTTTACCTCCTTGTTCCTTGTGTCCT
The DNA here is from genome assembly GCA_031772625.1 of Pinus tabuliformis. Lineage (NCBI taxonomy): Eukaryota > Viridiplantae > Streptophyta > Pinopsida > Pinales > Pinaceae > Pinus > Pinus tabuliformis. The sequence continues at coordinate 1,108,687,534 of CM062819.1, forward strand.
ATTGCTTATGCATATTTCTCTTCGGATCTCCCACCCGATAAGAATAATTTTTATTTCTCACAAGGTAGTGAGACAATTGATGACGAAGAAGGAAGCAATCGAATTATCAAGCATCCACTCCATTTCTTATCATTTCTAGTCTTGCATGAAGAAAATTATTCTCTTCAAGTTACTCATGAGATTGATCCAATCTATCCATCCTTAGATGTTCAATTATAAAAGTCTTATGCCTAGGGTAATTTTTTGTTGAGGATGTAAAATCTAGTCAAATAAGTGATGTAGGTGGCTACCATCTTGATAGTAGTGATCTAATTGAAATTTTTGGTAGTCTTTGTCCACACACCATGCATGATTTGCTCCAATCTCCAAAATTAAATTCTTCAATCCTTGAAAGTTTAGGGGCTTGTCAGGAAGTTGGGGCACTTCAACTTTTGTTGATGGTTATGTTAGGTTCTCACAATCCTCACAGTACCCCCGAACTAATTTAGATATAGATTTTCACACAAAATTATTTCTTTTGCATGGTTTTACTAAATGCAAATTCCTTCTTGAAAGACTTGTGTCATTTTGGATATAGCTTTGTTGACTTTCAAGATTCAGTTTCAGTTGGTTTATCTTCATGAAAATATCTTGTATCAAACTCGTGTTTTGAATATATGTATCTCATGGAAACATAAAGTTGTGAAGATGATCATTTTAAAGATTAAAATTGCTTGAAAGATGCATACCTATCAGATTGTTTTGAAAATAACCAACTCCTATTTTTTCTTGTGAATGTTCTAATGCTAATCATTTTATTCATGGCACGAGATGTCCTCTTGAGTTCAGTGAATTCTTGAGTTATTTGATGAATCAAGTCATCTGTTTCATCCATTGTATCTTGACTGGTTTCAGGTGTTTTTTATACTAACATTCCTTTTCAATTCTTTCAATGATTATGGTGTTGATTCAGTTCGTAACATGTTACAAGGATATGGATTGTCACATTCAATATATATGGAACTTGATTCTATTGTTCAAATGATTTGTAAATTTATTCAAACTAATCTATATTTTTTGTCTACTAGCCAAGAATCTTATGCTTTGAATTTTTTAGCTGATCATTATGTTGATGTTAGTAATTTTTATTCAACTATCCATTTTCCCAACAATATATTGAATGATAGTTTTTTTTTCATTGATCGACATTTTTGGTTCATCGTCTTACTATTCAGAGACTTGTCAAGTAGTTTAGGAACTTTAGCCTTTGTTGATGGTTATGTCAGGTCCTCACTATCTTGATAAGCCATCTAGACATGATCAAATCCAGTTTCCCTTACAATATTCTTGTCCCGATTCCATGTCATTAATTGAAAATTTATTTTATCAAGGATTTTAGGGTTTTCAGGAAGATTGTTTTGAATTTTAAGATCTAATTTATGATTATTTGGAAGCCTCATACATAGCAAGCCATTTTCTAATAACAAGCTACCATTTCTCCTTATGTTTAAGGAAGACCATACAAGTGTATATGCACTCGAAAGAAGACATTGAAGTTTTCTTGATTATTCCTCATCGAAAAGGTAAGGTGGTATGTTAATTAACGTTGATAGTTTTGGCACATATTTCTACATATAACAAAGACCTTCAATATTGTGTGCAAGCTATTCAAGCTATTATCTTTTCTTCTACATATTGCTTTATATAAATTTTAATTGCTTGTATCTTTGTGATTGCAAGTCAAGAAAAATTACGTTGGTTACACTGGAAATTTCATTACACTTGACCCTGACCTTCTAGCTGGTTAGGTTTGGATTAGGTCTAGTTGCATTCTAGTTTCCATTTCTTGCACTCATCTTGCAGTTTCTCTCCATTAGGCTTTCTTTTTTTTTAACTTTTGTCTCACATGTTTCTTTTAGTTTCAACCTCCATTTCCTTTATTATTTTGATTTTTTTTTTTTTCCATATTTGTTTTATGTCTTTTATTTCATCTCTTGTGTAATAAGAATGTGCATGATAGATGTATTTTTGGCTCAAAAGAAAATGTCACAAAAATTGACAAGGGAAATTGTGATGAAAAATAATGATTGGCTTATATGTCAACCTCTTCTCTATCTTGGGTTTACATATCTTTAAAGTCAATGATGTCTGAATGGAAAATATGTTCCATTAAAATGGAAAGCCTTAAGAAAAACCATGAATCCCGTATCTATTATAGGATTCTCATTCCTCAACACAAGATTATAATTAAATGGTGTTCTTCATGCCGATCCAGCCATGTAGATAATGGAAAGAGAAAAATCAATAGCGAGCAAACCAATATCATAGGTATATACACCTGTCTCTTTACGAACAACCTATATTTCTCTCAATAAGTTGGGATCCATCTTCCGACCTACTGAAATAATAAGTGCCTAATCACAGTTAAATAAATAAAATAAATAAAGGGTGAAAGAAGAGAAATGATTCCTACATAGAGAGGTGGAGCAAGTAACTTTTTCAGGGTAGTGTTTAGGCTCGGTGGAAGCGAAGTGATGCTTATGTTCCTATAATGAACCCACTGGATACTGTTCATTCTTGCCAGAAGCAAAGCGACACTAGAGATGAAAAATCATACTTTGATTTTCATGAACTCACATTACTATATTAGCCTCTCCTAGATCAAAACAATTGTGATTACATAAACTTTGTGAATGTGTTTACCTGAGAAAAGGCATAGAGGAGACTATATCCATAATTGGGTCAAATGGAGAAGCCAAGGTAATCCATGTAATTAATTAATACTTTCTCAAAGACTGAGACATTACACTTAAGGGTGAAACATAAACAGATAATATGGATTTCTACCAATGTGTCACCAATTGTTGCCACTTCGACAAACACCCTACAATTTTCTTCCTACACTTGAATTTTGAAGCCTATTAAGGATCTTGCGATCTGTCATTCCATGGTAACTTCATGGTCGTCTAATGTTTTTCAAAGTGTTAAGTGTTATTCTAAGTGTCAAAGTCACTTTCTCACACATGGTCTGTTTTCGATGAATTCACAAACACACATTTTTATGTGCAAGCTTAGATAGGCATTACACAACTCTTGAAGGTAAGGCTTGCATAATCACTAGTGATAGTGACTAGGAAATCCATAAGCACATTGTACTATGAAATTCATGTAGACAGTTAGCACGCAGTCTCCATTGAAAGACTTCCTCACTTCGATTTCAATTTTACTTCTCTTTTGGTGAGTTTTCTCAATAATCGCTCTCGCGCCTTTGTTTTTGAAAGTGTCTCTTTCACATTTGCAACTGTTGTTTTTTCTTGAATTCAATTTAATAAGTGTCATTTTAATGTTATATTTTCTCTTGAATGTGTATCTTTCACTTTCTTAAAGCCTTTGAAAGTGTCCTTTTCACTTTTCTCTTACTTTCACAAGTGTCGTCTTGTGGTTAAGAAAGTGTCACATCTAGTCAAAGGGAGTCATTTATACATTCTTGAAGGGTAGTTATGATGCATTCTCATGCATAAATGTGTTCTATCCATCATAAATGCATGAATTAAGCACATTCACCAAGTCTTGAGCAGTGTTTCACTAATGTTGTCACTTGTGTCACAAAGTGTATCGTAAGTGTCGCACTTGGAGGAAAGTATTGTAATGTTGTCTTTTTAAAAGGAACATGCTAACTATGGGTGGTAAATGCTTCCATGTCGAGTTTTTAATCATCTATATCTATGTGCTCATGCTCAAGTCATATTTTGGTTTCATCTCTCGCCTCTTCAATTCCACACTCAGTCATGTTTTGCAATTGATCCTTCTCCGGTCAACTTCCTCCCAAACTGCCTTCCTAAACTACGCATTGCATAGTATCAAGCCACAAGAAGCTTATCCTTCCCTTAGGAACTGTGAAATGTGAATTCACTTCTACCAAGGACTGTGCATTGTGTAGTCACATTTCTCAAGGATTACCCCTTGCTCCCTAGAACTACAGAATCTTACCTCCCAGACCGCCTCTTTCTGCGCATTACTTAGTTGCAAGTACCCATTTGTCTCCCTATTTCCATGAGCTAAAAAACTGCACAATCAACTAGCTTTCTCTCTCTCTCTCTTGAATTGTGAATTTTTGGGTTATAATGGGCAAGCCTGCCTCAGTGTGACAGTCATTTGCATAGTCTTGTTTCTTAGGCCTCTAATTATTGCGCATTGTGCAATTTTGAGTCATCAATTCCTCATCCTTGTCCTCTAGAACTATGCGTGACACAATCCTTGAGCCTTACTCCCTATCCAATACCCAGTTCCAGGTCAATTGATGGATTTCATGAAGAGAGCTAGAATAGGATATTTCTAAATTGATGTCATCTTGTCATGAGTGTATTTCACTTGTAGTTATGACATATTGACATGACAATATGATTGCTTAGAGAGGAGGAGAAGGATACTATGCTAGAAGACACTTTGGAATCTATGAAGACAAGAAGGTCATTGAACATGAAGATGAAGGGACACTAGATTGAATATTTTATAAGATCTAGATCATAGTGAAGACTCCATATATTGGAACCTTTTGGAAGAGAAAGAGGAATAACATTCAACATCTATCATGAAGACACAAAGATAGCTGAAAAAATCTTGGCACTGCCACATCATCATGAAGTATCATATCATCATTTCCAGGTCATGGCTTGTACAAATTTCATCACAATGTCATATGTTTCCATGTGTATTTCCACATCATCATATTGAATTTTATGATGTATTTTCAAAGAAAATGACAAAATTTAATGTGTGGAAGTCGAAGAGTCACATGTGGAATATGAAAAGTCACATGTAGACAAAAGAGTCACTAGGAGAAGTCCAAGAGTCTTGTAAGGCTTCAAGAGTCAGTTGGAAGTTAAATAGTCATGAGGGAGTTCAAGAGTCACGAGGATATGAAAGGTCATTCCTCTTGTTATAAATACAACCCCATAACTCAAGCAAATGGATTTTGGAGGCCTAAGATTTTGGAGAGGTATCCTTGGCTTCTTTAGCTTGGCATAGGAGAGAAGATCATTGTTTGGTGAAGAAAGAAGTGACTTAATGGTCCACTATTGGAGCTAGTGGCTCACCATTCTAATTGTGTACTTGGAACTTTCACCTAATAATTAGAAGTTCATTGAGCCGACACATTTTCATGCATGTATCATGAATATTGTAAGACTATTATTTGGATGTTTATGGCATATTTTATGTCCATATGTACTAAATAAATTGAACTACTTCATTGGATTTGGTACTTACAATGTTGAATATGTGTTTTATTTTCTTTAATGATCATTGCGTCTATGTGAGTTCTATTTCGCTGGACAACTAATGAATATTTACTTCCTCTCGTGTACCTATATTACATTCCTTCTAAAGACTCACTCTTACTTCCCTCTCATGAAGGTATCAATTCACACATTGCAATTGGTGTTTCATAGTGTTAAATTACTTGCTGATTTAAAACGATTATGTGCATGCTCTCTTATGTGATTCATTGCAGTCAAGGAAAATCTTACAGTTATGGTGGTTGGTTCGATACTCTAGATGGGTATCCTACTACAAATAGTGTGAGGTCTAGTTGGAACTTCACATCGGGTAGATCCCCTTGGTTGAAAAATTTCCAACACTGTCAACAAGATGTCTTCCTCCACCATTGATCAAACCTATGCTTTTTCTACTCTTTTCTATATGCCAATATTGTACCTTTGATTCAACATATAGTTTTCACTGTTGTAGATGAAACCTCTTAATGAATAGAAGTTGAGTCATTTATAATTTCAATAAGGAATTCAAAGATCCTTACTTTCGATGACTCAAATAAACCCTTTCTGATACAGATTAACATGTAAAGCTTAGAAAGAAAAACTTCCACTGATGATTTTCATGCTTAGAAAAAATTCCCATTAAACAACCTTCAAAGTATGCCTAAGTTATGAATAAACCTTAATGAATGTAATTCAGTGAAGGAATTCTTCACATGGGACTTCAAAGAAAGTGTCCCACAAACTACATGGAATCTACTTCAAAATAGATCACAAAAGTGCATTCCTAGGTTAGAAAATAAATTTGAATTTTGCCTCAAAAATTAGGAAAAAAAAGTCTCATATCTCTTAGTTACAGGTGATCAAATGTAGCTACAGAAGTTATGCTTTCATCCCTAAAAGAAATTTATTTGTGCCTTAACACAAAATTCCTTTAGCTAGTTCAAATTCAAGCATTTCATTAAGTTAAATGGTCTCATTGTAAACATTAAACATTACCTCATAGATGTGCAAGGATGTCTCAAAGACTATGCCATATATACTTGCTTGAATGACTCCACAAACTACAAACAAGTATGATTAAGCTCAGATCCAAGTCCTCAGAAAATTAGTCAACTCTATCATAGTCAGATGAAGACAAACTTGATGATTGTTGATGAAACACATTTAGTCACAAGGATGCCACACAAATGATTTGAATTATGCTTCAAAGTAGGTGTAAAATCCCTTAGCGAACTACATATATACTCCTGCTCAATATATGAAACCCTCATATATGAAGAATAGGGCCTAGAAGAGTCCACAATAACATTAGGAATAGTCCTTGGGAAATTAGACAAAGATGAATAAATGCACCCTTGCCTTGGATGAATAACCAAAATGTTCAATTTATGCCTCAAGAGGGCTACAAAGTTGTGGTTTTGAAGGGTCGAAAAACCTCAAATATATCTACCTTAGTATCCCATGAAAAAATATAGATAAAATTAATCTTTATGCATAGAAAAATTGACATTCATGACCTCAGGAAAGCCATATGAATACATGCTTTCAGAAGTCTCAACACAAAAATATGTGACTACTAATATTTTTTCCATATGGAACGAGATGAACCCTTAATCACAGTCATGAGGAACCTCAAAAGATATCATGGAATTTTTTCAAAAGGATGGATGAGTAGGCCTTATAATATGCACAAATTGCATAGTGAGAACATAGAATAAAAAATTAAACCTTAAATTCCCCAAAAGAAATCTCCAAATATCACCATGTTCCTTCAGATATTTAAGACCACTCTATGCCATAAAAACCTCATACCATATTTACAAATGATGTGCAAGTTCATGTATTTTAGGAGGGAAAACAAGTTTGTATTTATAGTATATGGAGGAGGCTTCTTGAGGGGAGCCAACCTGTCGGAAAGGAGGGAATCCGACCTTGACAAATTTTAATTATGATTTTTCACAAGTTAATTTTGGAGCCAAATTTTATAATCCATTTGATACTAAATTAATGTCCATAGTTCCATCATTAAATAAGTTTTTTCTTCCATGTGTGAAGGGATAATAGATCCATCATTATTTTTGAAATATCTTGGGAGTCAATGTCACCAATAAACCAATGATGATGCAACCCTTATGGGTACCTTGACCAAATTTTGGAGCACAAACTTGAATCAAGCATATCCCCTTATCTGTGAGGAGTTATAGAGTGTTACGCATGCTATTGGAATTCACATGATCAGTACAACATGACGCTGATTGGAATGTGAGTAAATTTAATATTTCCCATCTTCAAATTATTCAAAAATTGCAAGGTACCATGGCTTCCTATGGCTTTTGTTGATTTGGAGCTTCGAATCAATGCAGACTAGAAGAATATTAAGAGCATTCAAGGATTGATGTTGGAATCAATCATAACACCATTCAACAATATCCCCCTTTGTCATTTATGGAAACACACATACTCCCCCTATGATTTGTGTCCCTGTGACTCCATGGTCTGAGCTTCCTTTCCTAATTTCTACCCCCCTTTGACATCAATGGAAAAGGGTTACTCCCCCTTATGAAATATCTTCCTCTGATGCTTCTCTCCCTCTAACCTGCCATGCCTCACATGAATTTCCATAGCTAATTCAATTTGTATGAATTTTCTTTCCAAACCTGCTACTCTAATGAAGTTAAGGATACCTAATATGCCCATACTACTGCTCTAAAATTTTCTTTACATATTTCCTTTGTCAAATTGTAGAAGTATAGACCTTTAGCCACGATTAGTTTAGACTCCCCCTCTTCAACATTCACAAGATAGGGAGCCATAAAACTAGATTCTTCATAATTATGTGCGAACCTACTCTGTAAATAGATCATCTTGAACCTTGATATCTTCCATTGCATATTCATCATGATCTTTTGACTTTGCAAACCTGAGAGCATAACTACTGGGAATTTTTCTTTTACCTATTCCTCTTGGTTTTTCTTTCTTCTCCAAATCATCTTGAATTGCTGTTAGATTTCTTCTTCATTTTGTATCTACAATAAAAAATTATATGTCCATAGTTATGTAATTTAAACACTTTATAAGGTACTTGGATAACAGAGAAAATGTTGTATACTTTCTAGTGATAAATTCATTTTTAAATCTATCTTGCAATCCTGAAAAGTTGCATCGAATGTTTTGATAATGTCTGCAATACCTAGCCATATTCCTGATGTTAGAAGATGAGAAAAAATAACCATTAAACATACTAAGGTACTTGGATGAGATGTCTTGTCTTGACAATCTTTTGTAAACATTCTTTCTTGGATGAGGTACAACCCTTTGTTGATCCTCAAACTTGATTACTTCAATAGTACTTCTTGGAGTAGCATTACCTTTAATATTTTTTTAACCTTGATTTGGCCTTTGAAGGATCTTGATACCAAACTTCTCATCAATCTTGCTTTGTGAGGGATTGGAACTTCTTCATTCAATCCATGGGATTTCATCTACTCCTTTCACCTTCATCTTCAATCGAGCAATAAAATTATTCTTCCTTTTGTCATCCAAAAATTTCTCATTATACCATTTCACAAGCTTGTTCATTTCAATTTCTTTGCTATTGAGAAATATCTTCCTAAAACTAGATTTTGAAAACTTTTCTTCTTTCTTCTACTTGCTCTACTTGGGGTTTTATAATGGTGACCTTTTCTATTGTTTTGTTAACATCTTGAATTTGACCCTTATGCCTTTCACTTTCCTTTTTGAGCTTATTTATTTTTGGTAGAGATTCATCAAGTTCCTTTTTCTTTTGACCAACTTCTTCTACGTACTTCTGAACAAATTCCTGTAACTGGCTTGTTAAGTTTTTCTCTCTTTTTTTTTTTTCAGCTTTCGGCACTTGAAGTCTTAGAAGGTTAAATTATTATTCAAGTATATGATTTCACTTCCTTGATTTGTGAAGATCACATAAGGCACTAGTCAATTCTCCCTCCATGTTGACTACTAATTCTTCTTCTTCATCTACTTTATCTAAATCATAATCATCATTATCATCTTCATCTTGACTTGCATACTTATTTGAGAAGAGATCATGAAGATTCTTCCAAATAATTTTGGACGATGATAATCGATCTAATTTAGATTTTATAGGGCCTGGAAAATCTCTTAGAATGAAATTCATTGCTTTTATGTTTTACATTCTAGATTCATTGGTAGATGTGCCTGCAGGAATAGGGTTCCATTGTAGATTCCCATATTTCATATTTGGCTTCATCAAAATCAGTGGCTGGATAACCAACTTGACTCTCTTCATTAGTTGTAACATATTTGGAGACCACTGTAATACCAAATACTTCCATTGATAATCTGGATGCATGCTTCTTTTATTTTCTCATCTCTGCACTTCTAAGACCTGTCTTTCAATTGTTAACTTTGCAAGAAGGAACTTGCTTTGAAACCAATTATTGGAAATACTGAGAGAGGGATGAATGAATATTTCAATTCAATTAGTTAATTTTTAATCCTTAGAAAATTAATTAACATTAGCATAAGATCAAAACAAAAATCAACGATACCAAAAAGTGCAAAATATCAAATATAGTACACACAATATTTTTAGGTGGAAACCCTTCCGAGAGAAAAACCATAGAAATATTCATAATATAGGTATTTAAAGTTTACATCAATAGGAAGCTCCAACTTATAGGATTATCCACCTACAAGTAGAACAAGGCACCAACCTCCTAATTTATTAGCTCCAACTAAAAGGATGCTCCAACACCCCATATTATGAACTCCAACTTGAAGGATGCTCAAACACCCTATTTTTCCCACTCCAACTAGAAGGACAATCCAATGCCCTACATAGGCTCCAACCGACCCTAACACCACCCTAGAGGCCTGAATAATTCTCAAGCTCCAACCCAAAGGAGACTCCACTCTTTGCCTTGTACCACCCTGTCACCCTTAATCAACAAGCTACCACTTTCCCTTAATGCTTTGACCCTAATACTCCATAGTGGACCATGTTTCATATATTTTTAGACTAGGTCCACCTTTGTTGAATAAAAAACATCAAACTTGAATGAAATATTTTCTTAACAATAAAATACGCTCCAATACCAATGATATCTAATAATCAAGACAATTTGGTTATGAACCCAAAATCAACAATAATGAACCTTTCCCAATCAAGACCTCAACATTCATAATCACTACAAAAATATACACCGTAAACTCTACAAATATTCTGACCATTATATACAAAAATGAGCACATGCAATTATAATTTTTTCTGCTCATTAATATATGAAAGACATACAAGTCATCACACTTCCATACTGAGTTCTTCCCTCAACATCATTATAACATCAACATGTGGAAGAATTTATACATGAAAACCCTAGTGACTCGACTCTACATTTGCACAACATTAGAACCTTGCAAAGCAACGTTTTCCAAACCTTAGATCATTGATTCTTGGTCAATAGCCTTCATTAATGAAATTTTGAGGTAAAAAACAGGCCTCAAATAAAAAATGTACAAATTCAACTTTGTAAGAACAAATAGGATTCAATATGACGATGTCATCTATGGGGGATGAATCACCATTTTTGGAGTAAAAAGGTAAAAAGATGAAAAAATAAAAAAGTAAGAAAACTAATTTTTTTAACTCATAGTCTCAACTTATCTCCCTATGATTTTACTCAAATTTCGAGCTGGATCAATCATTGGATGTGAAATTTAAATTTTCTTGCATATACTACCCATGTTGCATACTTTAGATGGACCCTACTACAAAAATATGTGAAATACATGAAAAGTCGTGATTTTAATAACATTTTTCACATATTTCACATTTTTCATGTAGAATGGTCCATCGAAAGTATGAAACATGGGTATTCCCTGGATGAAAAATTAAATTTCACATCCAACAAGTGCTCCCACTTGAAATTTGAGTAGAATCATAGCGATATAAGTTGAAAAGATGATTAAAAAAGTAGTTTTTTTTTCCCTCTAAAACTTGATGAGGTAATCCAATCTTACTTTATTATTTGCACTATTATTTTATAATATTCCATAGGAGACCAATTTAGACATCAAAATTTTTGTAATGACAGAAAAATAATCATGATAAAAATATTATTTTACTACCAACCCTTCTGTTATTCTCTTAACCTGCAAGATGATACCAGAATACCAAATACGCGAAAAAATATACCCAGAACATAGAACAATGAGCAATAACAGCAAGTATTTTATTATTCAGAAAGCAATGTTCACTTGCCTCTTCAAGGGGGCAACCTCCAATAGAGCTGAGCTCGATTACAAAATAAGACACGATGCTCCTCGAAGGGAGTCTCTATCCTTTATATAGGATTCCTACATGAAATACCATGGGGCAATAACATGGTTCTTATTAATACCATCTATCTAATACCATGGTCCATTTGCAACTAATTGTGGTCCTATCATTAAATGTGGGTTAACCACTTACAATTATTAATATGGGCTTTATTGACTCTTTACTTAACTATAACTATGACTCGATCCTATTACATAAATAAGGGGGTTAGGGTGGGACCCTAACATGCCCTCCCCCATAAGAATAGCCTTGTCCTCAAGGCTGAAGCTGCAAAAACTGCTGAAGAATAGTGGCTGGTTCCCAGGTTGCATCTGCTGGAGAGGTGTCTTTCCATTTGACGAGGACTTTGTTGATCATGCGGCCACACAGGTGCCGTTCTCGTGTGTCCAGGACCTGTTCAGGTTGGAGCTAGATTGACCCCTCTTCATCCAGTTCAGGTAGACTGGTTTGAATTCTACAATTGTTCCCAATCACTTTCTTGAGGCATGAGACATGGAAAATTGGATGGAGTTTTGTAGTGGGTGGCAAAGCTAGCTTGTAGGCAACTTCTCCAATGCGGTGAAGTACTTGATACGGTCTGTAGAATTTTGGAGAGAGTTTCTGACAACCCTTGTCTTTGAGTAATGTTTGCTTATATGGTTGCAGCCTCAAAAATATCTGATCCCCTTCTTGAAATTGGCATTCTGAGCGATGTTGATCTACCTTTTGCTTCATGCGGTTTTCAGCTTGATGAAGATCCTCTCGAAGATGGGCCAACATGGTTGTCCGATTCTATAGGAGTTGATCCACTGCTTGTACCTTCGAGCACCCCTTGATATAAGAAGTAGGGGAAGGAGGGAGTTGACCATAAACTACTTCATATGGATTCATTTTGGTGGTGGAATGATAGTTGGTTTTATACCACCATTCAGCTAGAGGTAACCACTGTACCCAGAGATGTTGCTTTTCTGAAGTGAAACACCTAAGGTAGGTTTCTAGACATTTGTTGATTGCTTCAGTTTGATCATCAGTTTGTGGATGATAGGAAGTACTGGGTTTTAGTTTGGTACCTTGTAGTCGGAAGAGTTCCTTCCAAAAGTTACTGTTGAAGACCAAGTCATGATCAAACACAATGGAGGTGGGCATGCCATGCAATTTGAAGATCTGATCCATGAAAGATTGAGCGACCAAACTCGGTGTAAAAGGGTGGGGTAGGGTGAAAAAATGAGCATACTTATAAAGTCTATCCACAACCACCATGATGACTGACTTGTTTCCTAGCTTTAGAAGACCCGTAATGAAATCCATAGAAACCTCCATCGATATTGATGTCGGGATGGGCAATGGCTATAATGTGCCTAGTGATTTGACTATTTCTCCTTTGTGGTGCTGACAGACGTCTCATTCAGCTACAAAATGAAGAATCTACTTTTCCATGCCTGTCCAAAAAAATGATCTTCGAGTGCGAGCATACGTATTCTAAAAGCCTGAATGTCCTACAGTGGGAGATGAGTGCAACTTTGCCAAAATACGGCTTTTGAGGGTGGATGTTGGTGATATTACGACTCTGTCCTTGTAGCAAAGAATCTCATCTTGCCACGAGTAGCCCTTTGTGGAATTTGGATCTACCTGCAATTGAGTAATGAGTTGGGAGAGCCAGGGATGTGAAAACCATTCCTTGCGAGCCTCTTCAATCCATTCTGGAATGGGAAGGGAAATTGCGAGCAGTGTACTTTCCTCCTCAAATTGGCAGGATAATGCATATGCTACAATATTTTCGTGCCCTTTCTTGTAAATTATATCATAATCATATCCCAGCATTTTGGTGAGCCATTTATTTTGTTGTGGTGAGGATAGGCGTTGCTCCAAAAAAAAATTAAGGCTTTGATGGTCTGTGCGGATTTGGAAACGTCGCCCCAATAAGTATGGTCACTAGGTATCTACTGCATGTAAGATGGCTATCATCTCCTTCTCATAGGTAGATTGTCCCAAATTCTTCCCACTTAGTTTTTGGCTCGTGAAGGCCAAGGGTCCACCATCCTGCATTAAGACCGCCCCAATACCCGTACCCAAAGCATCACATTCAATGACAAAAGATTTGGTGAATTCGGTAGTGCTAAGACTGGAGTGGAACACATGGTGTTTTTGAGCGCTGTATGGGCATGTTGTGCTTCATCATTCTAGAGGAATGAATTTTTCTTGAGGAGTTGAGTGAGGGGCCTCGCAATGTGACCATAATTGCGGACAAATTTGCAATAGTAGCCTATGAAACCCAAAAATCCTCTTAGGCTCTTCAAGGTCTTAGGTTGAGGCCAATCCTGCATTGCCTGGATCTTTTTGGGCTCCACACTGACACCTTCACGCCCCACAATGTGGCCCAAATACTCAACTTCTTCCATGCCAAAAGAAAACTTGGACATCTTGACAAATAATTTATGCTTGCGAAGCAGTTGCAAGAGCAGATCTACATGCTGAAGATGTGTGGCCCAAGTGCAACTGTAGATGCGGATGTCATCAAAGAAAACAAGGACAAATTTTCTGAGATATGGTTTGAGCAGGTGGTTCATAAGGCTCTGAAAAGTGGATGGGGAATTACAAAGACCGAATGGCATGACCAGGAACTCATAATGGCCTTCATGAGTTCAGAAAAGTGTCTTTGGAATGTCGACTTCTTTCATGCGAATTTGGTGGTAGCCTGAGCGAAGATCAAGCTTACTGAAGAATTGAGCCCCATTTAGTTCATTCAGCAAATCATTGACAACCGGGATGGGAAATTTATCTTTGACTGTCAACTTATTAAGGGCCTTGAAGTCTGGACACATACGCCATTCCCCATCTTTCTTGAGTACAATGACCACTGGTGATGAATAAGGACTAATGTTGGGACGAATGATGCCTACTTCCAAAAGTTCCTTGATTATTTTTTCTATTTCATTCTTTTGGGCGAACGGATATCTATATGGGTGCACATTTGGTGGTTGGGTCCCTGGTGTTATAGAAATTTTTGTGCCTTACAGCATTGAGCATGAAATGTCCATAATCTAAGGGATCCAAAGTCCCTAAACATGTTGTTCCTACCCCTAGAGGAACAAGGATAACAAACCACAGCAATTCACAGAAGTTCTCCACCAGAAACTGCTCAAAAACAAGTCAATTCAGGATCAATTCAGTGGCTCCACTAGCTGTCTGCACTGAATGTCAAAGCCAACACTGGCTACCTGCACTGCAACGCAGGTAGAAGCACTACCAGGGTGCGTTGAGCGAGAGTTGACAAATGGCAAGTTCATTCCAAGAGGTGTCAAGACCCAGGAAGCTTCCAGAATCTTCCTCAATGAAACTTGCCTCAGTGAATTCGACTGGTGATGAGTAAGAGGTTACCAATCTCCAAGTGGAAGCAAGAACCTCCAAGTGGAATCAAGAACTGATAGAGGGAGAGGACACTAGTCAGATCTCAAGCTGACTCATCCTCTCTCCAAACATCTATATATGGATCTCTCCTCCATGAGATATAAAGGCTGGAATTTTGTTATTGCAAAGAATTGTTGTTGGTCTGAGATTGGAATCATTGGGTGCTTAATGCTTTGAAGAGGGTGAAGATAGGAATTCCATTTGCTGGGAAGGAGATGCTGGATTGGAGCCCTCTGGGTTGTATCTCTTCCTGAACCTTGTTATTCATCAATAAAGCTATCTTGGTTTCTCCTATATACTGATGTATCTTTGATGTATGATTGCATTAGTATGTTTAGTTTATTTCTAATCCTGAACTAGTTATGAATATGAATCTATGTCTTTGTGTAGTGTTCCCTTCTTGTGATCTTGTAGAGACCTGTTGAAGCTGGGTGAGCGAGAAGGCAAGTAGCTGGGAACTCTCAAAGAGAAGGGAAACTGGATCGAGGGACAAACGGAAGACACCAGTTAGTCCATCCATCTCTCTTCATTCTTAATTCATAAAGGAAGAATACTAGAATAGCTGTCTCTGTTTGTTGCTAAGGCACTGTCACACCTTAGGTGGATAGGATCGTCCTGCATAGGCAGTTTTCCCCACAACAAATTGGCGACTCCACTGGGGAAATCTGTTTAGTAATTTTATTTGTGTCTCTATCATTGTTTGTTTCATAGACTCAACAGCAACAATCGAACTGCATCTGCTATTCTCAGATGCAAAGTAGACAGCTGCTGCTTTGATCCAATCACTGGATTTGTCTATGATCTGAACAATGGACTCACAAATGATTTGATGATCCTTTGTGATAGATCTTAGTACTCCCTCAAAGCATCCATTTGATTGTACCTTGCTTTTTGCTTTGATTTGGCCTGAAACAGTAGATAAATCAGCAATCTGTGACCCAGAACCCAGAGAGAAACTCTCGTTTCTCCTTCAGCGCAGACCCTGTGAAGGGGTTCTGCATTTCAACGCAGGTCCCGTGAAGGCTACCTGCACTGAATGTCAAAACCCCTGTGTTGAGGTTGCGCTGATCCAGTTAGGCCTTGTGCAGCTGGGGTTCTCTGCTCTATTTTGCCTTGTTTTTATCTCTGATTTTTGCAGCCTGTAACCAGCATAGGTACCAGTCTAATAACTCCTTTTCTCTGCTTAAATTCCGCCTCCTTTTGTACAAAAAGACTGTGAGTGTTTTTATGTGTTTGTGGAGTCATTTACAGTTTTCCTTTGCATGAGTGAAATAGTCATCCTGTAGCCCTTGATTCAGATATGTCGATTGTGGTCTTAGGAGAGAGTTCATTGGCTGTTTGCAGTTGATTATACATTTACTTTTGCTTTTGGTTTGAGTTTGTCTCTTTTAAGTGTCGAAACAAGTATACATTTCGAAAATCGTTAAGTGTTGTAATCTCTTCTACCCTCTCTGATTTCGAAAAAGTAAACTTGTTTGTATTTGTCATTTAAAAGAAAATTCAAAGTTGTACAAAAAGCTTTCTTTGTAGGCATCAATACTAAGAAAGCGGAAAACGAACACCTGCATTATGCATTTGCATCTTGATAGTTTGCATGTTTGATTTAGGAAAAGTGCATTAGAGTGTGCTGATTGCTCTTTGAGAAAACATGGTGTCTTTCTTTTCCCTTAGTAGCTAGGATTTTCAAAGTTGAAAAGATATAAAGCTTGCTTATCATCTTTAGACTGCATTTAGGAATTGTATCATACATCTCGTGGTGATCCAGAAAGGCAAACTCCTAAAAAGATCAACTTAAAATAAATTGAATGAACATAACAACGCTTTGCAACATAACGCACAACATAGAGGTCTAGGCTAGAGACGCGTTCCGGCGTCGTAAAGCCTGGTGACTGTCGATCTCGTTGATGGTGGGTGATTCCTCCTGAGGGACGATAGCGCCAGTACGGATTGTGCTCCCACGTACCGTCGCGTATATATTGGGAGACCCCTATAGGCATAAAACCTTTATCCTTAGGAAGCTGTGTCGGCCGCCCTACTGATCGCAATGCACTGAACACATCATTCAGGAAGATCGACCGCCCATACCTTAAAAAGTATTCTGCGGTTTTGCGAAAAGTTTGGCACACCCTCTGCCTAGAACTCCAGAGCAGTTCCTTTTGGCCTTTTTCAGACTCTATAACGGAAAAAGTCCATCCGAGCATTTGTCACTTCGGGCTCGTTAAAACATCGAAGGAGACTAGAGT
Organism: Pinus tabuliformis; assembly: GCA_031772625.1. Taxonomy (NCBI): domain Eukaryota; kingdom Viridiplantae; phylum Streptophyta; class Pinopsida; order Pinales; family Pinaceae; genus Pinus; species Pinus tabuliformis. The sequence goes on from CM062819.1 coordinate 1,108,704,759, forward strand.
CATCTTTAGCTTTTTCTCGACTCTTTAGAAGTGAAAAAGCAAGTTGTGTCTAAAGCGTCGTTAAAATTTATTTTAAACGGAACAATCACCCCTTTTTCCTGCGTTGATCTTTAGGTTGAGAAAATGGAGCACACCAACCAAGGAATTCCCCTTGGTGGAAATCCTAGTCCCTTCTCCTCTTGGGGAGATGTTGGTGCGCCTCATATGGCTACATTGTCGCTTCCAGGACTGACAATTGGCTTGCCGGTCTGGCTCTTCTCAACCAATGTCGTTCAGAACACCACTATTCCTGAACAGTTGAATCAACAGTCAGACCAGACCAAAGTTACCCACCAGCCTTCTACTTCATCTAATTCTTCCTCTCCTCCTTTCTCTTCGCTTGACGGAACTGGTAAAACAAAAAACCAAGTTCCTAAGGAGAAGAAGAAGAAGGAGCCAAAAGCGACTGGGGGCAAACAAGTGACGTCTGACAAAAATCCACACACAGCACTGACTAGGCCTAAATCACCATGTGTCATATGCAAGGGAGACCACTTCCACAGAGATTGTCCCTGCATCTCTCAGATAGTAAGGGACTGGTCTCCCCATTTGCACAATTCGGTGGCGTCAACCTCTGATAGCCATGTTGACAGCTCACCGTCAACTAGTGAAAGTGAAGTCACAGGACAGAGAGGGAAAGCTAGATTTCCATGCAAACTGTTTGAAGGTGACAATGCCATCCACCGTTGTCCCTTCTTAGACGAGGCTAAAAGAGTTTTGGAAGATCACCCGGTTTTACCAGTGCAACTTCCTCCTGGATATCAAAAACTCCTGCCAAGTCCTTCACCAGTTGAGAACCCGGCTGGCCCGCTCAGGTGGTCAGCCGAAGCACCTATCATTGAAGATGAACCGTCTGAATCCATACCTGACGAAAGTCAAAAGGTTGAGGCGTCAGTTGACCCGGTTTTGCCTTCAGAGGCTCTATCTTCGAATGATACCATCACGGAAGAGAATAAGTATGACACCGTCCAAATTCTCTTCATCAACACAGACTCCGACGAACAAGGGGGCAATTTGCCCATTCCTTTATCGTAGGAAGGAACTTCGTCAGAGTCATACCCGACCGTCTATTCGGTCCCACCACCAAGCAACCTAGTTGTCTCGTTTGACTGGAACCAACTAGGCAGACCCCGTTTGCCAGCAAGCATACCATTCAGAATTATCGTTCAAATATACAGAATGGTAATGGCTGGCACTATCGTTGATGGGGGGGCATCTGTGAGTATCCTTTCCTCTATTGCTTGGAAAGCGCTTTGTTCGCCAGTGATTTTTCCTGAAATGAGAAATCTATCAGGCTTTGATAAAAGAACCAGTCGACCTTTAGGGATCCTCCCCAATGTGCCTATCACATTGAAAGGGAAGACCGTTCAAATGAACGTGATGGTTGTTCAAGGACCCTTGGATTATAACCTACTCCTTGGACGAGACTATATATATTGCATGGGAGCCATCGTCTCCTCACTCTTTAGAGTAATGTGTTTTCCGCACGAATGAAGAGTGGTCAAGCTCATGGACCAGCTTTCGTTTCCCGGATCACGCATCACAAATAGTCATATACCATCCCTAAATGGTCTCTTCACGCAAGAGATGTCTCAACCCACGGTCTATCCTCCTGATGAGCGCGAGTAATCCGGGAGCATATGACTGGAACCCAGGGGGCATGCGTCCTGGTCTGCTTCGGCAGGAAAACTTTGGGTATAGGGTAGGTTTCTGCGGGAGAATATGACTAGTCCGTACCCCGTCCGTGGTTGGAAGAGGGGTTGTTTTGGAATAAGATTCTTTTGTCAAATTTATGTGTTTGGCGCTCGTTGTCACTCACCTTTGTCTATTTCAGTAGATATCGCCAAAAAAGTGTTTTGTTGAAAGAATAACAGGACAATCTTTGGGTAGCCTGAAAGAGGTAGGCCTCTCCCGGTAAAACAAATGTTTTATCTACAAATTGAGGGGTAACCTTGAAATTATACTTTATGCCTGGAGGCATGCAAACCTTTTGGAGTGCAAGCAAGGGGCGGCTATTTTTTTTTTTTTTAATTTTTAGGTCCTCCCTTTAAACCTGTAGGTCTAACCCTTTAAACTCGTAGGATTAGTCGTTTCCGAACTTGCATAACGAAAGGATGCAGGGAATAGCTTTGGTAAGGTGAAAGCTCCATAAAAAATGGAATCTTACATGAGACACTCTTATCATATGACTGGGTTATCGAGCAGTTTTAGCACACAGTTCATGCTCGTTAAAAAATAAATGCAAGATCCGAGCAGTTTTAGCGCATAGTTCATGCTCGTTAAAAAATAAACATAAGATCGAGCAAATGTTTCCACCCGCGTTTAAGCTCGTTAAAAATGAACTATCTGGGTAAATAACCATAGTGAATGTAATATCATCAGCCATTAAAGCCTTGGTCGTGTATTCCCATCACCTCCACTTTTCCATTGGCCGATCGTTCACCTCCATATGTTTGTTTACCCATTTTGAGGAACAGCTGCGAAGAGTGATTTCACTAGCCATCCTTGTGACACTGCCGTGCTTGGAAAATTCCAACCTGTACCTGGAATCAGCTGCTAACCTGTTTCATCACTCGTTCCTCAAAAGACGAGTCTTCTTTAAGCTTTTTTCATCTAACTCGTAAAATATGAAAAGATTGCCGAGTTTTGGCCTTCCAGCTCGTTAAAGCGACCGGAAGAGCTATCCCTCCTCTAGATTTTAATCTTTTTTGGACCTGAGGGATTATTGCACAAAAAGATCGAGCGCTTGTCTTGTTCGGCTCGTTAAAACTATCGAAAACTCATCCCTTCTGTATTGTTTTATACTTTTTCGGACTTAAGGGATTAGATGACGAAAAAGGACTTTTGGAGTTAACTTTATGTATCTTTTCAGACTCTCTAAAAATGAAAAGAACCGAGTTATCTTTGTCATTAGACTCGTTAAAATCATTAAATAGCGACAAATTTGTCTTTAGATGAGAACGAGTTTCACTATCGCTAGGCTCGTTAAAACATAGCGATGGGCTTGCCCGAAGGGCAGGTTATAGAACAAGCATATGTTATCCTCCTCAATCTTGACAAAAATAAAGAGGTACTGGTCAGCAATGACTGGGGAAAAATTGGGAGAAGCTCAAGAAAACTTTGATGGTAGCAAGTCGCTCTTGAACATGACACTTTTCCTCCGTACCACAATCGGGTTGGGTTGTTTCATTCACCGGTCACATCACCATGGTCTCGCCATACCATCCATATTTGGGGTAATGCTACCGATCCATCGCATCAGTGTCGCCATATGTTCAAGAGAAGTCATTCAGAAAAGTCAACCGTGTCCCATCCACTGCCGTACATTATCCTTCATCCTTTCATGACCGCCACCCTGAATCATATATCATAGATCGTTTTCGCCTCCACCAAAATAATTAGCTCCGTTCCGTGTCACTGATGTGGGATTCATTAAGGCCCTCCTTTGACGGATCGCTTCTTGTCGACATCAGCTCATTATCCAAGAAGTTGATCTAGGAACAAACCCTTCAGTACTTTGAAGCTTGCATACCTCAATGGCAAGTTTCTCACTTCCGGCGACAGGTATACATCAATGACCTTCGACCGAAAGATTTTGCGTGGTGTTCGACGCCAAGTCCTTTATTCACACCATGTGAATTTTACTGCAGTACCTTGAGGGTCATTATCATTATTGGTGATTCCTCTCGCGCTTGTTAACGGTTTACCTCATTGACCGGTAATCAAGCGATGTCTTTCCATGTTCGACTTCAGAGCATTTCTCACATGGATCGACTTGTACTTAGAGTGAAGATCGAATGAGTTTGAAGACCCCGGATCTAGTTTCATCCATCCAGGCTGCGATATATATTCAGGAAAGATAGACATTGACATGTACATCATTGCAGCAGATAATCATCCTACCCAAAGGATGATAATTTCATCAAAATTATCAGTCTACCATCAGACGATTCTCTGTTCTATGTACAGAAAAATGAATTTATAAAGATGAGCATGGGAATGCCCGCCTCAACTAGATCATGAAAGCAGTATGAAAAATAATGTATTGTATTGTATCTTATTACAGGTCTCCTCCCAGCATTGGATGAACTTCGGATCCCCCTGATAAAGCATTTCACCCAATAAACGGCCTCATACTTTAGGGGGCAACTGTTATAGACATTTTTGTGCCTTACAGCATTGAGCATGAAATGTCCATAATCTAAGGGATCCAAATTCCCTAAACATGTTGTTCCTACCCCTAGAGGAACAAGGCTAACAAACCACAGCAATTCACAGAAGTTCTCCACCAGAAACTGCTCAAAAACAAGTCAATTCAGGATCAATTCAGTGGCTCCACTAGCTGTCTGCGCTGAATGTCAAAGCCAACACTGGCTACCTGCACTGCAACGCAGGTAGAAGCACTACCAGGGTGCGCTGAGCGAGAGTTGACAAATGGCAAGTTCATTCCAAGAGGTGTCAAGACCCAGGAAGCTTCCAGAATCTTCCTCAATGACACTTGCCTCAGTGAATTCGACTGGTGATGAGTAAGAGGTTCCCAACCTCCAAGTGGAAGCAAGAACCTCCAAGTGGAATCAAGAACTGACAGAGGGAGAGGACACTAGTCAGATCTCAAGCTGACTCATCCTCTCTCCAAACATCTATATATGGATCTCTCCTCCATGAGATGTAAAAGCTGGAATTTTGTTATTGCAAAGAATTGTTGTTGGTTTGAGATTGGAATCATTGGGTGCTTAATGCTTTGAAGGGGGTGAAAATAGGAATTCCATTTGCTGGGAAGGAGATGCTGGATTGGAGCCCTCTGGGTTGTATCTCTTCCTGAACCTTGTTATTCATCAATAAAGCTATCTTGGTTTCTCCTATATACTGATATATCTTTGATGTATGATTGCATTAGTATGTTTAGTTTATTTCTAATCCTGAACTAGTTATGAATATGAATCTATGTCTTTGTGTAGTGTTCCCTTCTTGTGATCTTGCAGAGACCTGTTGAAGCTAGGCGAGCGAGAAGGCAAGTAGCTGGGAACTCTCAAAGAGAAGGGAAACTGGATCGAGGGACAAACGGAAGACACCGGTTAGTCCATCCATCTCTCTTCATTCTTAATTCATAAAGGAAGAATACTAGAATAGCTGTCTCTGTTTGTTGCTAAGGCACTGTCACACCTTAGGTGGATAGGATCGTCCTGCATAGGCATTTTTCCCCACAACACCTGGGACCAAAGTGATGCTATGATCATGTTCCCCTCTTGAGGGTGGAAGCTCATGAGGCTTGTCAAAGACTAGCAGATGGTTATTTAAGATCTGTTGCATCTCAGGATGAATCTGAAGAGAATTGGGTTCGAAGGCCTGGATGGAACTAAATTGAGCTATAACTCCATGGTGCCCCTTTTTTAACAATTTTTCCATTCGATGTGAGCTGATGATAGAGGAAGTTCCTGCCTGGAGTCCGTGGAGGGTATGTGTGTGGTTGTTCTACTTAAAGCTCATATATAACTCCTGGAAATCCATTGTGATTGGGCCAAGTGTGCGAAGCCATTCAGCACCTAGGAAAATGTCGCACCCTCCCATGTGTATGGCAAACATGTGGGTCTTTAACTGATAATACCCCATTTCAAGTTTGACATTTTCACAGCGGCCTTCACATTTCATTGTTCCCCCATCAGCAATTTGGACATGGAAGTTAGAAACTACTCGTACAAAACAATGCACTGCTTCCACGTCTCTTTGATGGATAAAATTATGTGTACTTACGCTGTCAATCAAAACTACTACTGGGTGATTCTTAATAAAACCTTTGATTTTGAGAGTTTGAGGTGGAGAAATCCCTGCCAAAGCATGTAGCGAGATAACTAGTTCTTCAGGTACATTGTCCTGTTGGTTGTCCTCTTCTTCCTCCTCTGGTTCCTCAAGTGGTGGGGCTTCCTCCGATGAACTGTGATCAGTAGCATCTATTTGAAAGAATTTGGGATCCTTGCATTTATTCCCGGAAGAGTATTTTTCATCACAGTAGTAACATAATCCTTGCTTTCTTCCTTCCGCCATTTCTACAGGTGACACCCTTTGAACCTTGAGTGTTTGGGTAGTGCTTTGAGCCTGTGGGGGGCGACCCTTGGTGGTGAAATTTGGGAAATTGGATTGGGCCGCTAACGTAAGTTATACTTCACGAGCTATCTTGCAAGCCTATATCCATGAACTAGGGTGGTGCAGTCAGACGTGGGCTTTTATGGCTTCTTTAAGACCACGGACAAAACATTCCGTGTAGAACTCATCTTGTAGACCTCCAGTGCAGAAAGATAAGGCTTCGAAGGTTGTAATATATTCATCCACGATTCCTGTCTATCGAAGCTTAGTGAGACAACCCAAAAAGGAAGATTCATGGTCAAAGCGATCCATAAGAGATTTTTTGAATGTCTCCCACGTCAAGGGCCTTCCATAGCAACGTTGATGCCATTGCCACCATTGCCATATTTCATTGTCCAAGTACATGATACCCACACTAAGCTGAGTGGCATTATCCAGGATGTAATTCAGATTGAAATATTGCTCCATTTTTGCTATCCATGCGGCTGGGTGAGAGCCATCAAATTTATACAGGTCCATCTTGGGTGGTCACGGATGGGATTGTTGATGGGTGCCAAAGAGGTGAAGAGACTGGCTAGACTCACCCTCACTATTTTCAATGCCAATATATGCCTCCTCGCGTGCCTTTACCTTTCCCTTAGAGAGTGTTTCATTTAATTCCTTCAGCTGCAACACTACCTATTTCAAGGCTGATTCAAGGCTGTCCATCCTCTCATTCGCCATTGCTTTTGCTCTAGTTTGTACCATGCACCGAGGCGATGTACTTGAAATTTGCGACCGCCGAATTTTTTGGCACTAACAATTGAATGGTACCACCTTGCTCAGCTCGTTGTCCTGATTCTTATGGGTTGAGTCACCAATAAGCGCCCATAAGTATCTGAATCCCAGAAATTTCAATGCTACCAAAAGTCCTGCGAAAATCACGCCCAGGTATAGGAACCCACACAACTACTCAGATCTGGTTGGTGGATATGATGGATCTGAGAGATCTGAATGACGGAACTGATTGCTGCTATGGATTTGATGGATCTGAGAGATCTGAATGGGTGATCTAGTAGATCTGAACGACAGAACTGATTGCTGCTGCGGCAACAAAAACCCCACTTGCGAGATCTGATATGGCAAAGATTATGTGTGATCCAGAGATAGATCAGGGAACTATGGTCTCCAAGAGTGTCAGGTGCTACAGATTGCAATATACATAAGGGTCTGATAGTAGTACTCGACCTAATTTTTCAGGGCACTAGCCAAGGAGTATCAACCATACCCTTACCCGTACAACTCAACTACCCTATCATACGCGTGAGTAATCTCTTTGAATGCTGTTCTCAGTGTACTGTAGCAGCAAGACGACCGACGGTTTATCTATGGCGAGGTTACCAAGGGAGCTAGGGGGCTTCTGATATACCAAGAGGGTACTTGGAAGACAGTCCGTGCACAGTTCTGTCTAATGCACTACTACTCGAAGGGGTACCCACAGGGGTTACAAGGGAGTCCAACAAGCGTGACCACCTCTTGTATTTCCAGTGTGCATGCCTCCCCAAATCTGCAGGTTTATGTGCTCAACGACAGATCCCGTGGTTTAAAGACGTCGGAACACGTCTCTAGCCAAAAAAAAATATTTGCTAAAGATTGGAGATCCCTCTGGCCCTGGAAAGCACTCTGATATCACTTTTTATGCTCTTAACCTGCAAGATGATACTAGAATTCCAAATATGCGAAGAAATATACCCAGGACATATAATAATGAGCAATAATGGCAAGTATTTTATTATTCAGAAAGCGATGTTCACTTGCCTCTTCGAGGGGGAAACCTCGAATAGAGCTGAGCTCGATTACAAAATAAGACATGATGCTCCTCGAAGGGAGTCTCTATCCTTTATATAGGATTCATACATGCAATACCATGGGGCAAGACCATGGTTCTTATTAATACCATCTATTTAATACCATGGCCCATTTGCAACTAACTGTGGTACCATAATTGAATGTGGGTTAACCACTTACAATTATTAATATGGGCTTTATTGACTCTTTACTTAACTATAACTAGGACTCGATCCTATTACATAAATATGGGGGTTAGGGTGGGACCCTAACACCTTCACTCAACATTCTCCTAACTTAGAAACATGTATTCTTCAAGAAATGCAACCACATACACATCAATAGTTGATACGAACTTAAAAATGAACACAACAAATTATAGATATAACCATAAATATAGAGATGCAACATAAATAACACTTCATCTCATTAATATCAAATACTAAAGTAAGCTTACAAACAGAATGGAAATAAACTAGCTCGAGCGATGGTAGCTTATCTCTGAAAAGAGATGTGGTGGCTACATGTCTCTGAACTATGCTACAATGAGGCTTGAAGGCCTATTTATTATTGAGAAACAATGGAAAACACTAAACATCCAAAAACCTAACCCTAGCTGATGAAGAGCCAAAACTATTGGCCCCATTTGGGTAAATTGTTACATCAACTTCTAGGGATCATAACTTTGGCATACGATCTCTGTTTGACGCGCAAAATACCTCATTAGAAAGATATATCTAAGGACTACATTTTTGAAATGAAAAAAAATTAAAAAAGACAAACTATTTAATTGGGCCTTAAAACAACTTTGGAAGTTCACGACTCGAAAAATTGCCAAAAGTAGTAAACTGTGCTACACTTAAGGAAACTGAAAAACTAAAAGAGATAATGGTTGGGGTACAAGTGGAATAGGTGGGTGGCCACCAAAATCCAATTGGATCAATCCTCCCCACTTAGTAATGAATGTTACCCATTGCATTGAGTGCCTCCATGAGATGGGGAAACTTCTGTTGAACTTGTTCCCTAGTGAGCCACTTGCCTTGGTCCAGGAGTTGGCCATGTTTGACAACCCAATATAGTTGGATCTTTTGCTAGCCAGTGTTCTTGATATGTGTATCCATAATTTGATTAGTTGTGGCATGTTCTATGCAATCTGGGTTTAGCTTTGTTGGTGTGAGATTTTTTGCAATGTCTAATGTGTCTAGTAATGGTTGGAAGTATGGTCGAAGGCTTTCCACATTGAACACTCGGTGCAGGCTAAGGAATGGGGGAATGTTGAGCTCAAAAGAATTGCCTCACATAGCCTTGGTAATGGTGTAAGTACAATATCAGAGTGATATGAGCTTCTGATGGGCACTAGTAAGGTGTTCTTTCTGCAAATGCAACCAAACTTTATCGCCCACCTGAAAATTGTGTGGCACCCAATGTTGATCATGTCGCTTCTTTTACTTGGCATTTCAATTCTCCAACATGTCGTGAAATTGTTGGCAGATTTATTAGATGCGTTCAATCAATTTGGTCACTTAATTAGCCTCGGACAATACATGTGTGGATTTTGTCTGTGTAGTCGCATGGTGCATGTCAACATCAATGAGACACAATGGTTGAAATCATAGACCCACTTGAAAGGGACTGTGACCAGTAGAGATATGGAGAGCTTTGTATAACTATGCTCGAAATAGGGAATACTCTCATCCCAGGTTTGTGGTTGCTTGGAGTTGTACATGCATAGTATGTGCACTATCATCCTATTGACGACCTCTATCTGGCCATAAGTCTGTGGATGGAAGCGAGATGAATTGGTGATTTTGGTGTCCAATAGTGTCCAGAGGCTTTAGCAGAATGTTCTCAAGAACTTGCTATCCTGATCTGTTATAATGGTCTGCAGGATCCCAAAATGTACCCATGCTCATTCAAAGAAGAGTTTAGTAGTGTCCTCTGTTGTGATATTCTTATTATAGGACGCCAATATAACCATCTTAGAAAATATGTTCACGACCACAAATACATATTCATTACCATGCTTGGTAAAAGGGAGGCTAGACATATAGTCCATTGAGATGGATTCCCATGTTAAGCTGGGAGTAGGTAGAGGAGTGTACAAGCCTTTCTTCTTGATGGTTGGCTTAGTGATGGCGCAGGAAGTGTAGGATCTCATATATTTCCCAACATCCAGTCATAGTTTTAGCCAATAAAAGTACTTTTGTAGTACATCCATAGTTTTAACCACATAAAAGTGTCTTGTGACTCGACTATAATGCACCTCTAAATCATCTTAGCGCTCTTGCATGAAGGAAAACAAAGGTGGCCTAGGTAGCATAATAATGTGTCATGGAGGTGGAGATCAAGAACTTTCTTTCCATCTACTATCATATGGTATGTAGAGGTGAACTCATGATCATTTTTGTATAGTTGTAGCCATGAAGAGGTCCTGTGGCCACAAGAGTTAAGAACAATAGTCAGTTCTGTAACTAGGGGTCGACACAGGCCATCTACAACATGATTGGTTCTACCCTTTTTGTATTTAATGTTCAAGTGGAATTGTTGCAAATATGTAGACCACTTTTTCTAGTGATCATTTTGTAACTTCCTTTTTGTCTGTATGAATTTAAGATGTCGGTGATCAGTGTCGATGACTATCTCCTTCCCTTGAATTTATTGCTTCCATTTCAACAAGCTTGGATGATGGAATACATCTCTTTATCATAGGTGGGCTTCCAAATTGTATCTGAAAGTGTCTCACTATGATAGGCTACTAGATGTCCATGTGGGGTGAGGACTGCACCAATAGGATATTCGAAGGCGTCTGTCTCAATTTCAAATGGCTACTGCAGGTTTGGTAATGTGAGTGTCGGTGTAGAGAAGAGGTGGTGCTTCAACTCAATTAATGTCGTTTGTTGGGACATGGACCAGGAGAACTTTTATTTCACCCCACCCTTAGTAATTTGTCTCAAAGGTTAGGTCATATGGGAGAATCCCAACATGAACCTCCGATAAAAAATGGAAGGCCCAAAAAGCTGTGAAGCTCTGTTAGAGTGGTCGGGGCGACTAATCCTGAATGACTTGGATCTTAGTTGGATCTACATGCACACCAGGCTCATCTATGATGTAACCCAAATATTGGACCTCGATCATGCCAAAATTGCATTTCTCCAAGTTGGCACAAAGCTTGTGTTTACGAAGGGTTTGAAGGACCTGTTGAATGTGTTGTAAGTGTTCTTCCCAACTCTTGCTAAAGATGAGGATGTCAACAAAATAAAAAACCATGAATGAGTTGGTGAAGCACTGTAATATGTCATCCATCAACCTTGTAAAAGTAGCAGGGGCATTTTTTAACCCGAAGGGCATAACCAAACATTCAAAAAGGCCTTCCTTAGATTTGAAGGTGGTCTTCCATACATCTGTGGGCTCTATTGGAACCTCGTGATAGCTAGACTTCATATTGATCTTCCTCACATGGGATTGGATACCGTTCCTTGACAGTGATTTTGTTTAGTGCCCGATAATCAATGCAGAGCCTCTAGGTCCCATCCTAAGTTCTTTTGTACAAGTACAATCAGGCTCCCACAAGGTGAGGAACTTGGTTAGATGTGCCCTTTTTCCAGCAACTTCTAGATTTTCCGCTTGATCCCTTCATTTTATATAATGGAGACGCGATATATCGACCTGTTTGGTTGAGGTTCTCTGGGAGCTATATCGATACAATTATTGACCTGATAGTGCAAGGGTACGCCTGTTGGTGAGGAGAATATGTCCCTGTATTTTTCCACGACTATATGCACCTTCTTCTTCTACGTGGAGGAACCCTTCCCAGGGGACATGGATGTGGCTATGATATTCCCCTTACTTTGAGAGAAAATCAGAAAGAAAACAAATTTCCCAGTCTGGGAGATGATCTTACTGCATTGCTTAGTAGAGATCAAAGAGATGGCAGTAAGTAGGGCTACCTATGGTATCCTGTATAACTTATTACCCACAGAAATAATAACAAAGTGAGGTCTAGACTCATATATAACATGTCAATTCCACAAGTATGGTTTTCCTAACAATACATCAGAATCTTCAGGAGGAGAATCATAACATAATACCTCATCCATGGAGGTCTTGATGTTGTACGAAAGGTGGCACTGCTAGCTGACGCAAAGATCTTGCCCTTGGTGTAGAAACCTAATGATACAGTCGTAGAGGTGCTCTATTTAGTAGGCCCAATTGCTTCACGACCTCTATTGAAATAAGGTTATTTTGAATCCCACAGTTGACAATGAACTACAACAGAGAACCATTTACCCACATCTATGAGTGGAATAAGTTTTCCCCCTCCTCTAAATCATTAGGCTCAATCTTCTGCATCTAGGTGGTGGCCACAGTGGTACTGGGTTCCGTGTCAATGATATGCTTCCCTTTGTCATTCCCCTTGTTCTGTTTTGACTTAGAGTTGAAACATGCATTTCATTCGTAGGCCTTCTGCTTGGCCACCAGTGACTTCTTGAGTCGATTCTCACTTGTGTTGTGACTGGAGCTCTTATGGAACTCACACCACTTTTCCGTGTCCTTCTTTGTCTTCGTGGTGTTGTTATTTTATTGTGACTTTAACGGGTTATCCTAGTTTGCCCCGTCTTGGGTTTATCCTTTGCTATGTATTTTAAGGGTCCCTTTCCCTTGCTTTGGATTCATGATCCAAAGTCTCACTTTTTTTGTTTAAACTTATGCTCAATCTTGACAACGTATCGGTACGTCGTGCCGAGCGAAGAGATGTCTAGGAACACCATATTGTCCTATATGTATGTGTGTAGATAACAACGGTACTTGAGTACCAAATTCCACTCAGAATCCTTGATACCCAACTTCATGAGAAGGGTATGAAAAAAATTGGTAAACTTTGGCATGCCTTGATCCCTTCCCTGCCACAGCATGGTCCACTTTATGTATTTATCTTTATAACTCCTGACAGTGTAGTACTGCTCCTTGATGGCATCGCGAAAGGAACTCCAAGTGGGTGCAGCTGAAAATAGTGAAGGTGTATTTTCATCCTTCTTCTCCCAGTAGGTTTCCCACCAGTCCTTGGTGTGGGGGGTGACTTTGAGAAGTGAAAAAGTAATCTTTTCCTCACTGGAAAAATCATGAACAAAAATATATCCTTCTAGCAAATTTAACCATTTATCTATGACGTCCGCATCTATCTCACCTTATCATATGGGGATATAAAATTTAACTTTTACCTTCAAGGATGTGGCACTTCCAAGGTAGCTATTGGAAGGAGATGTGTCGCCTTTGAGTAGCTGCTGAAGGATCTAGGAAAATTTGTCCATCATTGCGTTCCTCTGTCACTTGAGGGCTTCTTAGAGAAAGATTTTGAAAGGATCTCCTACCCCCTTGTATTTCTTCTCTTTCACCATGGGAGGTCATCTGGATTTGTGAGGTTGGTCTTGCAAAGGTTCCACCAATTCAAGCCCTAATTCCTTATATCTTGACCTCGTTGGGGACATGTAAAGAAAAATGAGAAAGAGCAGACTCCTCTGATACCACCAATCCAAACTTAAAATGAACGTGAAAATTATAGATATAACCATAAATACAAAGATTTAGCAGAGATAACACTTCATTTCAATAATATGAAATACTAAAATAAGCTTACAAACAGAATGGAAATAAACTAGCCCGGGCAATGATAACTTATCTCTAAGAAGAGATGCGGTGGCTACATGCCTCTGAACCATGTTACAATGAGGCTCAAAGCCCTATGTATTATTGAGAAACAATGGAAAAACCTAAAAAATCCAAAAACTTAACCCTAAGAGATGAAGCGCCAAAACTATTGGCCCTCTTTGGGTAAATTGACACATCAACTTCTCGGGGTTGTAACATTGGCATATGATCTTTATTTGAGGTGTGCAATACCTCATTAGAAATATATATCTGAGGACTACAACTTTTTAATGGAAAATATGAGTCAACGTCTCACGTTTTCATTGATTTTCCAAAAAACATCATTTAGGACCTCAAAACAGCTTCGGAAGTCCACGACCCAAAAAACTACCAAAAATAGTAAATTGTGCTACAATTAAGGAAACTAAAAAATTGAAAGAGACAATTGTGGGGGTCCAAGTGGAATACGCAGGTGGCTACCAACATCCACCTGGATCAATGGTGTCATGTACTGATCATGACACATATTTCAAGATCCAACAATAGGCAACTTAGCAAAGTTTCATGCGCATGTCTCAACAAACTAATGTTCACACTTCGAGACATACTTCATTATAATAAAGAGTGAATTGAAAATATTATAAATGCAAGTGCCTCTGCAGATTGGTAAACTTAGCAACACAATACGAGAATTACCAATCGTTTTCTATAGTTGTCAAAACATATGTATACAAATGCATAGTAGATAATATTTAATTTTTTCCCTCAACTTCCTCTTACAATAATACTCTAATTTTGCAATATACCTCAACCATTTGCTCTAGATCTTATCTTTAGTTATTACTTTGAGATGCCTTAGTTCTGTCCTAAAGATATGCTAACAATTTATCTTCAAGCAAAGTGTGCCACAATAGAGGCCCTTAAAATATGTGGGATACCAAAGATATGTATGAGGATGTCTTCCTGCACCACTGATCTAACCTCTCCTTTTTCTTCCTTTGTCTAGATGAAAATACTATACCTATTATTCAATACATAGTTTGAATTACTGTAGATGAAACCTCTTAATGACTAGAATTTTAGTCTTTTATGCTTTCAATGAGGCCTTCAAGGAGCCTTACTTTAGATGACTCAAAGAAACCCTTTATGATATAGATCAACCTTTAAAGCTCAGAAAATTGAAGTTCTACTCATTGTTTTCACGCTAATATAAAATTCCCATGAAGCAACCTTCAATGTAAACCTAGGATATGAATAAACCTTAATGTATGTAATTCAATGAAGGACATCTTCACAAGGAACTTTGGAACAATTATCCCACAGGCTACACTGGTTCTGCTTCAGAATAGATAATAGAAGTTAATTCTTAGGTCAACAAGGAACTTTGAATTTTTCTTTATAACCGAAGAAGATAGAGCCTCATATATCTCAATTATAGGCGGTCGAATATAACTACAGGAGGTAGATTGTAATCCCTAAAAGAAATTAATTTGTGGCCCAACACAAAATTCCCTTAGTAGGTTTAGGTTCAAGAATTTCATTAAGTGAAACTGTCTCATTCTACACATTAGACATTGCCTCAGGCATGTGCAAGATGTCTCCAAAATTGTGCTAGATATGCTTTCTTAAATGACTCCACAAAACCATAGAAAAGTATGATTAGGCTCAGATCCACTTCCTCAAAAAGTTAGTCAAATCTGTCACATTTAGATGAAGTTAAATTTGATGACTATTGATGCAATGATTTTATTCACAAGTATGCCACACAAATGATCTGAATTTAGGTTCAAAACATGCCTAAAAACTCTCATTGAACTTCATATATGTTGTTCAAATTGCAAATGAACTCCTTAGATATGTGGAATAGGGCGTGCAACAACCTTAAGAATAATCTTCAGGAAATCAGAGAAAGAGGAATCAACGAAACCTTGACTTAGATGAATAAACAAAATTTCAAATTTATGCACAAAGAGGACCACAAAGTTGTGATTTTCAAGGGCCAAGAAATATCATATAGATTTTCCTCAATATCCCACGATAAAACAGAGATAAAATTAATCATTATGAACAAATAACACGACCTTCATGACCTAATTATGGTAGAAAAATATAATTTCTTACCTCTTCAACTACTTCCTCCCAAATCTAGTAGCACTTATCTTATCAAAATTCACATTGGCCTATTTCACACAGAAAAAACTACTATGCATAGTCAACAATTGATAAAACAAATACACTATAATACCCCAATGCAATATTAATCGACCATCTATTCATTATAACCTTCAAACCATCAATAGTAATTATAAGGAAATTCTCTAAGTCCATAGGAAATAGGAAAATATAATTACAGCCATCCCAGAGCATATAATTTCCATCGATCTGCAAGTGTACTTTCTTCTGGTGTACATGTACCACTGATGCATTTGTCACAAAGTAAATGTTTCCTTCTAATTCGTTCAACTTTCTTTATGCAAATATTATCATACCCCTATTTCAACCATCAATCAACACTTTTGCAAGTAAATTCTTCATTTAAAACATGATTGACCACACCTTGGACAATGTTTTAATGCCCTAGTATTATGTTCTAGATTGACCTAGCTTAATTCTTTAACACTAAGTGCCAACATGGATATACACTAGAAATTCTTGTTCTCACAATGTTTTGAGTAGAGGATCCATCTTCAATGGTTTCCTTTCTATTTGCGTTGTGGCCAATCATTTCTCCTTTCATTCTGAAATGTTATACCTTCATAGTGGTTCCCATCTCATCCGATACAAGCTTGCATTTAGTGTATTTATCTGCATAAAGTGGAAAATCCCAACAACAGAATGCCATTAAATAGGATTTGCAAGATTGAATTCTAGTCACATGGTGAGAAGAACCCACCAATGGAACAACGTGATAATAATACCCAATGATGATGATGATACCATCTAGAAGTGACTACACCCTTATCTTCCTTTAATCAAGAAAACGAGCTGGAAAAATCATCGATGAAGTCAGATAAGAATTGACACTCTCAAGAGTAAGTGCCGAGAAGAAGGGAATTATACTTTCAGTTCCTTAAATCTAACATACACAAAAACCCATTTTGAATTACTAACATGAATTCGATTCTCACTATGAATATATATAATCTCTTCTACATGTTCCCACACAAACCTTCTATGCATAAAACAAGGATCTATGACTGATTAAGACGCTTATATATCATTTGTTTAGACTTTATATAACTACTAAAAACTCATTGATTCTAGATTATTAATAGATGAAAATATTACATTCATACAAATAAAGTTACACAATAATACAATAGATGCATGAACTCTCTTCCATTAAACTAAATTTGTACTACATATGCTCAGATGCATTCATTCTCTCTATGACCTAATTTCCCACTCATTGGGCCATTATTTCTTATTTCCCATAGGCTTACAATAAGTACAATTAATAAATGCAATAGCTTTTCTAGATCCTAAAAGAACTTGAATAGTTTCTAAGATTTATAAACTTTTTCCTATCCTAACAACTTGCTAATTGCTCCCACGACTTTTCTCCTACAATCTGTCATGCTTTAAAAGCATATTTTCTTCTTAAAAATATTATCTACTCAATCTTATATATATACATTGTTCTTTTAGAAATAAAGAAATTAAAATGATTTACAATAAGGAATTAGAATTATTTTTTCATGTTGAAACCTAGTTTGGAGCTTTATCTCCAAAAATATTGGTGACTTCGAAGCTCTAATGCTCTTGCATCACCTAAGAAAAACTATATCAATACATTCTTGCAAGAGTCTCCAAATAGAAGGTTGAGACTGCCCAAAATGTTCCAACAAGTAATGAGATCAACCCTTAATCACAGTAATGAATAGCCTGAGAATATGTCATGGAAATTTTCGAAAAGGAGGTTCGAGTAGGCCTTAGAAGATGCGCAAAAACCCTAGTGAAAAGCCAATACCAATCATTAAGCTTTAAATGTCCAAAAAAATATCTCCAATTGTCAGCCTATTCCTTTGGATATTCAAGACTACTCTAGGTCGCAGAAACCTACGTGCATATTTGCAAATGACATGGTTTTGCATGTATCTTAGGGGCGAAAACATGCTCATATTTATACTAGTTGGAGGGGGATTTTATATGGGAGGTGATCTATCCAAAAGGAGAGAAGCCGATCTTAACAAATTTTAATTTTGAATTTTCAAAATTTAATTTTCGAGCGAGATTTTAAAATCCTTTTGAGACCAACTTAATCTCCATAATTCCATAATTAAATAAGTATTTTCTTCCCTCTGTGAAGGGCTCATAGATCCATCATTATTTTTGAAATATCTTGATATTCAGTGTCACCAATAAACCAATCATCATGCAACCCTTATGGGGACCTTGACCAAATTCTAGAGCACAAAGTTGAATCAAACGAATCTCCTCATTCGTGAGGAATTATGGATGATGCCACATACCGTTGGAATCTGCATGAAGAGTACAACATGATCATGATGGGCATGTGAGTAAATTCAATATTCTTCATCCTCATATTCTTCAACAAGTGTAGGGCATCATGTCTTCGAGGGTTTCTTCTTATCATTTGGAGCTTCCAAACAATGCAAACTAGACAACTATTAAAAGCGTTCAAGAACCGACGTTAGCATCAATGACAACACCATTCAACATGATCTTGCTTGACCTCCTTTCCGTGTGTTCGACTATTCTAACTATACAAATTTTGATTGACTATTATGATTGACCATAAATATTATTTTTACATTAATACTATATTTATGTTATAATTAATGTAATATTTTCGATGTAATAAAGTATTAAAGAAACATATTATAATTACCAATAGTATTAATATGAATCTTATCAATATTTTTCTAAGAAAAATATCACTAATAATTAATATTAGTTTTATATAATATTATAATAAACCTAATATAATAAATCTAACATTATAAATTTAATATTGCATTATAATCTTAATAAAACCTAATATTGTAATTCTAACAATATATAATAAACTTAATAAAACCTAAAATAGTATATTATATTCATAAATGTAATACTATTAATATTATTATTAATAGACTAATAATTTCATTATTATTATAAAATAAATATAATATTAATACTATTATTATATATAATAATAATAATAATAATAATAATAAATCTAATAATATTAATAATATTATATATAATCTATTATTATTAAATAAATCTAACATTATTATATGATCATAATATTATTATTCAATAAACTTAACAAAAATTGTAATATTATATTATATTATAAATCTAAATTTTACAACATAAAACCAAAAATAAATAAAATTTAAAAAGCTAAAAACGATATAGCTAACGAGTAGACGTAAACCTAAAACAAATAAACCTAAAGACTAAAGTAAATAAAACATAAAACGTGTCCCATATAAACCTAAAATAAATCAAATTTGAAACATAATCATAAAACTTATCGCAAATAAACCACAGATAAATCTAAAATAAAACAAGACGAAAATCTAACATATATATATATATATATATATCATAAACTCAATATTATAAATGCTAGTGTTAAATATAATATTAAATTTTTTTATTGTTAAATCTTATATTATAAATATAATTTTATAAACCTTCCTATTAAATCTTATATTATAAACTTTAATAACAAATTGAATATTATAAATTATACATTATAATCTAGATATTGTTAATATTAATATTAAAATCAATATTATAAATTTTAATATTAAACCATATATTATAAACCTAATATTATAACCATAATGGTTGATCCTAGTTCACAATGGTTGATAACTATTAACTATGGTTGGTAATGTTTGACTATGTTTAATTATTAATATTATTTAATGCTATTAAAAGATCATTATAAATCTCATATTATAAACCCTAATTTTAAACCAAATATAATAAACCGTAATATTAAAACCAATATTATAAGCCAAATGTTATAAACCCAATATTATAGCCATAATGGTTAGCCAATATTGTTGACCATAATGGTTGACCATGGTTAAGAATATTCAACCATGTTTGACCATGGTTGGTCACGGTTGATCATGGTTGACTAATATGGTTGACTATGTTTGATTATTAATATTAAAAGGCAATTATGCTTGATATATATTGAAGAGTGTTAACATTGGATATATTGCAATATAATGTAGCATTCTAGGCATGCTTGATCATGGTTGATCATGGTAGTCCATGGTTGATCATGGTAGTCCATGGTTTATAATGGTTGACCATAATGGACTATGATTGTCTCTGGTTTAGCTTGGTTGATTTTGGTTGACCATGTTTGACCATTCTATCCATAAGAGATCTTGATTGACCAACATGGTCGATCGGTGTTCACCATCTTGACCATGAATATTATTATTACATTAATAATATGTTTATGTTATAATTGTACGTCGACGACCATTCTTAACCATAGAGATCTTAATTCACCATCATCATTGACAATGGTTGATAATTGGTTGACCATGTTCAACCATTCAAACATGTTGATCATGGTTGACCAAGCTTGACTGTGTTCAACTATTCTAACCATAGCGATATTGATTCACCATTATGATTGACCATGGTTGACCATGAATATTATTATTACATTAGTAATATATTTATGTTAAAATTAATGAACAAAGTTACCAACTTAATGAGAACTGTATTGAGTTCACATTTTTCTAGAGGTCACAAAAAATTATCCAATTTTGAGAAGTGTTGATACAACATGAACCTCTTTTTTTTAAGCATATTTTTGACACTTTAAATTTTCGTATGTGTTAAGTATGGATATTTTTTTTAATGTTAGTGATTTTCATGCTCATTTAAAAAAATGTTGATGTAGCATCAACCTTTTTTTGGGGGATTATTTTTTACACTTAAATTTTATTATTTGTTAAGTACCAATAATTTTTTGTAATGTTGGTGATTTTCATACTCATTTTGATTTTGAAAAGTGTTGATGCAACATCATTTTTTATTTATTTATTTTTTTTTGTGGGGGAAGAAGGGGGACATATTTTTAACAATTTACATTTTCCTAACTTATGTATGCACATTTTTTTAAATGTTGGTTATTTAACCATTTTTCAAGTTGCCTTCTTATTTTTCTTTGTTTTTTTCCTGCAATGTTTTTCAATCTTTTGTTATTTTTGGCAATGTTTTATAGTAATGATATTTTAAATTTTTTTTGCAAAGTTAAAAATAATAATAAAATAAATATTTTAAAGTTATGATTTTATTTTATTTTATTTTTTATATATTGTTAATTAATACTTCACTATGCAAAAAATAATTGTCACTAAAAATTATATAATTTTAAATAGTTGAAAAAATATACATTTTTTATTTTTTTGCGAAAATGACATGTCAATTAATTGTTTTTATGGAAAAAAAATGAATAAAAAAAGTTAAAAAAATAACAATTTTTTTATTATTTTTGTATGAATTTTATGTCCAAAGATAATAATATATGATTTGTTTTCCAAAAGTAATGATTCACATAAAATTTTAAGTAAAAATAACAAAAAAAAAAAAACTTTAAAAAATGTAGAAATAGCTTTAAGAAAAGAAAAACATAAAAATAAAACAAAATATATTATAAACATGTTAAAATCAATATTTATTTAAGAAGAAAAATGGAACAAGAAAATTACAGAATATATTTTGAAAAGACACAATGTTTCAAAAATCGAATATATATATATAACAACATTAAAACCTTCAATTTTACCTCTAACTCCTTATCATCCCAAAACTTATACTTAAATTTGGAAGTAATAGTGCTTTTAATAAATTTTTTTTTTATTTTCCATGATGATCTCCTCTTTTATTCCCCAATGGCCAATCCAAAATTGGGTATTGCGAGCTTGCTTGAGCTAGAGATGGGGGTTTTTACTAGAGTTAAAAGAAATTTTTGTGAGCCTCTTCACCTTCATATTGTATATTTTTTTTTTCACATCAGATACCTAAACATAACCATGCATTCAATGGGAGAAAGCCTAACTTCAATCAAGAGAATAGGGTTGTGAGTTAAAATATAAATTTATAAAATAAAAAATAATTAAAGAATAAAATAAAAAAGCATAAAAACAACCTCAAAAAAACACAAAAAAATTAAGAGAAAAAAAAAAAACATAATTTAATAAAAAAAGAAAGCAACAAAAAAATTATATATCTAGAAAAAAACTAAAAGGAAAAAACGTTAATAAAATTGAAAAGAAAAAAAAGAACATTAAAAAAATATTTAAAAAAGAACATAAAAAAATTAAAGAAAAAACTCTTTCGGTGATGTGGCCGCGGTGCAAAAGGGTCGTGATGGCTAAGGCAACTGATCGACTCCTAGAATCAACCCATATATATATATATATATATATATATATATATATATATATATATATATATATATAATATGTTAAAAAAATAACCTTTTTAATATTTTTTCCTTTTAATTTTTTTAATATATTTATTTTAATGTTTTTTTGTCTTCAATTTAAAAAAATATATATATATATTTTTTAAAGTTTTTTTTGGCATCTTTTAATTTTTTTTTTCTTAGTTTTTTATGTTTTTTTTTCTTTTTTTTTAATAAAAAATTATGTTTGATTTTCTATATTGATATTCTTTGTTTTCTTAATAATATTTTTATATTTGGTCTTTTTTTAATGGTTTTTGGGTAATTTTTTTTTTATTTTTTTTAAGAGTTAAGGTTTTTTTGAGTAGATCAATTTTGGTGCGACATTTCGAGATCCATCACAGTAAAAAAATTTAGTTGGTGTTTCAATCCAACCATTGTGGTTTTGTTTTGTTTTGTTATTTAATTTTTATTTATTTATTTTTTACCTTTTTTTGTTTTAGGGCTTGTGTCAATGTTTGGATAGCAACTCGGCCCCACTATGTGTCATTTCGATAGTTTATTTCTAAGATTTCGTTACAATGGAACAATTTCATGTCCACTATGTGGCAATTTGATGGTTGATTTTAAATTTTCATTGCGACGGGTAAAGCCTTGCCCTCATTGTGTCTATTTGATGGTTTTCATTGCGATGTGTTAAGTTGCCTTAGCCTAAGATTTTAAAAGAGTTATTTTTGTTGCATTTGGTATAATGAATCTTGGATATAGTATTCATTTTTAAGATTATCTTTAGTTATGATATTTGGTCTTGAAACATATTGAAATTTAAGGTATTTTATAGTCATGATATTTAGAATCAATTCCATGGTTGAACAATGTATCAATTTTAAGGTTTTTCATATATTATTGTTAACGCCATGTTTGAACAATGTTGAAATTTTACAGTTTTCGAGAGTCATGATATTTATCTTTAACGCCATGGTTGAAAAATGTCAAAATTTTAAGCTTTTTCAGAGTCACGACATTTATCTTTAACACCATGGTTGAAAAATGTCAAAATTTTAAGGTTTTTCAGAATCATGATATTTATTTTTAATGCCATGGATGAAAATTGTTGGAATTTTTAGGTCTTTTGAAATTTTTACATTTTATCTTTAACACTATTACTGAAAACTAGAATTTTAAGGTTTTTTGGAGTTATGATATTCTATTTTTAACGCCATTGCTGAAAAATGTTGGAATTTTAACAAACACAAAAATTGATACAACATCAAGGTGTTTTTTCATGTTGCACAAAAATATAGTTTTTTTGGGGTGAGAGTTCTCATTTTGAGGTTATAGTTTTCATTAAGTTGGTAACTTTGTTAATGTAATATTGTTGATGTAATAAAGTATTGATGTCACATTTTATAATACTAATAATATTAGTGTCAATTCATAAAGTGGGATAAGTGATTTAACATTTGTTTGTCAAACCAAGGTAGGTAAACTATGAGGTGGAACACCATATGTGCAATCTAGATACCTAGGTGTTTTCCTATGTAAAAATAAAACACAAACCAAGTACACGTAAATTTCAGAATTTATTCAAGCTAAAACTTGATTTCAATGACGTTAGGTCCAACTATTGACCTAGTTTAGGTAAAATTGCAGATTCATAGAGACACATTACACAATCACACTAGATGTTCTTTTTGAAAATGTGGTTGTTTAGTCAAAGTGTTCCATAAAATATGATGGAAAATAAACTTTCAAGAAAGCGAGTGTTCAGAGGGTTATAAACTAAATCACTTCAATCCAATAACAAATAATTCAATTCAAAATGAAAATTATTTCATCTTATCAATCCACATATTAATAAAATCTTACAAATTCTAACCATTAGAGGAAATTTCAACCTAAAAGTGCCCATGAAATTTCAATGTAAATAATATGTAGACTAATTAAAATCCTTTAAATTCAAAAAGAGGTAGATGTAAATATTATGGAGGGGAAAAAACTATTTTTTTAATTGTATTTTTGTCTTATCTCCTTATAAGTTTACTTAAATTTCAAGTGTAGGCACTTGTTTGATGCAAAATTAAATTTTGCATCAAACGAACACCCATTATGCATAATTTTGAGAAGATCCACATTGATAAAAATTGAATATACATTAAAAAAACATGTCGAAACACATTTTTTTAATATATCTTCATTTTTTATCAATGTGGGTGATGAGGCCAGCCCACGTGGTCCCGCCGTCAACGCGCTTCCCTTGATGGTGTACCAACAAATAAATATATTAATCAAAATATTTTTGGATATATGTCAATTGATTTCAATCTGCGTTGAATTGAATGGGGTTACGGTGATTGTACGTTGGTTGTTTGTTTGGTGGACATCTGTCCCTCCTCGGAATTCTATGAACCCGCCTTGGTATAGGGTTTCACACCTTCACGCTCATTTGGTTATTCGTTGTTTCTCTCGGTCATTTGCTCTGTGAGCTCTCGGCGACCCCTTGCAGCTTCACTGTGGATTTCTTTGTGTTGTTTTGAGGCTTGTCCGCGTGGTTCTCTGAGCTACGTGCTCCTGGTAGCCTTCACAACCTCGATGGTTCGGGACTCTACCTGGAAGTCTTTCATTCACCTGGAAAATTGATGAAACCCTGGTAAGGTTTGTTTTCATGTGGTCTTCTGCTTGTATGCCGACTGTTACTGTGTGTTTGGTGTCTACCTTAGTGGGTCTCCGCCTCTGTGCATCCTTTTCTCGGTTCGTTGCCTATGTTTTCACGAGTATTTACAGTTGGTTGACGGTCGTATGGTTCTTGATGAAATTTCTCCAGTACTAGTTCGATTCCTCCACAAACTCGACAGAATTATGGTGGCAATTTCCGTCGGTTTCTCCGCCAACTTACCTGGTAAGTTTCCTGTTCTAAGCTGGATACTTGTACTCTTTTTCTACCTGGGTCTAATGTCTTCGGCTCCTCGTGAGCAGGAAGACCGCTCGAAGGTATGGTTGCGGTTATGGCTTGCCTGTCACGTAAACTAATTCACTTTGTTTTGTTTGTTCCTTCAATTTCGAGTTCCCCTGTATTCCGTTTCATAGAGACTAATCTCTTTTTTTTGGTTCTCTTCACAGGTAGAACCACTCGATGGTTTCGGTGCTTGGACACTCAGCTGTTTCGAATGAAACACAGGTAGTGTCGTTTTGTTCGTTTGTGATTTGCTTGACCTTAGTGTTACGACTTGTAGGGTTGATATTTTTTTGTTGGCCTTGAGCTGCTGTCTGTATTTGGTTCTTTGGTCGTTAAGCACCGTCGTTGGATTCTGGTAATGAGTTGGGGACTTATGGGGTTTGGCTTCCATTTGTAATTAGTATGATTCCCATGTTTGTGAACTGGGTTCGTTCCTTTTCTTTGAACAGAATGTAAATGAAAAATAAATTTTGATGATTGTATTTGTAGTTCTATGAATTCAATGCTAGAATTGATTTGGGTTATATTTGTAAGTTCGCATACCTGGTATGGTGATTTTATGTTTGGTTATTTTGTTTGAGCCGCCTGTAGCTGGGCCCTATTGCTTCTCCTTCGGCTTTGGTTATCTCTCCTTTTGCTTTAGAACCTATAGCAATGCATTAACAATCTTCACATAATACTTTATTACCAATTATTACACAGTATTGAGGACGTTGTAGGGATGTATGTGCACAGAAAAAATTATATTTTCCTCTTTGTATTTCTTCTTCAGTCCAACCCTCTATTATGCCTTGTCTCCCTTTTTAATAGCATTGTTTACAAACTGTCCTAACAGGTGTTAGTTTCTTCAATTGGTTACATCAATTATTCCTCATATGGAACTTTGCATGGTTGTCTAGTACATTTTATTTTCATGCTTTTACAACAGTAAATTAACTGTCTGGAAACAACGACTCTAACTAATTACTACTGCTCCTAATTACAATTTATTACATTAATCTTAGGCAACTTAATGAAAGAAAAGTAATAAAAAAAAAACAAGTATGCTATCGATCTAGTGAATTAATTTCTCCATCCTCTTCAGAAACCATATCACCCTCGCTTCTATCTTTTCTCTGTCAGCCAGATGCTCCTACATCAGGCTCCCGGGGTAAAAGAAAATCATGGCTCCGTTCCATGAGCTCCTCCACTAAATAGCCAGCCTTTTGTATCTGCGCTGCGTCAAGCCACGAGGTGTCCTCCATTGGACGGTCTCTCCACTTGACGAGATATCATAGATATTCCTTCCTACGTGTCTTCTTGGCTACCTAGGTACTGAGGATCCCTTCAATCTCATGGGATTGAGCCAAAGGCATATGCCTCATCCAAGAACTGTCTCCAACTTGGGTGTCCCGTTCTGGCCATACCACACTGTCTTCCTCTGCTTGGGCAGTATATGGGAACAGATACGCCACATTGAAAATAGGTGATATGCCTATATTAGGTGGGAGTTGAATTTCATAAGCGTTGGCTGAAAATTTACGCAAGATCTTGCAGGGACCAATTTTTTTAAATTTAAATTTATTATACGCGCCCTTAGGAAATCGTTCCTTGCGCAAGTGCGTGAGGACCTCATCTCCAACATTAATTTGTACTTCTCTTTGCCTTGAATCTGCTTGTTGCTTATATTTCTGTACGCTGTCCTGCAATTTTAATTTTACTTGTTCATGTAGTTCGCTCATTGCTTCGGCAAAATCTTCTCCATTCGCGCTTCTCCACTCCAATTTTCCCAAATCTCGCAGTTCATGTATTCCCCGAGGATGCATGCCATACAAAATTTGGAATGGGTTGTGTCCAGTGCTATGATTGGGTGAATCGTTATAAGCGAATTCCGCCTGAGCGAGAGCACGATCCCATAACCGTGAATTTTCCCCAGTCAAACTTCGTAATAAATTTCCCAAACTCCTGTTCACCACCTCCGTTTGTCCATCAGTCTGCGGATGATACACAGAGCTGAAATTCAATTGCGTGCCCAACTTTTTCCATAGGGTGCGCCAAAAGTGTCCCGTGAATTTTACATCCCTGTCAGATATGATAGATATGGGTAGGCCATGTAATCTAACAACCTCCGTGAAAAACAGGTGAGCTACATATGTGACATCACTAGTTTTTCAACAAGGAATAAAATGAGCCATTTTTGAAAATCTATCTACCACCACAATCACTGAGTCATACCCCCGCTGCTTTCTAGGCAGTCCTAAGACAAAGTCAATGTTGACTGAGTCCCATGGCCTTCTCGGAACAGGTAATGGCGTGTAAAGTCTAGTATTCTGACTGTGTCCTTTCACCAGTTGGCAGAATTTACACCTGTTCACATATCGTTGTACATCCCTGCGCACTTTGGGCCAGTAATAAAAGTGTCCGAGTTGCTCCAAAGTTTTGTATATGCCAAAATGACCGTCTAGACCACCACTATGTTTCTCCCGTACAATATTTTCCCTCATCGAATAGTCCGGGATACATAACTGTCCACCTCTGAACAATAGTCCTTCCTGCAAATTGTAGTCCAACCATGGACTTGTATTCCTCAACACGGGATTTTGGCAAGCTTCAAAAGCTTCTTTGAAGTCTGTGTCGGTTTCGTACAAATCCTTTAGATGCTCGAATCTCATCACCTGTATTCTACTTTCCTTTAAGAGCAAAGCTCTTATGCTCAAGGCATCCGCCACTTTATTGGCTTGCCCACTAATATGTTTTAACATGAAAGTGAAACTCTGCAAGTATTCTACCCATTTGGCATGCTTATGGTTTAATTTGTGCTGTTGCATTACATATTGTAACGCTGAATTATCAAAAAATAAGACAAAATCGTTTCCCAGCAGGTAGTGCCTCCAATGCTTTAATGCTTGGACCACGACATAAAATTCCTTGTCATACGAGGAGTATTTTTGCTTGCTTTCATTTAATTTTTCACTAAAGAATGCCACCGGTCTATCTTCCTGACTGAGCACAACGCCAATAACTGTCCCACTTGCGTCACATCGAACCTGAAAAAGTTTGTTAAAGTCGGGCAGCCTTAAGATTGGCCTCTCTGTAATCTTCCGCTTCAAAAGCTGAAAGCTGTCCTCTGCTGCTCTGGTCCAACAAAAAGGCTGACTGGCCTTTTTGATGGTGTCTAGCATCAGCGCGCAGATTTCACTGAAGTTCCTAATAAATTTTCGATAAAAACTTGCCAGTCCGTGAAAACTACGTACCTCAAATAAGCTCTTCGGTGACAGCCAATTTACGATTCCCGCAATATTTTCTGGGTCCATCTTCAATTCATTTTCCACAATTACAAACCCCAAATAGACCAGTTCCTTCTGCAAGAAAGTACATTTCTTCAAGTTTATTAGCAGTTTTTTTTGCTGTAACTTCTCTAGCACCCTTCGTGTTAGGGTCCCACCCTAACCCTCTTATTTATGTAATGGGATCACGTCATAGTCAAGAGTCAATAAAGCCCATATTAATATTTTTAAGTGGTTAACCCGCAATTAATGACAGGACCACAGTTAGTTGCAAATGGGCCGTAGTATTAGATAGATGGTATTAATAAAATCCACGGTATTGATTCGTGGTATTGCATGTTTAAGTCATATATAAAGGATAGAGACTCCCTGCGAGGAGCATCGTGTCTTATTTTGTAAGCGAGCTCTGCTCTATTGGAGGTTGCCCCCTCGAAGAGGCAAGTGAACATTACCCTCTGAATAATAAAATCATTGTTGTTTTGTGTTTTGGGTATCTTTTCTTTGCATATTCTATATTTGGGTATCATTTTGCAGGTTAACAGCATAACAAGTGGTATCAGAGCACCTTCCAGGGCCGGTGGGATGTCCATTTCTTAGCAAATTTTTTTTTTGGCAAGAGACGTGTTCTGGTGTCTTTAAACCACAGGATCTGTCGTTGAGCACATAAACCTGCAGATTTGGGGAGGCATTCACGCAGGAAATACAAGAGGTAGTCACATTTGTTGGACTCCCTTGTAACCCCTGTGGGTACCCCTTTGAGTAGTAGCGCATTAGATAGAACCGCACACGGACTGTCTTCCACATACCCTATGGGTATATCGGAAGCCCCCTAGGCTCCCTTGAAACCTCTCCATAGATAAACCGTCGGCCGTCTTGCGGCTATAGTACACCGAGAACAACACTTGGAGAGATTACTTGCTCGTATGAAAGGGTAGTCAGGTTGTACGGCTAAGGTCACAGTCGATCCTCCTTAGTTAGAGCCCTGAAACATTGGGCCGAGTACTACTGTCAGACCCTTATGTATATTGTGATCTGTAGCACCTGACACTCCTCAAGACCATAGTTCCCTTTTCTGTCAGGGGATCACGCATCATCTCTTCCAGATCCGCTTGTGCAAAGAGGTGCAGCAACAACAGACATTAGTCTCGCAGTCTCGAGTTCACAGATCAGATTTATTAGATCCATCAGAGCCGCAGAGCCATCAGATCCACCATTCAGATCTCTCAGATCCACCAGATCTGAGTAGTGTGTGGGGTTCCTATACCGGGGCATAATTTTCGCAGGACTTTTTGTAGCATTGAAATTTGGAAGAATTGGCGACTGCAATATTCATAAGGAAGGAGTAAAACTCCATTAGGAGTTTTCAAAAAAAAAAAAAGAGTCTAAGATCTCCCGGGGCGCTTATTGGTGATCTATCCCATCAGAATCAGGACGACGAGCTGAGAAAGGTGGTACCATTCAATTCTTACTGATTTTTTTTTGGGCGGTCCCAAATCTCAAGAACATCTGATTGGTGCATGGTAGAAACTAGAGCTCAAGCTATGGCCAATGAGAGGATGGACAACCTTGAAACAACCTTGCAATCCATCCAAAATCAAATTGAAAGCCTATCGAAACTAACCTTGAAGGGCAAGGAGAAAGCCCACGAGGAGGCGTATAATGGCAAGGGACACAGTGAGGGTGAGTCTAGCCACTCTCCTCACGTCTTGGGCACCCACTAACAATCTCGTTAGTGACGTCCCAAGTTGGATATGCATAAATTTGATGGGTCTCAGTCGACAACATGGATAGCACAAATGGAGCAATATTTCAATGTGAATAACATCTTAGATGATGATACTCAGCTTATGGTGGCGAGCATGTACTTGGACAATGAACGGTGGCAATGGTGGGAATGGCATCAACGTTGCAGTGGACCTTTTCTGACTTGGACCACCTTCAAAAAAGCTCTTCAAGACCTCTCTGACCAAGAATCTTGTTTTTTGGGTCGTCTTACTAAGCTCCGACAAACTGGCACAGTGGATGAATATATTACAGCCTTCGAAGCCTTAGCCTTCCGCACCTGGGATCTCTCAAATGCGTTCTACATGGAATGTTTTATCAGCGGTCTTAAAGAAGCCATAAAAGCCCAAGTCCAACTGCACCACCCTCCCACGTGGATAGAGGCTTGCAAGGTAGCTCGTAACGTGGAACGTGCGTTAGCAGCCCAGTACAGTCGCCCAAATTTCCCCGCTAAGGGTCACTCCCCACAGGCTCACAACACCACTCAAACACTTAAGGTCCAAAAGGTGTCACCTACAGAAATGGCCGAAAGAAGAAAGCAAGGATTATGTTACTACTGTGATGAAAAATACTCCTCAGGTCATAAATTCAAGGAGCGCAAATTTTTTCAAATTGATTCCACTGATTATAGCTCATCGGAGGAAGATCCACCACTGGAGAAACATGAGGAGGTAGAAGAGGACAACCAACAGGACAATGTACCTGACGAACCAGTTATTTCGCTGCATGTTTTGGCAGGGATTTCTTCACCTCAAAGTCTCAAAATTAGAGGTTTTATTAAACATCACCCAGTAGTAGTCTTGATTCATAGTGGAAGTACACATAATTGCATCCATCAAAAAGTTGCGAAAGCAGTGCATTGTTTTGTACGAGCAGAGTCTAACTTCCAAGTTCAAATCGCGGATGGGGGCACAATGAAATATGAAGGCCGCTGTGAAAATGTCAAACTTCAAATGGGGGATTATCAGTTGAAGACCCACATGTTTGCCATACACATGGGAGGATGCAACATTGTCCTCGGTGCTGACTGGCTCCGCACTTTGGGGCCTATCACAATGGATTTCCAGGAGTTATATATGACTTTTAAGCAGAACAACTCCACACATACCCTCCGGGGACTCCAGGCGGGATCTCCCTCTATCATCAGCTCACATAGGATGGAAAAATTGCTAAAAAAGGGCCATCATGGAGTTATAGCTCAATTTAATGCCATCCAGGTAGTCGCAACCAAGTCTCTGCCAATTCATCTAGAGATGCAACAGATTTTAAATAACCATCTGCCGGTCTTTGACAAGCCTCATGAGCTTCCACCCTCGAGAGAGGAACATGATCATAGCATCACCTTGTTTCCAGGTGCCCAACCCCCAAATGTGTGCCCATATAGATATCCGTTCACCCAAAAGAATGAAATAGCAAAAATAATCAAGGAACTTTTGGAAGCAGGTGTCATTCGTCCCAGCATTAGTCCTTATTCATCACCGGTGGTCATGGTGCTCAAGAAAGATGGGGAGTGGCGGATGTGTCCAGACTTCAGGGCTCTCAATACGTTGATAGACAAAGATAAATTTCCCATCCCAGTGGTTGATGATTTGCTGGATGAACTCAATGGGGCTCAATTCTTCACTAAGCTGGATCTGTGCTCAGGCTACCACCAAATTCGCATGAAGGAAGTCGACATTCCAAAGACTGCTTTCCGCACTCATGAAGGCCATTATGAGTTCCTAGTCATGCCATTCGGTATTTGTGACTCCCTATCTACTTTTCAGAGCCTTATGAACCACCTTCTCAAACCATATCTCAGGAAATTTGTCCTTGTCTTCTTCGATGAAATCCTCATGTATAGTTGCACTTGGGCTGCACATCTTCAGCATGTAGATCTACTCCTTCAACTGCTCCGCAAGCATAGATTATTTGTTAAAGTGTCCAAGTGTGCATTTGGCATGGAAGAAGTTGAATATTTGGGCCACATTGTATGGCGTGAAGGTGTCAAGGTGGACCCCAAAAAGATCCAGGCAATGCAGGAGTGGCCTCAACCTCGGACCTTGAAAAGCATGAGAGGATTCTTGGGTCTCATAGGCTATTATTGCAAATTTTTCCACAATTATGGTCGCATAGCAAAGCCCCTCACTCAACTCCTGAAGAAAAATTCATTCTTCTGGAATGAGGAAGCACAACAGGCCTTTACAACTCTCAAAAATGCCATGTGTTCCACTCTAGTCTTAACACTACTTGATTTCACCAAATCTTTTGTCATTGAATGTGATGCTTCGGGTACGGGTATTGGGGCAGTCTTAATGCAGGAAGGACGACCTTTGGCCTTCACCAGCCAACAACTCAGTGGGAAGAATCTGGGCCAATCTACCTACGAGAAGGAAATGATGGCCATCTTACATGCAGTAGAGACCTCGCGACCTTATTTATTGGGGCGACGTTTCCAAATCTGCACAGACCATCACAGTCTTAAATATTTTTTGGAGCAACGCCTATCATCCCCACAAAAAAATAAATGGCTAGCCAAAATGCTAGGATATGATTATGAGATCATTTACAAGAAAGGGCAAGACAATAGGGTAGCAGATGCATTATCTCGCCAATTTGAGGAGGAAAGTACCCTGCTAGCAATTTCCCTTCCCATTCCAGAATGGATTGAAGAAGCTCGCCGGGAATGGTTTTCACATCCCAGGCTCTCCCAACTCATTTCTCAATTGCATATGGATCCAAATTCCAACAAGGGCTACTCGTGGCAGGATGAGATTCTTCTCTATAAGGACAGAGTCGTCATATCACCAATATCCACCCTCAAAAGTCGCATTTTGGCAGAATTGCACTCATCCCCCATTGCAGGACATTCAGGCTTTCAGAAGACATATGCTCGCACCAGAAGATCATTTTTTTGGACAGGTATGAAAAAAGACATCCTTACTTTCGTAGCTGAATGCAATGTCTGTCAACGACACAAAGGGGAGACAGTCAATACACCAGGCACATTACAACTGTTGCCCATCCCAGCATCAATATGGACAAAGGTTTCTATGGATTTCATTACAGGTCTTCCAAAGTCAGGAAACAAGTCAGTCATCATGGTGGTTGTGGATAGACTTTCGAAGTATGCTCATTTTTGTGCCCTACCCCACCCATTTACACCAACTTTGGTCGCTCAATCTTTCATGGATCAGATGTTCAAATTGCATGGCATGCCCACTTCTATTGTGTCCGATCATGACCCAATCTTCACAAGTAATTTTTGGCAGGAACTCTTCAAGATACAAGGCACTCAACTGAAACTCAGTACTTCCTATCATCCAAAAACGGATGGTCAAACTAAAGCCGTCAACAAATGTCTGGAAACCTACCTTAGGTGTTTCACTTCAGAAAAGCAACATCTTTATGTACAATGGTTACCTCTCGTTGAATGGTGGTATAACACCAACTATCATGCCACCACCAAAACGACTCCCTATGAAGCAGTCTATGGTCAACTCCCTCCTTCCCCTACTTCTTATATTAAGGGATTCTCGAAGGAACAAGCAGTGGATCAACTCCTACAACACCGCGCCACCATGATCTCCCATCTTCTAGAGAATCTTCATCAAGCTCAAAACCGCATGAAGCAACAAGTAGACCACCATCGCTCAGAGCACCAATTTCAAGAAGGGGATCAGGTCTTTTTATGGCTGCAACCATATAAGCAAACATCACTCAAAGACAAGGGTTATCAGAAACTATCTCCCAAATTCTATGGACCATATCAAGTACTTCAGCACATTGGAGAAGTGGCTTACAAGTTGGCCTTGCCACCTATTGCAAAAATCCATCCAGTTTTCCATGTCTCATGCCTCAAGAAAGTGATTGGGAACAATTGTAGAATTTAGATCAGTCTACCTGAATTGGACGAAGAAGGGTCAATCTAGCTTCAACCCGAACAGGTCCTAGACACATGAGACAAGCACCTGCGCGGCCGCATGATTAAGGAAGTCCTCGTCAAATGGCAAGACACCTCTCCAGAAGATGCAACTTGGGAACCAACCACTATTCTTCAGCAGTTTCCACAGCTTCAGCCTTGAGGACAAGGATAGTCTTAAGGGGGAAGGCATGTTAGGGTCCCACCCTAACCCCCTTATTTATGTAATGGGATCACATCATAGTCAAGAGTCAATAAAGCCCATATTAATATTTATAAGTGGTTAACCCGCAATTAATGACGAGACCACAGTTAGTTGCAAATGGGCCGTAGTATTAGATAGATGGTATTAATAAAACCCATGGTATTGATCCATGGTATTGCATGTATGAGTCATATATAAAGGATAGAGACTCCTGGCAAGGAGCATCGTGTCTTATTTTGTAAGCTCTACTCTACTGGAGGTTGCCCCCTCGAAGAGGCAAGTGAACATTACTCTCTGAATAATAAAAGCATTGTTGTTCTGTGTTCTGGGTATCTTTTCTTCGCATATTTTGTATTTGGGTATCATTTTGCAGGTTAAGAGCATAACACTTCGAAAATGTTGAAGATGTTCTCCCTTCGTTCTACTAAAATCAGAATGTCGTCAAGATAAACTATCACAAACTTGCCAATAAATTCTTTTAATATCTAATTCATCAATCTCATAAAAGTACTAGGAGCGTTCCTCAATCCAAATGGCATGACTAGCCATTCGTACAACCCTTCATTAGTCTTGAAAGTTGTCTTCCACTCATCTCCTTCTCTAATCCTGATCTGATGATATCCACTCTTCAGATCAATCTTCGTGAAATAAGCTGCCCCACTATGACAATCCATCATGTCATCCATTCTGGGTAGGGGAAATCTGTATCGAATAGTGATTTTATTGATAGTTCGTGAATCCGTACACATCCGCCATTCTCCACCCTTCTTGGGTGTGAGTACTATTGGTACCGCACAAGGGCTCAAACTTTCTCTGATCAGTCCCTTATCCAGCAACTCTTGCCCCTGTTTACGAATCTCTTCAGTATCTTTTGGGCTCATTCTATATGTTGCCTTATTCGGTAGGCTTGCTCCAGGTATGAAATCGATATGATGGCTAATGCTCCTCTTGGGAGGCAACTTATCTAGTAAATCATCGACTACAATGTCTTTAAATTCTTCTAACAGCTCCTGAATCTCTGTAGGCAATTCTGACTTTTCTATGTTCAGCAACATTGTTTTTGTCCTCCTTACAATCGCATAATTCACCTCGTTTTCCTCAATCTTCTTAACAAACCGTTTTCCTCCTATTAACAATGCTTTTGTTCCACTTTATTCTGCTGCAACATCCTATTTGATGGGTACAAGCATATGTTTGATTCCATCTTTCACAAACTTGTAACAATTCGTCTTCCCATCGTGCGTCACCTTCCGATCATACTACCACGGTCTCCCTAGTAGTATATGGCATATGTCCATTGGCATAATATCGCAGACAACCTTGTCCTGGTATTTTCCAATGTGAAATTCAACCTCACATTGTTCATCAACTAATAGTTGGTGGACTTTCTGTAGCCATGAGACCTTGTAAGGTGTGGGATGCTTAAGTCGCTTCAATCCCAGCTTTTCCACCATCTCGGTGGCAACTAAATTGTCTGTACTTCCGTTGTTCATGATCAATTTACAACACTTTCCATGAGATTTGCATACTGTTCAAAATAGTGCCTTCCGTTGGGTCTGTTCAGCCATCTCCTTGGGTGGCTTCAACAATACTTTGTTTAAAACTAAAGCCTCTCCTGTTTCTGCCACATTTTCTATCTCCCGGGGCTGTGCTTTAGCTTCCTTAGGCTGCACAACAAATGCTCCCCTCTGGCCAGCGTGCTCGGCTTCCGGGCATTTGAAGGATCTGTGCCCCCACTTATGGCACCTGTAGCACTCGACATTAGTCCCCCTTCTGCGACCATTTCCTCTTCCTCGATGATATGGCCGACCTCCTCTGGTGCTATCTCCCTTCTCTGTTGTCCCTGAAGCTCTGGAGTTGTTGCCTTCTTCGCTGTTAGTGGCAGTTCTCCCTCTGCCGTAGGAATGTCCTCGTCCTCTGCCATTTCCTCGTCCTCTCCTATTATTCTGTTTCCTGTTAATTTTTTCTTCGGCCTTTACAGCACTCTGAAAGGCTTCTTCTATATTTTGTGGAGAGAGAATACTGATCTCATCTAGTATTTCCAGCCTCAAGCCATTCACGTATCTCGCTGTCTTTTCTGGAGTATCATCAGTATATCCAGCCAGCAAGTTTACGCGATAAAAATTCTCTGTGTATTCCTTTACGGTCATACCTCTCTGCCTTAAATTCTGCACTCGTCGATAAATTTTGACCTGATAGTCTTTAGGAAAAAATCTTCCCTTGAGTTTTGCCACCATCTTTGGCCACTTCCTTATCGGTAGCTTGTTCATCCTTTTCCTGTCCGCTTGTACACTATCCCACCATAAAGCAGCGTGTCCTTTTAACTTGGTCGCAACAAATCTAACTCTTTTGTCCTCACTGATCTCTTCATTTTCAAAATACTTATCTAACTCACTTACCCAATCTAGCAGAACATCTGCGGATAGACTTCCATCATAGTTAGGGATCTCAGGTTTGGGTTTGCTGCTAGCTAACAATACCGATCTCAACAGTCTTAACTCCGGGGCTTCTTCGTTTGATCCGTCGGTAGCAGTTGTTGCCTCTTCTTCACTATCATCCCCAAGTTCTGGGTCTCTTCTCCTTCCTGCCTCCACTGCTTCTAAGCGAGCAGTAAGGACTCTCAACTCTTCCCTCAAGCCCTCATCTGCTACTCTGTGCACACCTCTTCCATGTCCTCGTCCTTGAGCTTCCAACTCCCTCTTTTTCTCTTCAATTTCTTGTTCTGATACCACTTGACGAGGCCAGCCCACGTGGTCTCGTTGTCAACGCACTTCCCTTGATGGTGTACCAACAAATAAATATATTAATCAAAAGATTTTTGGATATATGTCAATTGATTTCAATCTACGTTGAATTCAATAGGGTTACGGTGATTGTCTGTTGGTTGTTTGTTTGGTGGACATCTGTCCCTCCTCGGAATTCTATGAACCCGCCTTGTTATAGGGTTTCACACCTTCACGCTCATTTGGTTATTCGTTGCTTCTCTCGGTCATTTGCTCTGTGAGCTCTCAGCGACCCATTGCAGCTTCACTGTGGATTTCTTTGTGTTGTTTTCAGGCTTGTCTGCCTGGTTCCCTGAGCTACATGCTCCTGGTAGCCTTCACGGCCTCGATGGTCCGGGACTCGACCTGGAAGTCTTTCGTTCACCTGGAAAATTGATGAAACCCTGGTAAGGTTTGTTTTCTTGTGGTCTTCTACTTGTATGCCGACTGTTACTGTGTGTTTGGTGTCTACCTGAGTGGGTCTCCGCCTCTGTGCATCCTTTTCTCGGTTTGTTGCCTGTGTTTGCACGAGTATTTACAGTTGGTAGATATGGTTCTTGATGACATTTCTCCAGCGCTGGTTCGATTCCTCCACAAACTCGGTAGAATTATGGTGGCGATTTCCGTCAATTTCTCCGCCAACTTACCTGGTAAGTTCCCTGTTCTATGCTGGATACTTGTACTCTTTTCCTACCTGGGTCTAACGTCTTTGGCTCCTTATGAGCAGGAAGACCGCTCGAAGGTATGGTTGCGATTACAACTTTCCTGTCAGGTAAACTAATTCACTCTGTTTTGTTTGTTCCTTCAATTTCAAGTTCCCCTGTATTCCGTTTCATAGAGACTAATCTCGTTTTGTTGGTTCTCTTCACAGGTAGAGACACCCAAGGGTTTCAGTGCTTGGACACTCAGCTGTTCCTAATGAAACAAGGGTAGTGTCATTCTGTTCGTTTGTGATTTGCTTGACCTTTGTGTTACGACTTGTAGGGTTGATATTTTTTTGTTGGCCTTGAGCTATTGTCTGTATTTGGTTCTTTGGCCGCTAAGCACCGTCGTTGGATTCTGGTAATGAGTTGAGGACTTATGGGGTTTGGCTTCCATTTGTAATTAGTATGATTCCCATGTTTGTGAACTGGGTTCGTTCCTTTGCTTTGAACAGAATGTAAATGAACAATAAATTTTGATGACTTTATTTGTAGTTCTATGAATTCAACGCTGGAATTGATTTGGGTTATATTTGTAAGTTCGCATACCTGGTATGGTTATTTTATGTCTGGTTATTTTGTTTGAGCCGCCTGTAGCTGGGCGTTGTTGCTTCTCCTCCGGCTTTGGTTATCTCTCCTTTTGATTTAGAACCTGTAGCAATGCATTAACAATCTTCACATAATAATTTAATACCAATTATTACACAGTGTTGAGGACGCTGTAGGGATGAATGTGCACAGAAAAAATTATATTTTCCTCTCTGTATTTCTTCTTCAGTCCAACCCTCTATTGTGCTTTGTCTCTCTTTTTAATAGCACTGTTTACAAACTGTCCTAACTGCTGTTAGTTTGTTCAATTGGTTACATCAGTTATTCCTCATACGGAACTTTGCATGGTTGTCTAGTACATTTTCTTTTCATGCTTTTACAACAGTAAATTAACTGTCTGGAAACAATGACTCTAACTAATTACTACTGCTCCTAATTACAATTTATTACATTAATCTTAGGCAACTTAATGAAAGAAAAGTAATAAATAAAAAAAAACAAGTATGCTATCCATCCAGTGAATTAATTTCTCCGTCCTCTTCAGAAACCATATCACCCTCACTTCTGTCTTTGCCCTGTCAGCCAGATGCTCCTGCATCAGTGGGTGTTCTCAAAAGTATGCACAATGGTTGCTCATTAGATGTGGAATTTAATTATGCATCCAATGAGTGTCGACATTTGAAATTTGTGTAAAATTATAAGGAGATAAGCCAAAAGTACAATAAGAAAATTATTTTTCTTCTTTTCCCTCCAAAATTCATAACTCTTATTTTATTATTTTCCTATTATTTTATTACTTTTCCTTAGGAGGCCACTTTTAGGCTGAAATTTTCTCTAATAGTAAT
Organism: Pinus tabuliformis; assembly: GCA_031772625.1. Taxonomy (NCBI): domain Eukaryota; kingdom Viridiplantae; phylum Streptophyta; class Pinopsida; order Pinales; family Pinaceae; genus Pinus; species Pinus tabuliformis. The sequence goes on from CM062819.1 coordinate 1,108,743,717, forward strand.
TCTAGCAAGTAATTCGAAAATACAACAATAACTAATGAAGAAAAAGGTCTAACTAAGTCCTATTCCATGGCCAACATTTTTCTATCAAATTGTGTTGTTACAGGAAAAACATACTATATATATTATACAAAAATAAAAAACATACAAGCAATTATAGGAATTCTATAGGAAATTACAGGATCACTGCAAGAAAATACAGGAACTCATATAATTATGGGAAAATAGAGTGCATACATTTTGCATATATATAGCAAAAATGATTAGAAAAATGAACTCAAAACATGATCAAACTGATGAAATACATAACATAAATAATAACAACACATACCAGGAGGTCCTCCTGGGATATGTTGTCAGAAACGACACTCATAAACTAGAGGAAATAGTACACCATATCAGAAAAGTCCCATTGTATTAATGCATTTCACAAGATTAGTATAGAAAAATAATCATATTCATGGATAATGGGTGAAAATACATGACTAATTCTGTTTCTCCCTCATTCATCTATTTTATGCAGAAATTATCAAACTGGAACTCACTTTACCCAAACATGGGGTTAGTTAAGCATTTCAAGAAAAAATAAAATATCTACAAGGAAAAGTAGTTATCTAATATAGTTATCCTTGATATTTCATGATTCATATACAAAATTTCCAAGTCCATCTACTTGAATTCCAATATGATGGAGAACATTTTGGTGATTTCTGTAGGGACGGGGTCCCCTAAGTCAATTTTGTTAAAATATTATAAGTCTCTACATTTTGAGGAGCAGAGCGCACATAGCTAAGGTAAAATAAGGGTCAAGGGGTTTTAAGAAGGTCAAAACCCCTTATATTTTGGTATTGTTTTGAGATCCGCCCATGGTTTGCAAACCATGATATTGTAGGGTTAAAGGATATATAAAGGGATGTCCTATCAAGTCTAAGGAAATCAATCAAGTAATTTATGATGATATGTTCTTGAGTCTGTAATTGTAGATCTTTCTATGTTTTGGGCGAAGGGGAAGGCTCCTACAGATGAGTGTGTAGAGACCTTGGTAAGTTCGTAGTTGAGTGCGCGGGCCCCTACAGTTGTGTGCGCAGGGTTTGGAAAGTTGTATAAGGAAGATCTGAGGTAATACAAGATATTTGAAGAAATTTTGTGTCTATTTTTGCACACTTATGTATTTTATGTACTTACGCGCAATTAAATGATAATTATTTATATTTTATCTTCATTACTATGTGATGATCCATATCAACTGTTAGCAGTTATTTTATGCATGACTAAATAGTTATGCGAAGCTTATAGCTCTCTTTAACTAAAAATAATCTGAGTTTCATGAATAAGGGTCTGCGAAGGTCAGATCAAAACTAAAACTACGCAATGCACCTTAAACCACCTCACATAGGCTTCTAGATGTAGAATCATAGTTCTAGCATCCCCTAATACTGCCTCGAGTGAGACTGCAACCTGCGCTACGCGGGTTATTGTCGAAAGGGACAATAGTGTAGGGTTTTGTTGGTTAGAACAGCTAAATCTGAACATGGGTCCAAGCCCCCTCAAGCCAACAAATGGTTCTGTTGCTGGGATCGAGATCTATCTAAGGGATGTGTCATGTGGCATAAGTGGATACTGACTAAGAAATAAATTGAAAAGTGGATAGATCGAAATTTGCATGAGTTTGAAGGCTAGGAGAATAGGAATCCACACTTACAAAAAAAAATTGTTGCAAAGGTATCTTTACACAGAAGTACACCAAGTTTTATTTTCATTTTTCCCCTGCGAATTATACGAGTGGATGTCCAAATTAGCATATATCGAACCTACTTGTAATTGCGACGATCCCATTGCGTGGACTCCAGAACTTGTCAAACGCCTTGAAGATCTGATTATAAGGTTGTGAGGGCTATTTATTATTGTATTGATATTATCTTGGGTGGTTTCATCATTGAATTTGCAATAGATACATCTGTTTCCTATAGAGAAGCCAAGCGCTGATTCTTAAAGGGTTCGAGAAGTAAGTAGCTGAAGTCGCTAAAAACCTGGATTGAAATGATTTTGTGTGAAAAGAGGGTTATGTCTTTACCTTAATGTTTAAGAGGGGTCCAACTGGATTTACACAAAGTTGAAAGGGATTCAGAGTAGATCAATGTAAATTTGTCGAAAGTGAATACAATACCTTATTTGGAGAGTCTGAAAGTGAAGAAGAATGAAGTAGCCCTAGTACGCCTAGAGATGTAGCACATAATGTAGATCAGAGTACTTATGGAATTCGACATCCCACCACTCCTACACCTTCACCTTTATCTTCGCCTCCACCTTATACACCTACATCTCCACCTCCACCTCCACCTCCTCCCTCGCTATTTAGTATGGAAAGTATAGTAAATGCCTATATTGAGGGGTTAGTGGTTAGAGGATCCCTAACAATTCTGGTTCATCGCACAAGCTGTGTGGAAAGCACAACAGATCAATGATGATGATATGAAGAAAGCACAATTTGTTACAATGCTACAGGACAAGGTGCTTATGTTGGCTTTTTGGGGCCTGAGCCAGGTTTGGAGTTAATGATCCAAACAAATCCCTACATTACTGGCCCTTTTGGCATAAGCTTGCGGTGCGCATACTGAAGTCTCACCCGAAGAAATATGGGGGGATGCTGGAACCAAGTTTCCGCACCCTGGAGATGTTTGAGGGGTCAATTTAGTCCAACCATGAATGGCTTCGCGTAGGCCACTACGTGCACTGCCCTGACCTACGAGGCCTTCGTGATCTGTTATAATCGCCTTCGCGTAACCCTACCTAGGGGCTGAGGTGCTTTCGCGCTGCTAAGGCAACGATCTACTCTATTTCCCCAAGTTACACCACGGATATTACTTATCTTCTTATAACTGTTAGTTAACTTCGCGTAAACATATACTTTATCTTATATTCACTTAATCAACACAATCATATAAGTTCATGCACCATATAAATAGTGAAATTGCAATTTATACCCAATACATTCAATGCACAAAATAGGAAAAAGATACACATAAATGATATGAAACTTCTCTTTATTACATCTCCAACGGTTACAGACTCGACCCGTCCTGCGCACTCAGCTGCAGGGGTCTGCGCAATCAGCTGTGGACTACTAGGCCTCTGCGTACTCAGCTGCAGAGCCTTCTCCTTCTCTACGACCCAAAGACTTGACTCTACACTTCAGACAAGATTCAATTCTTCATCCTTCATCATGACTTCATTCCCTTCTTAACTAATTTACATCTTAGAGCCTCGCTCTATTTATACAATCCCATGGTCCGTGAACCATGGGTAGACCTCTAAAACTAACATTACATTAAAAAATTGAGGGCAGACAACCCTATGAATCATTTACAACTTTCCGTCCGCACCCACAAAATGCGGAGTCTTTACATCGGATTTACATATTTTGACAAAAAATTGGGCTCTTAGCCCCAAAAACTTCCCTTGGGGGATCCTGCACCCAACAGACCCCCAACACAAACATCGTGACTCGCCCTCAAGTCACTCTATCTGTGCGGATATCTTTGCGTGGAGACTTCCCAACTCTTCCCGGACTGCTGCAAGGTCGGCAGCATAGTGAGCGGCTACCTGTTGTACCTCCTGGATGCGTTGCTCAGAGACTGCGGTACTTGAATTGCTTCCTTGCATCTACCCCTGTGTTCCCTGCATCTGTGCGAGCTTGGCTTCGATCGAGGGTGTAATAACAAATGCCTCATCGATCCAAGGTTGTACGCGTGCCTTCAAAATGACTTCCTTATGTTGCGTCACGTCTACCTGCTCTTTGAGCGCTTTTCCCTGTTGCATCCGTGTGAGCCTCTGTGTAAGGGCAACCATCTTCGGGGTCCCTTTTATGTCATCCTATTGTTGCTGCAGCTCACGTGCCTCTATTTCCAGGCACTGTATGTTCGAGTCCTCCTACAGAATGCTAAGGACCTCGAATGACTCTTCGAATAATTTGGTGCAGTCCTTCACTGTATTGCTGATCTCCTCTATTCCCATTATAATGGCGTTGGCACGTTGTTCCCTCATCGCTGGTGGAGTTGATGGCTGCGCCTTCAACTACAGCTAAACTATCTGAAGTTTCAGCTCCAGCTGAACCTTAGCCATCTCTTCCTTCGCCTCGTGCACCCCTGCTGCTAGCCTTCGGATGTGTGCCTCTGCTGGTTCCTCTACTGGGATGGCCAACTCAGGGACCATATGGCAGGATTCTTCAACCACCTACACAATCTGTCGGTTCTGTGCTAGTACCTCGTCGCACTGTATGCTCAACTGTTCCATGTTAATTCATTGTCCACTCATCAACTGGAGCGCACGACTCTCCCTAGCCTGCAGTTCTGTAGTCACTTCGTCTTGTAGAACATAGAGCGTCTCCCACAGGAGCGTAGCCATGTTGAGACCCACTCCCTTCAGCACACTGACCATAGGCCTGTCGGCCTCATTTTTTATAACTGGTTCCTCCTCTGGTAGCACTATAGCATTGGTCATGCGGGCGCACAACATTTCCTCAACTGCAGCCATGCCTACTGCAAGGCTGGTCGACAGAGTACCAACCTGGGGAGTGCGCACCTGCAACTCCTGTATCTGTGTCGGGAAGGCCCCCAATAACATCTTATTTTCCTCTGCGAACTACTGGAGGGCCTCCACAGCGACATCGTGCACCGTCTCCCCTATGTCATGCACATCCCCCTAAGTGAGGGTGATCTAGTCGAAATAAGTCATGGAGGCTTTTGACTTCTTTCGCGACCCCACTTTCTCTCTCGGGCGCTGCCGCTTCAGCTGTGTGGACACTGTCTGTGGGTTTGCACCACCTTCCTTTCTTTCGGGCTCATGTTCAGGCAAGGGCACCTTCTGGCCCTCACGCTCCTTCTCTACTACCTGTTGATGTACTACTGCTGCCTTTGCAGCGTCCCGTGCCTCCTGTGTCTTGGTCGTTGCTGCTTCATTCCTCCTTTTCTCTACCAACTATGCCATCCATAGTTTTTCCTCCTCCTTCTTTCTCTGTGTAGCAAACTTCTCTGCTTCCACCATGGAGCTGGCTGGAGTGCGACACTCTAGCAGCCACGACTCAAGTGTGAAGAATATGGCATTATCCGTGGCGAGGTAGGGGAGCTCGTTCCATTTCTTCATGGGGTCCTTGCATGCCCTGATATATACATGATTGAAGTCCGCCTTGAACTTTGCGAAGCTTTGCAGACTATTGTAGACAATAGGTGATAACCGCGACTTGCGGTTAATCCCCATTTTGATTTTCATCTCCATGAACACCCAAAATATCTTGTTGTTTCTGATCCTCTGCACGTCTTTAGTTGCCCACAATGAAGCATAATTCGCTGCCTCCAGAAGATCATTCACAATCGTGGCGAATCGGCTATCCTCAGGCAATTCCCAAGCCACCAGCATTATGGACAACAGAAGCCATGCATAGTGGAAAGTCTTCCCCTATTCCTGTGCCCCGCGGTAATTTTCGAGGAAATCCTTGCACAAGTACTCCGACCAGTTAAACTAGACCCCCTCTGCACACTATGCGGCAAGTGCAACCACTGGCACGGGCACCTCATCCGTGTGGTACTTCCACATAACCTTTCTAGCCAGTATCTGCGTTGCGACTCTGACTGCATTATTGTTGATACTGGAGATCGCGTACACCCTATTCTTCTTCTCTAGCTTGAATTTTTTCTTCATGGCCTCCATGATGGCCAGATCGTTACTCTTACCCTTCGAAATATATGTTGGGTACTCCCCCTTACAAGGGAGTTAGGTAATTCTATGAATTAGGTGGTCTGTGATGGGGATGGGCTCCTCCAGCCACAAACACCTATCATGCACCAGGAAAAGCAGCTGCCTAATGGCAAATATAGTTATTGGGGTGCGATGGTAATGCAGCACGCAAAGAAGGTTTAACATCCTTGCTTTCTCTACTCCGTGAAACTACTTGTGCGGCTCCAACTCTATGACTCACCGTGGTGTTTTTCTTCAACCGCATCAGCTGCGCGATTGCCAAGTGTGGGAATTTCTCGTGGTCCACTAGATCTCAGTCTCCAAACTTTAGACCTGGAACCCATCCCAAGTGCACTCCATCAAAAACAATATCATCGGGGAGCAACAGAGTCTGCAGAGAGCTCTTGCTCTCATCTAGGTCCTTAGGCACCCTTGCTTTCCCCTTTCGCAGAGGAACATACGCGGGCAACCTAGTTAGAGGGTTCGCACCCTGGGTTTCTTCTTCCATTTCTTCGTCCTCCTCCTCTTCCACTAGGATTTTCTCAAGGTCTTCCTCCTCCTCATCGACTTCCAAATTGATCGCCTTCCCCTTTTCTTCCATGGTAAATTTAGCTCTCAGTGGTTTTCTAGGGGACACGTGCACCGATACCATAGGCTACGTACCTTTCTTGGGTCTTGGCATGCATGGAAATTGAGGGGTTTCTGCAACTATCTCGGTGCTTTCTGTGGTGTCTCCTATCGTCATGGCCTGTGCGGCCTCTTCAGCAGTAATATCTCTGATATCCATGGCTTCCTCTGGCGTGGTCATACTGTTGTTCCACAAATATCTCATTGGTTCAGGTAGGTGCTCAAATAATGCCTTCGACTTCAAAAGATCAAACAAATCGGTGTTCATGAATCTATGGGTGCACAATAGCTCAATTCTCAAATGGCCAAGTGTTATTTGCTGGGCAGCCCTTTGCAATTTATGGCACCTTTTGAATTCGAATTTGACCGTTCCCCCCAAATACGGTCCACTAATGCTCCCTTGGAGCTAGATTTTCCCAAATCTAGCCCATAAAGTTTGCCTTAAATTCCTACCACCTACTCCATTTGGTCTCAAGCCAAGCATGATATCATGAATAGTGACTATAACGGTCACTTTCCATCCAACCTGCACAGCAGCGCAACTACCCTTGTGGTGTCGTGGACCCTGTGACACCTTGTTACTGTGCGCAGTCCTAACATCGCGCAACTCATAAGTAGAGTAGTTTATAGTACTGTGCCTACTTTCAATTGCCTAGAGCACTAAGACTGTGCTTCTTGCGGCTAGTCAGGTGTCCGAACCACCTATATACGGCTTTAGCTGATTACCATTTACTTTTCCTGGAAAGAGTTCGTCATTTAACTTCATCAACTGCATCGCACCACCATCTGTGATTTCCTTAATAACATATGGTCCCATCCAATGCGTTAAACTGATAAGCTCTCAGCAATAGTCCCCAAGTTTGTCAACGTAATCGCGCTCATCCTGTTCTATCACAATAGTTTTCTTTATCAAGAATGTCCCTCCTTATTCCTTCCTCAAGCTTCAGGACTTCTGCTTCCGCTAGGGTGATTTTCTTCCTCAACCGAAATCTTTCATTCATGAGTTGTTGGAGCATAAGATCACCCTGCTGGATCTCTTCATCAGGTCCCAACCATTCTTCTTCGAGTTCTTCCAACTACACAATCCCTTCTTCCAAGGTTCTGCGATCCATCATATCCATGGGCACTGCTATGCATGGACCATGGGGACTTCACTAGCGTAGCAATACCATACCACGTGGGTTCATATGACATATTATATTGGGGGATATACAGGGGGTAAAGGGTTTTTATATTGGTAGCTAGAAAAATTGGAGCTCAAAGTTAATGAAAAAATATAAAGGGGTGTAAAAAATGTTAATGAAAAAATGGATACCTACAATATCTAGTTAAAGTAGGGTTTTTTTAATTAGGAAGGTGTATTGGGTTAATATTGGTAGGGTTTTAAATAATGTGAATTTTAGAGTATTTTCCAATATGTAGTCAAATTAAGGGTATTGTTTAATATGCCATGAATGCATGTGATATGTCAAAGGTTCATTGAGTGAAGCCCCTGTGGCGCGGACTAGGCACGATATACTCCATTGGCATTACAGTGTTTGATCCATAGGCCAGCCTAGAAGGCCTTTGTCCCGTCAATTTCTTGCACGTTGTCCTATAATCCCATAAGACTTCTCGTACGCACATGTCCCAATCACTTCACTGTGCACTACATACCTTGTCGAGTGCTTCACACACCTCGTTAAATGCTTCTGCATGGATAACCTTCTGCGCGATCATTCTCTCCACATTCTGTCATTCCAACTTGAGGAGCCATTGGTGCATTCCCCCCCCCCCCCAACACATGATTATTGACAGTATCTCCCAACATGAAGTTCATGTGCATCCGCGTAGGTTGTTTGCCATATGCCTGTACCAATATGGACAGATTCACGGGCAAACCATCTCATCCATTGTATTTATCGGCCAATCGCACTTCAGGCTTCCCAAACCATGTGCGCATCATCCTCCTACATGCACACTAGTCTTCAAAGCTTCCCTTGTGTGTACCCCACCACCTTGTGGGCCTAGTGCACAGTACCCAATTCAAGGCCTGAAAACGTTTCTTTTCCGATACCTCCATTTCAAACTTATCCAAGAAAGTATCTACCTCGCTGAAACCATCATAACTAGGGAGATCTCTCACTTTTGTTGATACATTACGTAGTGATCTTGTCATCATGATACAATTAAGCATGGTTACCTCGTGTAACCGGTTCTACCATCGCTTTATCTCCTAATTTGAATCCGAAGTACAAGAGGTTTCGTGTTCCCATGAGATCCATCCGTTCGTAGTTGGATTTACCCAGACTTGCTCTCACACTGTTATCTTGTAGATGCTGTCCAAATCATCGTCGTTTTCATAGTTGCGCATCGACTCTGTGTAGCGCAATCCCTCAACAGGGTCCAAGGGTATAACTGCGCACAGAGACTTCTTCTCAAAAACCATATTGCGCTTCTTGAGATTAATCACCCCGTTCATCAGTGGCCCAATCAATTCCTAAGAGCACAGGGTCTGGATTACTATCATCAACAATCTCTGTCATTTCAAAGTCTGCTAGCGTGCTCGCTCCCTCACTATCCACTGTGATTCCCTGCAATCGCCTGAGGGGTATTATCTTTGGTTGGTTCGCCATTCAAATATGAATAGTAGATCACTGCAACATAGGCCTCCCCATGCGCTCCCATTTCTGCTTCGGTAGAACGTTCGCGTCCGATCCTAAGTCCAGAATTACTTGGTCTATCTCATATTCTCCAATCTGCGTAGTTAACCTCATTTCTCTCCCTGTCCTAGTATTATGCTTGCCAATCTTCCAGACTACACGTGGTTCTCCTGGCGCAGTCCCAACGAATCTGTTAATGAGTTCATGTAATCCATTTATAGCCTTACTTTCACGCAGTAGCTTTAGGCATGTTTCTAGGAACATCGTAAGCATAGATGGGTCCATCACTGGCTCCGGTCTATCTTTACCTCCTGAAGTGGAGGCATCAGCGAAGCTCTGCTTAGCTTCCATAAAGGTTTCTTGAGCACGCTCCAAATCAAACTCCGCTTCTTTTGCTAGATCTTTGCGAACCCAGGTACTATCTTTGGATTGTTTGCCTTTGTCATCTCCTGTCATAATGCCACTTAAGAGCACAGGGTTCACATTTGGATCTTCCTCATGTGGCTCAAGCCTCATCATCTGCAGGTTCTGAGTCGAGGGAGGTGGTAGCACTCCCTTGTTGCGTATCCTAGCTATCAGCATAGGAAAATCCTCCATCTCATGATCAAACAAGGTACAATACAGACACGATGGACGCGTTGGGTTCGTAAAATCATGGGCATAATGTCCTGGCCCTCCACAATTGTAGCATATCATGTGTCCGTGACCTCTTCTAGGTCCTCCTCCACCTCGGCCTCATCTGCACCCTTGAAATCCTATTCACACCACTCCCACGTTTTGGTATAGGGGCCGCGTTCTGGTCTGAACTCTGTAGGTGGGAGCTGTATCCATCATTAACTCATATATTCTACAAGTGCACTCATCATGTCCAACCGATCTACAAAAATTACAAAACAACTATTGTGAATTCTAAGTGTACTTCTATAACAAATGGCAGTTGTCTATAGCATGCTTTCCACCTATTTGAAAAATAGGGCACCACAAAGCAGGTGTCATGCTGGGTCATGCTTGCGCTTTCAGCCTTAATGGTATTGGTCCTCCTCCCGCGAAGTAATTTGCGAATACCGGGCAGTGGTCCTTATCGTGACCCTAACCCTTGCATTTTACACACCACACCTCTTCGTGCACTTCTGGTTGGGCTATCCAATCCTGTTTCAGACTCTGCATCTCAAGGCATAAGTTTTTCAACTACTCGTGGATCTGCTAAACTCCCAAGTTGGGATATTGCATTGGGGTCTCATGAAGCCTCATCACAATCTTTAAGGCCTCTGCCCGAGTTGTTAACTTCTTCTGTGATAATGTGCTCCTTAGATGTGGCGTTAACGATGCTACAAACCATTCGCGGTGCTTTCCATCTGTTAGATTCATATTAGCCTCGCGAATCATACACTTCAGCCTCTAATCTATCTCCCAAGGATTTCCTCCTGGTAGCATTGTGATCTCTCTGAACCCAATGATCAATTGGGCTTCTAACTTCGGCGTGTTGAATTCCTTACTTAGCGCAATTTGGATATCTACGATTCTCGCATTTAGATTGTCATTAGAATGCTTAATATACCAAGTCAGTGCACGATCCTATAAAGCAATGAACAACGTCAATTTCTTTATATTATCATATGTACCACCCTGTGCTTCCCATACGGCTCTTATCATGAACCAAAACTGGTCCAGATCCTCATTTCCTATTCCCTTGAACACATGCATCTTTATCGTGCTTGCCATATTGACTCACGGTAGTGGACGAGGTGGTATGGGTGAAGATGGAGGTGAAGGCGGTGAAGCTGGTGGTGGTGTGGGTGGGGGTGGTATGCGCGGAATCCTCTGCCTTATCAAATGGATTGCACTTCGCAGAGAGACCTTCATGAGTTCTTTCTCATCCCCTCACAGAGGTGAAATCAAAGGCCTATTCTCTAGTTCCTTACTTCCTTCATTTTTGTAGGTTTTTCCACTTCGCATAGCTCCGAACATCAAGGTAATTGCATAACCCTCTTTTCACACAATAGCATTTTAATCCAAGTATTCAGAGACTTTACGTACTTACCTCGCGGTCCTTTGAGAAAGCGTTGGTCTGCCTCACTGTAGCTGACTGAAGTGTCTACCACGAACTTAGTAATGGATCCTCCTATAATCCGATCAAGCCAGTGATCAACAGCGCGCGCGATCTTATCCTCTGATGCTTCTAATCTGGGCACCAACTCTGGGGTCCACACAATAGGACTGTCAGTCTTCCACCTTCTTTGGCTATCTACTTATTTTGCAATTCACTCATACAGCTCAGTAGGTAAAGATGCGAAAAATATTTCATGGATCTATGTGTATAGGTGGTAGTCTAACCACTCTTCTTTTGTCAGTCGCAGATTCTTGTTCTCCTGCACCACGAACTCATGAATTCTCTTGTCCAAACAATCTTCAATTTCCTTCTTAGTTGGATTCCAATGATGCGACATCAGACATCTTTATGCAGATTCTGGTTCCAGCAATGGAACCATTTGTTGGCTTGTTAGGGCCTGACCTAGGTTTGGAGTTAATTAGCCAAACAAATCCCTACACTACTGGCCCTTTCGGCATCATCCTGTAGTGCGCAAACTGAAGTCTCACCCGAAGCAGTATGGGGTGATGTTTGAACCAAGTTTTCGCACCTTGGAGATGTCCGAGGGGTCAATTTAGTCCAACCGTGAATGGCTTCATGCAAGTCACTTCACGCACTACCCTAATCTACAAGGCCTTCACGATCTGTTATAATTGCCTTTGCACAACCCTACCAAGGGGCTGAGGTGATTTTTCACTACTAAGGCAACGATCTTCGCTATTTCCCAAACTTACATTGCATATCTTACTTATCTTCTTATAACTATTAGTTAACTTCGCGTAAACATATAAGTTATCTTATATTCACTTAATTAACACAATCATATAAGTTCGCACACCATATAAACAGTGAAATTGATATTTATACCCAATACATTCAATGCAAAAAATAGGAAAAAGATACACAAAAATGATAAGAAAATTCTCTTTATTACTTCTCCAACGGTTATAGACTCAACACGTCCTGCGTAATCAACTGTGGACTACTAGGCCTCTGTGCACTTAGCTGCAGAGCATTCTCCTACTCTATGACCCAAATACTTGACTCTACACTTCAGACAAGACTTAATTCTTCATCCTTCATTCATGACTTCATTCCCTTCTTAACTGATTTACAACTTAGAGCCTTGCTCTATTTATACAATCCCATGGTCCGCGGACCATGGGTAGATCTCTACAGCTGGCATTACATTACAAAATTGAGGGCGGACAACCCTATGAATCATTTACAACTTTTCACTCTGTGCCCACAAAATGTGGAGTATTTACATCGGATTTACATCTTTTGACGAAAATCTAGTCTCTTAGCCCCATAACTTTGCTTGGGGGATCCTTCACCCAACAGGTTACCTGGTATATCAGATACAACATGACTCACCCAACTGCTTCTTTGGCTAGTATGAAGGATGCACTGAACACAAAATTTATGAATACGAAGTCAAAAGCTCAGTGTGTGACTGAGATAAGGGAGATTAAGCAGAGGGTTAACGAACCTGCGTGGGATATAGATTAGCGAATGAAGTGTTTACTAAGTCAAGCTAACCTTCAGATCTCAGACGAACAACATAGAGACTAGTACATAGGTTCACTATTACCTCACTTAAGATTACTGCAATCTCAGCAAAAGATTGGGTCTCAGGCCGAAGCATTGGAAATGGTGATGAAGCTAAAAGCTTCCCCGATCCAAGATACGAATGTAGGAGTTCAGAAGATCCATGCGCACCTAGCAAGCTTACATATGGAGTTGTAGGATTTGAAGAAGGGAAAGGAGGTTAAGTCATATACACATTCTAAAGTTTGGTGCCCAAATGTAAGGCTGAAGGTCATCATAAGGATAAATGCCCTATATTATGGGATTATATAGTGGTGGGAGGTCCTAACCCACTAAAACAAAAGTCTTCTATTGGATCAAAAACTAGTGCAAGTACCTGGTGTAGTATTTTCTAAGTTTCAGGACAACATTCAACTGATAATTTCTCCTTATTACAGAAGTTTATACAGTCTCTAAAGCAATTTTTTTGTAACTTTTGTAAATCAGTTGGTCACGATGATAGGAATTTTCGAAGCTATGAAACAATGATGGACATAACTCCACTTTATAGGATTCAGGTTGACAATCGTGCGCAGAACAACCAGGGCTCACTTATAGCTCGTGGAGTATTTCAAGTATGGGGAAGAGGACAAGCAGGAGGAGCTCAAACAGGTCGGGGCCATATTATTTGTTACAACTACAGAAAACCAGGACACTTTGTGCATGACTGTCAGAATCTAACACACCCTTCATGTTAGTATTGCCGTCAATTTGATCACATTATAGAAGATTACCCGATCTTAATAACGAAGATGTAGGAGAAGAATACCCAGCAGCTGACACAAAATATTCAAATGATGAGATCCAAGCCACACAAATATGATCCCAGTGTCAACATAGTCATGCGAAGCGGCATAGCCACTAGTGAATACAAGGTTGAAGGCAAACAACCAGAGTCAGAGTCATGGTTCTGAAAAGCTGGTGAAAAGAACATTGGGTTTGATTTACATAAATAAAAAGAGACATTTATGTAGGCAAGAAACAATTTTATGAGTCCAGGTGCTTCTACATCTTAGAACCTGATGTCAATAGTATCGCGAAATGAGAAACATGAAGATGCTACTTCAACCGAAGATTAAGATCCCACCGTGTTGAAATCATTTCTGTATACCTTTATGAAGTTACTACGAGATCAAAGGGAAGTAGAGGGACTGCAAGAACTAATATATAATTGCGCCAGTAAGGATAAGCTGTTACCAGGACAACACATAGTCAATAAGGTAAACCAAAGCGAGAAAAAACCTGTAGGGAAATGTCGCTGAATGCAGATATCGATGATTTTGAAATGGATCAGGGAATCATAGACTTGGGCTCCGATTCTAATGTACTGTTGAAGCAGAATTGGGAACGTATGGGAAAGACTAAGTTACAATGGTCACAAATTCAGCTGTGCATAGAAAATCAATAGATGATAATGCCAATTGGGTGCCTGCATGGAGTCACTATAGATATTGAAGGTGGAAGAGAAGTGGACGATTTCGAAGTTATTGAGATTGTTGATGATAGTAATCCCTACCCAGTATTTCTAGAGATTGATTGGGCTTTTGAAATGAATGCAATCATGAACTTAAAGAAGCAAAGCATGGTATTTGAGAAGAACGAACTTCAAGTAATTGTCCCGTTGGATGCAGTTGATGGTGCACGGTACACAAAACCGAACTGTGACTATTATGAAGATTACAACATTGAGCACATTTATAAGTACTTAGCAAAATGAATATTGGATCAATCCTACTCTGAATGGAAGGATCAATGGGAAGAAGGAGAACTCCTGCCAATCAGACTCAGATGAAGAGTTAGAAAACTAGCAGAATCAGTTGCATGAGGTCTCTATGCTGCGATGTAATTGACTTACAAAATAGCTACGCTGTGTATCTACTAAGGTACATAAGTTACCCTATTATGATGGGTTGGGTGATGTTAATCTATTTCTTAAACAATTTGAAAGGGATGTACAAGAGGAACATCAGTTCCAGGCCTTAGATCTAGCATTAAGAGATATTACTGCAAGATGGTGGGGTACTCACATGGGTAATTGTTCCGACTGGAAGGAATAATGTCGAATGATGTGATTAAGATTTGGCTACACGAACACCCAACTCACTTAAAAATACATAGGGAAGGATGATTTGCATGAACATCTGGCATGGTGAACTAAGGTGTGGGGTGAAATACCTCAACCTGAGTGGGTGCGTATCTTTATTCATACCCTAGATGTTATCCCGAAGAATTGGTATTTAGAATAGAGATGTGACACAGGACCACTGACTGTGATGAGATGAAAGAAATCTTCTTGCTCAGATTCAGTTTTGAAGATGAGTTCGGATGCATTGATGAAGCGCTTCAGGAAATTAAAGTAGCAATCTTTCGAACACCCGCCGAACCTATCACGTGGATATAACCTAATCGGAGTACGGAGCTACAACAAGCTTTAGAATGTTACAATGTTACAATTCAAGAAGTTGATGAGGATCCATGGAATATTAATATCCATGAATTAGAGGAATAATGCAAAGTTGGGGGACCTAGTGTAGAAATCCCTCATATTTTGCAACGATGTGCACAAAGTAGTTGAACATTAGTTCAAAAGAAAAACCAAAATTTGCGAATAATGATGACTATTGTGATGAATATATAGTGGATAAGGTAGTTGAATTACTACATGAATATAAGGATTTATTTCCAACCAAGTTCTTTGACTTGAAGGGGATAGTAGGAGATTTGGGGGTGATGAAGATAAATTTAAAACCTTATGTAAAGCTAGTTAAATAGTGCCCATATTGGTTGAACCCAAAATACAAGGAACAAGTACAAGAGGAGCTCGATAAAATGCTCGCAACATGAATAATTGGGCTTGTAGAGGAACCTGAGTGGGTTAGTCCTATGGTGGTCCAGGAGAAGAAAAAATGTGATATCACGATGTGATATGACGAATAAAGAACATTTTTAGGTAACATCATATGTAAGCAAGGATTGATGGTAGACCCTACTAATATCTTCGTCATTATCAATTTGGAGCCCCCTAGGAGTGTAAAGAAACTACATGCAACATTGGGTCATACTAGGTACTATAGGAAGTTTGTTAAGGCATATGCGCAGATCACTGCACCCATTAAGAAGTTGTTAAAGAAGGATGTTACATTTTTCTGGGATGATGATTTTCAGAAGAGCTGGTATAATCTAAAGGAGAAGATGGTTACAACACCAATCCTAGTATTCCTAGACTGGAAGAGGGAATTTCATGTGCATGTGGATGCATCTTACATAGAGTTGGGAGTCGTCTTAACACAACCAGGGGCATGCGATATCAATCAACCGATTGCCTTCGCTATTTGGAAACTATCTGAGGTTTAAAGGAACTAACTTAACATAGAGCACAAAGGTTTGGCCATGGTTTATGCACTATAGAAGTTCAGGAATTATCTACTAGGCGCACACTTTAAGATGTACACAGACCATTCGGCTTTGAAGTACCTAGTCAATAAGCCTGTGTTGCTGGGGGGGAATCTGTAGATGGTTTCTCCTTTTCCAAGAATATGATTTGAATTCATAGTGAATTCTAGAATATTGATTGTTGGGCTAGACCACCTTTCTTAGATCGAAAATGGCGAAGATCCTACAAATATTGAGGAAGGATTACCTGACGTGTAGCTCTTTGTTGTCACTAGTGTAGACGAGCATTTTATAGACATCATTTAGTTTTTATCTACTGGTATAGCTCCAGAAGGATATACAATGCAACAAAAGAAGGAACTAGTAGTCAGGGCTGCTGATTTTTTTGTGATTGCATGACAACTTTATAAGGTGGGATCGGATGAAGTTCTACATTGGTATGTGACTGACTATGAAAGACACAATATTCTAGTTGAAGCAAATGGTGGTGTCGCTAGAGGACACTATACAGGTAAGGCTACTACATAGAAGATCATATGTGCATGACTATGGTGGCCAACAATACATAAATATTCTAAGGAATACTACAATACGTGCCATGTGTGTCAACAGACTAGGAGACCATCGCGAAGGGATGAAATTCCATTAAATCCACAGGGCATGTTATAAGCATTTGATAAATGGGAAATTGACTTTGTTGGACCTATTTGTCCACCAGGAAAAAATACAAGAGAGCGTTATATTATTACTATGATAGAATACTTAATGAGGTGGGCCGAGGCACAACTTGTGATGGATTGCAGCACGAACACTATTGTGAAGTTCATATTTGAGTTGATTCTATCAAGGTTTGGATGCCTGAAAATTCTAATGAGTGATAGAGGGTCACACTTCCTGAATGAGACGATAACAACTTTAACAAAAGAGCTCTAGATGTACCATAAGAAGAGTATGCCATATCACCCCCAGGCAAATGGCATTGTTAAAGATTTCAACAAAACCTTGGAGAATGCCCTCACAAAGGTATGCAATGTTAATTAGGATGATTGGGATGTGTACACACCAACAAATAGACTGGTTTATGGACAAGAAGTGGTAATGCTAATGGAATACATCGTGCCCATCCTAAGAATCGCAGTAGTAACTGAGATGGCAGATTGCGACATCATGGAGGAACACCTCGCACAGTTGTTGGCATTTGATGAATACCTATTTTTGGCTGGCTTTCATCAACAAGTACAAAAAGATAGAGAAAATGCATGGCACGATCGACACATCAAGAAACACACCTTCAAAATTGGCGATTTGGTACTAACGTATGACAACAAGTTTACCAAGTTTCAAGGGGATTTTCAGATGCACTGGTTGGGACCTTATATAATTAAGGACATTTCGGATCGTGGTGCAGTTCAACTGGTGAAGCTGAATTGGGATGTATTTCTAGATCAAATTAATTGAAGTAGGCTAAAGGTCTATAGGGATGATCCCTTCCGTGCACAATGACTACATGACCGTAAGAAATTCTTAGTGCTTATGGTAGTTGAAAGAAAGAACAGGACGATAAACTATGCTACCAAGGGAAAAAATTATCAAAGGAGGAAGGTTGCATGACATGTTGGAAGAGCATGTTGATGGAAGATGTGATGAGGTAGTTGCGCGACAAGGAGGATTTCCACACAGCCTGCCCAAAAAGTGATGTTGGAGTAGCTGCAGTTGATTTGACAATTATTTTTCCATTATAAGGAGTGGGGGAAGTACATTTAAGGCATAAATATGGGAGAACCTGCCACCAAAATTGCATTTATGAGAAATATTTATGGGGGAATGAACAATTTGAATTCAAATCGAGTTATTAAAATCCCACCCCACTCCACACTTGGCCTTTTTTCTTCTTGAGAATTTGTTGTGTTGTTGCGCTTAAAGAGCTGAGTGTATTTTTGTATGTCTCGTTACCTAAGTTGGGCAGAAGCTGAACAATATTTCTTAAAGAGAGGGGCAGGAAACATCATGACTGAAACACCATCAGTCCCTGCTACAACGCCCAAGTTGTCGAGGCCAAAACCTACTGCCTCCGCGACACGAGAGAAAAAAGTAGAAAAAGCCATAACAGCCCCCGGTTCGGCAATCGCCATGAAAAGTCCAAATTGAGCAGAGAAAGAAGGATCATATGGATAAAAATAAGAATCCTATGGAAACTTAGGACCTGGATGAAGAAGAGTTGACTATGGGGATTCTGGAGATTAGCGCAGAAGGCGCAGAGCCAATTTCTCGGCTGTTGTAATATATACCCCCATGAACACCAACTGCCAAAGTAACTAAGGGCACAAACTCTTTGAAATTCAAGGTATTTACACCATTTCTACCAGAGGAAGTACCTATTGAGGGTGACTTGTTGGCTTGGGTACCATTTTTGAAGATGGAGGATTGGGATTTGGGTGATCATGAGAAATTTCCACAATTGGAACCTAGTAAATACTTGAAAATAGTCTATTATGAGGAGATTGGCATTACAAGACTGGAACCACTGAAGTGGGTAGCTAGTATTGAGCATGCAAAATTTCTTAATATGATGTATGTCCCACATTTTAGTTGCACTATTATCAATAGAATTTGTGTGCACCATTTGTTGGCACTGGTTCATGATGGGTGCCTCTGACTGGGAGGGCCCATCCCAGTTGATGACATGTTTATCCGCACAATCATAGTGCTACCATACCAGGGCATGAACCTTACAGATGCTTTTGTGGGGAAGTCACAAGAGAAAAATCTCGTGGCTAGATGAAAAGTAACTTCGGGTTAGTGAAGAAGTGATGGGGATATGCCATGAGTTCTATCTCGGATGAAGTTGTGCAATTTGCTACACAGATCTTAGCAGGAAAAATCATGACAAATTGTCGTACCAATGAAGTACCAGCACCAGTAGTATCCTTGGCCACGTAGTGTAGCCAGGGAGTCCAATTAAGTTGGGCAACGTAACTTGACCAAGAATTCTTGGATGATTTTTGCCAAAGTCCGAGAGGAAGGAAAACAATTCCACTACACATGGTTCCTATTATTAATCACACTAATAGCATGGAGGATGCCAGAGGATTCCCAATTCCCCACGACGGATCCATAGTTGTGCGAGGCTACTAATTTTGCCTCACTGTGGGTAATGAAGGACCTTGACCATGTAATTGAAAACAAGATATTCTGGTTACTACTTGAAACATAATAGCATATGGTCATTAACCAAAAACCACGGTTATCACCACTCTCTTCAAAGAATATCGACGCACTGCAAATTTTAAGGACCATTTCCATCATGTATACATCTGCGTGCAATGAGATATAATGAATAAATGGACGTTGTTGCCATTTTTGTTCACCAAAGACGATATCACGTAGTTAGTCCTTAAGTGGCCGACTGACTGGATCCTTCCAATGGATATTGTCGAAGGTATCAGAGGGACTACTACTGAAGGCGCAACAGGCACCAGTAAAGTGGTGCAGAAGGAAAAGAAGAAGTAACCATCAACCTTAAGAAAAATACTGTGTAGGAACCAAAGGGTGAGCATGAAAAAGAGCAGCATATTGAAGAACTGGATCAGGGTAGTGAATATCCCTTTTATACCTGGAGAACGTTGATTCTTCCTCTATTCTTAAACGACGACCAAATTCTAGTGTAGGAGACACACGCAAGAAGCACAATTCTGATCAGTCTGCTAGTGTGGAGGTCATGGTCCTCACTAAGGGGTACCTTAACAAGATTGGAGATATTGTTAGGACCACAACAGAAGAAATTTGGAGCCATATTAAAGATCAATATCAATCTATTTTGACAAAGGTCCACGCGGGCCTCACAGAATTGCAAGTTCAATCAATCTAGTTTAAATTTAGTGTGGTTCAAGTGAGCCAATCTCAAGCAAGCACAAAGCCAATGACATTGGGTAGTGTGCAGTTGGACCTCACCTCAGAGCTCTGTGTTGTAACCCTACTTGATGGATCTTTACATTTGAATGATATCAAAAAATGGGAGAGTTCCCAACTACCCAAAGATGTAAGTGTGAACCTCGTAGTGCTCCCCCTATCCACCTTGCATGAGCTACACCAGGGTGTAGGAGATGAGCTTAAGGTGAAAAAAAATGGGCTCTCATGGGGATCAAGGATGTGCAAATCACCAGTCAATAGATGTGCAATGAAAAGCACAAATTTCTCCAAGACCGTGATGAGGCTGCTACGAGAAGGGCACAACTAGAGCAAGTCATTTAAAGAGTATGTAGTGAACTCCCCAAGCTCCAGATTCAATGCCAGGCCACTTCTAAGGACAAAGTACACCAATTAGAAGATGTTTTTAGAGAATCAAAGGTGTAGGTCGATAAAGTTTGTTTTGATTTGTAGCTACAAATTATTGATCTTTAATTGAATTTGTAGCCCACCACACAATCAGATATCATAAAGCAGTGTGAGGCTGCCATCAGAACAGACAGGGAGAAGCTTGATGCTGTAGCCAAGGAGTGTAGCTAATTGTTTGAAGAAACTCTAGAACTATGGGCTTCGTCGCAGGAGGACCCACAGGTGAAGAAGATCAAAGTTTCCATTCGAGATAAGGAGCTGCAGTATGATGAGATAAAGGCAACTACGTGTACCTTAGCCCTTGTGCAATAGTTTTACCGGTTGAAAGAGGGGATACCCCTGCAAGGATAGATTGAGGAGCTGTGGAAGAAGATGCAGATCATCATTGCATGAATGCATCCATGGGAGAAAGAATAAGGGAAGCTATCATAGACTGTGGAAGGAATGCTCAAGAGTATGTAGTAGACACAACAAACCATCAGCTTAGCACCAGATGGGACAACTATGGAAAAGTTGGTGGACGAAGTGTCACAGGAAGCTGTTCAAAGAAAGGAGGCACTTCACCTAGTGAATTATTCATTCACCAGCTTGAATGAAAAGATCAAGAGCATACCAATGGAGTGACTCGAGGAAGAGTCACATAATTGTGTTGGGGGTCTATTGGGATGGGGTTCCATCAGTCA
Organism: Pinus tabuliformis; assembly: GCA_031772625.1. Classification (NCBI taxonomy): domain Eukaryota; kingdom Viridiplantae; phylum Streptophyta; class Pinopsida; order Pinales; family Pinaceae; genus Pinus; species Pinus tabuliformis. The sequence continues at coordinate 1,108,764,806 of CM062819.1, forward strand.
ATTTTGTTAAAATATTGTAAGTCTCCGCATCTTGAGGAGCGGAGTGCGAGTAGCATAGGTCAAATAGGAGTAAAGTGGTTTTAGGAAGGTCAAAACCCCTTATATTTTGGTATTGTTTTCAGATCTGCCCATGCTTTGTAAACCATGGTATTGTAAGGGTAAGGGATATATAAAGGGATGCCTTAGCAATTCTAAGGCAATTAATGAAGTAATTCATGATGATATGTTCTCGAGTCTATAATTGTAGATATTTCTATGTTTTGGGCGAAGGGGAAGGCTCCTGCAGCTGAGTGCACAGAGACCTTGGTAATTTCGCAACTGAGTGCGCCAGCCCCTGCAGCTGTGTGCGCAGTGCCTGAAAATTTTTATAAGGAAGATATGAAGAAATACAAGATATTTGAAGCAATTCTGCGTCTATTTTTACGCACTTATGTATTTTTTGTACTTACGTGCAACTGAATGATAATTATCTATATTCTATCTTAATTACTTTCTGAAGATCTAAATCAACTGTTAGATGTTATTTTATGCATGATTAGATAGTTACATGAAGCTTATAACTTTTTTTAATTAAAAATCATATGAGTTTCATGAATAAGGGTTCGTGAAGGTCAGATCATAACTAAAACTGTAGAAAGTGCCTTAAACCACATCACATAGCCTTCTAGATGCAGAATCTTGGTTCTATCATCCCCCAATACTCCCTCGGGTGAGATTTCAGCTTGCACTCGATGGGTTGTTTCCAAAATGGCTGGTAGTGTAGGGTTTTTTTGGTTAGCCCAACTAACTCTCAACATGGGTCCAAGCCCCCTCAAGCCAACAACTTCTTAAACTAACTATAGGAATTGCTAAGTAGACAAGATGCGCTGACCAGTCATTTACTTTAGGGTTGCACTCGATTATAAGGTGGTTGAATAGGTAATTATCCATTAGATGAATATTTTGAATGTATTCTAGGTGTCAGAATTAGATTGGTTGATGTGGAACTCCATAAAGCTTGGACGAATTACATGAATTTTTCTTTCGCTAATATCATGTAATGGATGTAAGTCCTATAGGTTGTGTTTCACAAATTAGTACATGAAAAAATCCTTCTAATTAATATTCATGAATTAAACAAAGAATATAGTTTTATAAAATATTATTATCTTTAATTTACCCTTCTCATAGCATTATCTTCATCAAACTAGGAAAAAGGAAGGGTTTAAGGTTCCAAACTAATAGTAAAAAGATTAAAGTAAGGTAGTAAAAGGTACAAAAATTTGTACCTAACATGTCCCCCAAATTTATGTTTTTGCATGAACCCATGCAACTAAAATTTAATTTTTTTTCCTCATAAAATTTGATGCATAACTATAGGACTTGTTTCCTTAGACTATCTGTGCTGCCAGAATAAGAAGGTTTAAATGTGTATTTCATGAAGTCCTGTTTCTTAGTTTTTCCTGCAAATTTCTGATTCTTATTGTTAAATTCCTATTGTTTTTTATGTTTTCTATATTTTCTTCATATAAGGATCTATATTTTATTCAATTGTTTTACTCCTTTCCTTTAGATGGGCATGTTGCTGCTTCAAGTTTGCATTATTTTCCTTCACTACCCTCTTTACCAGTTCTACCTCATACAATTCTTCTTTAATGTAGCCAATATAGTATTTATCTATTGATTTTTAGGATCCATTTTTTCTTCTACGTGTTGGCCCTCCTCATGTACTAATGGATCTTCAAACATTTCTTATGGTTTGGGTCGAGTGAGGTTTTCAACACGGATCTCATGAAACGCTAGGAAGGTTGGGCTCAGGGAAATTTCCCATGGCCAGGGTCTAGTGCATCATGTGGACCAACAGGATGAAGGGAAGGAGATGGAACAATAAAACACCATCTCCCCCAAGCGTGTAGACCCGCCTCCGCATTTATGCTCGCTTAAAACTGAAATTCATCAAGTGATAGTTACTACAGAAAAATGGTAGTGGATTAACATGATGAACTCAACAATATCATTGGTTTTATGAATGATCTCAAACACAATCAGTGGCATGTGATGGATCATCTAGTCTCCCTTTGCAAAGGCCAGAAGTGGTTCGAGGAGCAATTGGAAAACTTGAAGGGATAATGGCACACATTAAGGCACATGTACATGAAGCATTCCATGAACTAAGGGTGATGAGCGTCACAACCTGGCTTAGGGTAATATGGGTGCTTAATGATGGCCATTGGATGTGTTTTGATTCTTGGACAGTTTTGGTCCAATTGGGGAATCAATATTTGGTCCTCTACTTTTTGTCTTTACCAATTGGCCAACAAATCTAGTAGGAGTGAAGCCAATGGTGTTTTGAAGCTATGCTCCACATGATGTAAAATTTCCTTGAATTAATACAAACCATTGACTTAAAAAAAACATTAATACTAATTGTTAGGTACAAATTTTGATACTTTATGCCACCTTGTTTTAACCTTTTTGCCCTTAGTTTGGAAGCATAAACTCTTTGTTTTTCCCATTTTGATAAAGATAATGGCATGAAAAGGGTAACTTAAAGGTAATATTATTTTATAAAACTATATTCTATTTTTTATTCATGAATATTAATTAGAAGCATGTTTTCATGTACTAATTTGGAAAACAACAACTTGCGAGAATTCCTGTGATTACAAAATATCAACAAAAGCAAAATTCCTCTAATTTTTCTAAGCTCTATGGGGTTCCATGTCAGCCAATTTTATTCTGACACCTCTAATACATTAAAAATATCCATCTAACGGATAATTACTTGTTTAGCCTTCATGCAGTTGATTGCAACCCTCAAGTCAATGATTGGTCAACACAATCTATCTTCTCACTAATACTTGTAGTCACCTCAAGAAATCACCATAATTTTCTCCATCATATTGGAATTCGAGTAGCTGGACCTAGAAATTCGTATTTGAGTCATGGAAGATCAAGGAGAATTATATCAAATCACTACTTTTCCATTGTACATATTTTATTTTTACGTGAAACGCTTAAGTGACCCCATGTTTGGGTAAGGTCAGTTTCAATTTGATAATTTACGTACAAAATAGATAAAGGAAGGAGAAATAGAGTTAGTCATGTATTTTCACTCATTATCTCTCAAAAAATATTGTTCTATACTAAGTTTGTGAACTACATTAATACAAGAGAAGTTTTTGGATATGGTGTACTATTCCCTCTAGTTTTTGAGTGTCTTTCTTGACAACATTTCCCAACAAGCCCCCCTAGTATGTGTTGTAATGATTTTTTTGATGTATTTTATTAGTTTAATCATGTTTTGAGTTGATTTTGCTGATCATTTTTCTATATATATGTAGAATGTACATGCTCTATTTTCCTATAATTATACAAATCTCTGCAATTTCTTGTAGTGATACTATAATTTCTTATAGAATTCTTGTAGCTTTATGAATTTCATGTAATATATATACTTTTATTTTCCTATATAAACTCAATTTTATAAAAAAAAGTTGGTTAGGGAATAAGACTTAGTTAGAATCTTTTTCTTCATTAGTTATTGATGTGTTTTAAAATTACTTATCAGAATCAGTTAAAATTTATATGCCTTAATTAATGATTGGAGTGATAAATAAAAGGGATTTGCATTTAGAATTGAATTATTTATCATTGGCTTGGAGTGAATTTGTTTATCAACCTCAGAACATTGGTTTTCCTGAAAGTTTCTTTTCCATCACGTTCTATAGGCCACTTTGACGAATAAAGAACATTTTTAGAAATAACATTTATTATGATTGTGTAATGTGTCTCTCTGAATCTGTAATTTTATTTCAACCAAGAGAACAATGGGACTTCAAGTCATTCAAATCAGTTTTTAGGTTGAATTATTCTAAGATTTGTTTTTTGTCGATAAAAAAAATGTTTTTATATTATCATGGAAAAAACAAGTTCATTCTAAATTTCATTAACTCTTTCCGCCTCACTTTGACCAGATTTGTCAGCGAGTAGAGTTGTATTATTAAGCATAAGATTTTGTAATTTACACTTTATTTTTGGAGGGATACGAAGCCATACATGCCAAAAAACTAACAAAATAAGAAAAAAATCAGTTGACTACATATCAAGGTGGAGGATGTGGATGGTGCATGGTTGGAACTGCTAGAGGATCTTGTCACTTGTACATGTGGTAGTCAATGTTCTCGAGGCATGCCTATCTCTTCTGAAAGCATTCATTTATTTGCCTTTGACTTCTGCGAACATTATCTAGTTATTCCAATTATTCTGACTGAATGAACTATATATCATTCATATAAGCCATAATTTCATTTAGTTCTTCATATATATGGTCTCGAAGGATATCCAGGTTGGGCTATATTCCCCTTAATTGATCAGAAATTGAGTCTAGGGATGAAGCCTAGACAACATGAACAAGAGAGAGAGTGGGGCCTTGAGTGAGCTCCTCCTCCTTGTCCGAACCAGCTGAGTGCTCCTCGCTAGAGGATGAGATACCACCAATGTGAGTTCCTAGACGCACATGTTGGACACCCCCACTTTAGGGTCTCCCTCGTTAACACACCATAGCTACGAAAGAAAAGAAATCTCAAGCTTGGCAAAAACAAAAGCCAGGTTTCCCAAAAAATCACCCCCAAAATTCATTCATTAGATTACCCTCAATGGTGCAACACACCTGTAGGGAGCTGAATCAACAACACTGATGCTCCTATACCAAGCTTCCCCTTACACCCTCACACTACATATAAGAACCTAACCTAAGAATGGATACGGAACCCAAGACTTTACAAGAAAAGACAAATGGAACATAATAGAGGGCCTCTTGGCTAGACACAAGACAACAAATTTAATTGACAGGGGATCGCAATAGTTGCATATAGACACTTGAGTCCAACCAATTATCGACCTAATCAATAAACAAAGATGGATCAGAGACACAATTGACCATAGTATCATAATTAATAGCTCAGGTATCACCTCAAAGGGACTTGAAACACCAGAATAAAAGATACAACTGAAGCACACCTCAGAAAATCTATGGGTATCCTAAACCAAGACCCAACCTTGCAACCACTAATAAAAACCAGAAAGAGACAAAGTTTCCACATTTTGGTAGGGAAATAACAACTACAAAAACAATAGGGAGGGTTTTAATTACAACCAACAAATACCACCAAGAGGGATAAAAATTTACCCATGATCAAATATTATGGCGGAACCACAAGTGCGAAGATGAGAGGACCTATGGATGGAAGAATAATAGTCAAGAAAGGTGATAGCCATCCTGAAATATGATAGAAATAATGACAAAATCTCTCGGGTCCCAAAAAAATCCCTCAAACCAGAACCATGCATGGAGGCTAACACCCATGTTTATCCCCTCCCCACATTGGCCTTTTAGCTTTCTCCGTTGGATAAAATAGAAAAAATGACCACCACCACCCTCTGTGGCATCTCTTCTCATTGCCCAATACCTAGAACGTTCAGATACCACAAACAGAGCTTGATAATTATACGCATCTTCTCTAAAGGCATCCTTCACCAGGCCATGAGATAAATGCCTACCCTCTTAATCACACAAATGGGAGATAGATGGCTACGCGTGGGGATAATAAGGCCCCCTCATCCGAGGGTCGATCATGCCCTAGTCATGCCCTAGTCATTTTTCCAAAAGTTTGCGACTATCCTAGCATTCCTTCAGTCCAAGATGCCTTTTATCCCCTCGAGGTCATTATTTTGGTCCAATATAGGCATTTTCTATGAAGATTCCTCCCAAAGAAGTGTGGTTGTGCCATTATGAAACTCACAGAACATATGGTATTGAATTAGGTGGTTTTTGCTACAAGCTAAATTTCATAGTGAGGATCTGAATATCTAGGATCACTCGTGGAGGAGATCATCCTGGGATGCCCCCCAACCCCCCCCCCCCCCACCCATATTTTTAGGTCCATATTCTCTTCCATTGTTCAGTTCCCACTTGGAGATAGTGGCACCATAATTTGGCACCCATAATCTCATTTAGGATTTTTGGGTCTTTCAATCCTATAACTCCATATGCATTTTGGAGGTAGAATTTATCCTAGGGCATGAGAGACCATTTTTTAGCTGTGTTGACCCCTTTCCAAATAAACTTACAAAATATTAATAAAAACTCTCGGTAAATGTATTTATGGGATAAAAGGACCACAAGATTATGCATAGGGATATCTTGGATAATTTCTTTGAGGAGGGTAGCTTGACTTGCAAGGTTGAGCACTCGAAAGGTCCAATTGGAGATTTTTGATGTCAATTTGTTAAAAATATCTCTCGAACAAGCTATTATTAAGGGGTGAAAAACTAAGGGAACCCCTATATATATAGAGGGGAGTTAGTCAACAAAAAGCCCCAATAGGTGAGATAAGTGATCTTGAACCGATTTAGAGGTGTTAAAGAAGTAAAGGTTGGATTTTTATTTATTGATGATCATACCTAAAGCCTAATTTAACTCCTCAACAATTCCCTCGAATGTTAGAGATTCATGAACTGCGGGTTCACGATAGAGCATATTGTCATATACAAAATGTTGGTGAGTCATTATGATCTCCGTACTAAGAATTCTTAGGCCTTTTGTCTGATTTGTAAGCGTCACCTCTTTGATGAAGTAACCCAAAACCTTTACTTGCTATAATGATTAAAAATGGGGATATGGGATCCCCTTTAATCAACCCTCTTGATGATATAAAGGTGGAAGAAGGTGTGTCATTGAAAATAATATAGAAAAAGGGAGTGGAAATCAAGGATTTAATCTAAGAGATCGAGTCTTCTATGAAGCCAAAAGGCCAAAGCCCAACAAGGAGAAACTGCCAACTCAAGAAATCATAAGCTTTAGACGGGTCTAGCTTCACCAACATGCTTGGTAGGTTGGTATTTTTTAGTGAATGAATGATCTCATGGGCTAACAAAATGCCATCAAGAATTTTGCACCCCTCTACATAGCACAGTTGCTCCAGACTGATGATTCTGTATAGAACTAGCTTTAGTCTAGACCACGACTAAGGATAATATTTTATATATGTCATTGCACAGGGTGATGGGATGGAACTCGCTAGGATTTATTCCAGTGTGCTTCTTACTAATTAGGGTTAGGAATGTTGTGTTCAAACATGACTCGATCCAGCTATTGTAGTGAGCTTCCTCCTCCAAGTCGATAATTTCTAAACCTAGAAAATGCCAACATGCCTTGAAAAAATATGATGTGAATCCATTAGGTCTAGGGGATTTGTTTGCGGGCATATATTTAACTACAACCTCAACTTCTTCGGGAAAATTTTGATGCATCAGGGTAGCATTATGGTCAGTTGTAACTAGTCATGGGATGCATCTGGTTACTCTCTCTATTTCCTCGCATTGATCTTAATCCTCCTCTGATAAGAGATTAGGAAAGTGGGAGATTGGCTCCCTCTACATATCTTTGTGATGTTCAATTCTTCTTCCTTCAAACGAGATGAGGGAAGTAATTCAACTATTTTGTCAGTGGCTAATCAGTGACTGATGGAAAAATCTAGAGTTCCTCTCACCTTCTTTTAGCCATTGAATCTGAGATTTTTGTCTCCATAGTATCTCTTCCTACTTTTGGTGATCTTCTAACTAAGTTAAAATCCTCGCTTCTTCCTCTATGAGGGCCTATGTTCTTCCTTCCCTTATGATTTGAAGCTAAATAAGTTCTAGGTTCTCTTCTAAATCCCTTTTCTTTGCAAAGATGATCCCAAAATCGTCTCTATTCCAAATTTTAATTCTAGCTTTCAGTGCCTTCATATTCCTTTGAAAAAATTGCATCTTTGACCTGTATTGTACTTCCAATTGATACCACCATTATTGGAGTTTCTCAACAAATCCAAAATTCCAACCAAAAGGTTTCAAAGTGAAATGACCTTTTTTTGGGTGGCATATTTAGATCAAAATCTAGGGAGATTGACTAATAATGCAAACCCATAGATGGAAAAATCGTAGCCTCCATGAATATATCTTGTAGCATCAGTTCCTCATAGATGAGGAATATATCTAAAAAATAGTAAACTTGGTGTTGTCCACCTCTTCGGTTGTTCCATGTATTAATTTTGTTGTTCATTGCTACATTTCTCAGTCTCATCTTATCAATAGTCTTGTTGAAAGAATTGACGATGGGATCCAGTCACCTGATACCACACCATGTTTCCTCCAAGTTGTGAATCAAACTAAAGTGCCCCACCCCCAATGATCCAATGCTCTTTAGGGAGGATAACTTTAAGGGAAAAAATCTCCTTTAGAAATGATTCTTTCTCTTGAGGGGTCAAGGGGCCATACACTGCTGTCAGGGTATACCAAGTTTCCAAACCAATGGAGAATAAACAAACTAAGAGGATATGGGGAGAACCTATTTAGTCTTAAAAAATGATATGTTTTGGATCCCATACAACCTCGATTCCATTTGAAAAACCTTTCGTGTCCATGACCATTACCTCACTTCCTCTCCAACAATGTTGGATCACCTCATGTAACTTTTCAGCCATCATCTTTGTTTCTTGCAGTAAAACAATATCTGGTTTCACTCTAGTATTTTAGTTTTCAAGGAACAGAGCTTACCTTTGTTGTTTAATCCCTATACAATCCATGAGACCAGTTTCATTGAGAAAGGTGGAGGGTGTGAGGGAAATAATCCATCAAATAACCCTTTTTCCTCGAGTTAAGTCGAAACTTGCTACCTTCCCTTATTGCCTCTTTTGTATATTTTTACCCTTTTTCCGTTGTCCGATGTCAACATCACCAGATAGAGCTTGGGATTGAGTTCCTGCATCTTTTTTAGAATGCAAATATTGGAGATCCCCATTCTGTTTGGTCAATCTCACATACCATTGACTAAAAAGGTTTCTGAATTGGATTAGGTGATTAGAAGGTACATTTTTCACATTTGTTTTGATCCAAACTCGAAAGAGCTCCAACATTGACCATTCATTAGATCCTAATCTATTATGTTTATCTTCCACTTCTAATACCTTTCTTGTTTTAATCTGGATCTCCTTTAACATCTGATCTTCTTCCAGTCCATTCGACGTTTTCCTTTTGGGAGTAGGTTTAAATGAATGGTTTTGACCTAGCTTATCAACTTCCATCACTTATAGGGCCATTTGGGGGGGTTTCTCTATCGTTTCTCATTCTATATCCAAATTCTCCAAGATAGAAAAAGGGTTTCCCCCCCATGTTTCTAGGGTTTATCCCGTGCTTGAGAAGTTCACACCTTTTCCATTGATTTTTTACTTTTCCGGGTACTAGTTGTAGTTTTCTAATCATGTTGTTGATGATTCAACATACCTCCCACTGTTTGAAACTCGTCCTCATATTTCTTGTTTGGGTTGTAGTTTTCCTCTGCTACTGTGAGTGGGAAATCTTGGAATAGGTTCCCATACTCATGGCATTGATGGAATTTGAGCTACACATGTTTATAATCAAGCAGTTGTGTCCATATTGAATCATGGTACTCCATATCTGAATCAATTCTAAGATTTACCTACACTTGTTTTGTGATTTATATTTGCGTGGGAAAACACCTAAGTTGTGATTTTGCACATATAGTATTTCACCTTGTAGTTTACCTACCTTTGTTTGACAAACAAATGTTAGAGAACTTATCCCACTTTATGACTTGATATTTTGGCGTCGTTGCGAGGGTGGTGTAGAAGAAATGGTGCTAGGAATTTAGTTTGATTTAAAGCAAATAGAGAAACATAAAAACATTTAACAATTCTCTTTATTCTTCCTTACAATATAAACATTTCTAATATGGAGGAGTATGAATATAAAACAGGAGGTAAGAACCTGTGCCACCACCATAGTGTGTCATACAATGCGAAATGTGCCAATATTGTATGTATAGATTAAGGGATAGTAGAAGAATATTTATTAGAGAATCTTTAGGTAGAGGTAGAATTCCAAGAAACCTAGATACAAGAATTCCCCCATATACTAATTTGACTATAGGATAAGGAAGAGAATATCACAGTTCAGTGTAAGCAAAAAAATGATCAAGTACATCAAGTGATACATCATTGGTCCAATTACAATGAGATCGTGACTTTGCTCCTGAAAGGTGGACTACAAAGTGCATTGTATTTCAAAATGAATATATGGAAGATGAGGAAATATGATCTAATATAGGAGGAGGTGAAGGTCGAAGACATAGAAATGGAGCAGAAGGGAGAGGAGAATGATGAAATGGAAAACCACCAAAATATGAAGAAAAGGATAGGGAATCAACATTTAGATTTCTTATCATGGACATTCTAGGGGATGAAGTTAGAATGAAAAACATCCCACCATATTTTCTGCCAACATTTTATGGTAGGGTAACTAAAGACCTAAAATTTTTTCTATTTGAATTTGATATTCTATGTCACAGTTATGCTTATAATACTGATTCACATTAATTACATTTATTCCTTGCAACATTGATGGTTCATGAGATTAGGTGAAGGTACCATTTCATACTAGGATGTTATGAAGAAATATTTTCTTAAGAAATATAAACCATATTGCAAACCTAAATATTCTCAGGAGGATATATTTCGAATGATGCAACAAGAATATGAGAGCCTAGAAGATTACCTAGAAACATTATTATATAATTCTCAGAAATCAAAACAATATGATTTGAGTCTCTATACAATTCACACAATATTCTTAAAATGAATCCATGATGAATATATAGATATACTCAATTTAAACGGTGTTGGTGATATTTCTCATCTAACATTTGACAGAACCAATGACTTGTTTATGGATTACTCAAGAGGGAAAGATAAAACTGGTGCAGGGATAAGAAATCCTGTTACAAAAGTTAGTATATAAGTTACTGAAGGTGTCAGTAGAGCATAATTATGAAATTTATCAGAGGGTTTAGAAAAAATGATATTTTAAATACCCTTTCTTCTCAAATAGATGATTTGAAAATTAGGAAAAATAAAGAAGAGAAAGAATCAATTTTATCTATTTTTTGTATTAAATGTCAAAAGAAACATCCATTGAGTTCCCACTAGATAACATTCAAGTTTGTTTGATTTTTACAAAACCGCATAAAACTAAGGAATGTCCTACATTACTCGAATGAAAGCAACTTACCAAGGAGACTCTGGAAATACAAAATTGGTCTATAATTTTGCACCCCATAGACCCTGGAAACCACATAGAGGAAGTATGTATGAAGACCCTAGTCAATAAAATAATCCATATTATAATGTTCCTCATAATACATGGAATGATCCAATTCCATTGTAGGCATGTCCTCCTAAACAAGTCTGAAATCAACCCTATCAGTAGCGTTGGAGAGGATTTTCTTATGGAAATATCGCTTCCCATCCTTATCCACCATAATAATAATTTCAATCCGCATACCAACAAAAACCCTATCGACAACCTCGGAAAATGGTGATCCTGTGGAGAGCTAGGGTTTCGAGCAATGTCGCCCAAAAGTTAAATGCCGCGAACGAAGGGCTCCAGAGACACCATAGCCGCCGCAGGTATGGAATATGAGATTCGGCCCTCTATGATAGTAAAAATCAGGGCTTAAGACGGACTATTGATGGGTTTACCAAGTAGAGAGAAATGCCGAAAGAGAGTATTCAGATTCTCTATCTGGTCTATGGAGGGGAAGCTGAGGCCATAGAGACCTTATTTGATTCAGGAACAGAAGTCAACTCAGAGGCCACATATGAGGGACGAAAGGATGTGGCTGCTCCACTTCTCAGCAGAGGAGCAAAGATCAATCACTAGAATCGATGGGGCAGCACTCAATGGTGGAGAGCCGTCGGCTCCAACATTTTAAGAACAACGGGGTTTGAAGCCGTGAGGACGATGGTGTGGCTTCTACGAGAGACCTGCATAAAGACCACATGGTCTAAGCGTGTGCCCTCTCATCAAACCCTTGAATCCCGAGTCGCAAGGCTGTTGGAAATTCCCATCAAGCCAACCCTGATTTTGGCTTCTGAACAACAAGAAACCCTCACTTCAAAAGGACCTGAAAAATGTCTCATCATCGGAGCTCCCAAATACAGCGGTCGGTTTTGATTTTGGGGCACAGATACAACTGAGACCGATAGAGACGTTGTGAAACAAAATATGGAAATGTCTGCTGCCCTTCACGCTAAAATACCCGATGTCGAAAGAGATGATATACAAAGGTCCATGGGGTTGCAGATTGAACAATATAAAGCAGAGCATTCATAGTTAAATGAACAACGGGAACAGGGAAAAAGAACCTTGTTAGGGAACACAGATCACACACCGCGGTGAGGAGTAACTGGAGTTGTTCGGACAAGTTATCCTAGTTGGCAACAAAACCTGGATCTCTGGTAAGTACCCTTCGCTTCCAATTATTTGTCAAAACCCCTGTCAGAAAAACGCATTTGCTCTGGGTATATGGAATCGATTATGTGAAGCATCTGAAGAATATTATCTCACAACAAGTGGGATATCCCACTAGTTTACAAAATTTGATACATGGGGGTAAAGCAATCCACGACTCCAAGCATCTTAAGGATTACAAAATCGCATCTTTGTCAACCATAATTCTCAATCCGAGACTAAGAGGTGGTGTGGCAAATAACAAAAAAAATTCTTATAGGGGAGAAGGAAGTGTTAATTGCACAGCAAAAAACGCAAAAACACATCAGGGGAAAAAAACTAGAGGTATATCTTTCAAAAAAATTCTCCAAGGGAAAATTGCAGCCACAACAACACCAAAACTAGCAAGAATGGAACCAAGGCCATATATTGTGGAGCAGCTGAATTATACCCGAGAATTAAACATAGATATACTAGAAACAGATGAGCACTATACTATATTTGAAAAACAAGCTTTAATTTGTAGATTCAACTGTTTTTGGCCCAATCTTGTTGAACTATTTCATTGGATTTTCACAAATTGGACTACACAATGTGAAATACATCTCTGTTCCAAGGGGTTCTTCATAGTGAATTTCCCTACAACAAAGGCTAGAGATATTATAATACAGGAAGGACCTTGGTTCTGGGGTCCACAAGACTCTTCATCGCACCATGGTTTCCAGAATTTGATGAAAATACAATGGTTGTTTCTAGGATGCTAGTTTGGGTACGCTTGCACAATCTTCCAATACACCTCTGGAATCAACAAGTCCTTATAGGAATCGGTAATACTATTGGGTGTCACATCAAAATGGACACCTAAAGACTGGAGGAAAGAATCTACACTTTTGCACAAATTTGTGTGGAAGTAGACCTCATCAGAGGCTTGCGAGATCAAATTAAACTGAAGCATAGACAGAGGTGTTGGACACAGGTTTTAGATTATGAAAATACAACATTCAGATGTAGAACCTGCTCAAAAATAGGACATCTACAAAACACTTGTCCAATAGCCAAAAAAAAACATTAGGAGGAAGAAGAAAACAGGGAAACAAGCCAAGGGATGACAATTTCCTCCACCACTCCCCGACGATGAGGAGGAAGAGGATGTGGAACATGTCATTCCCAACGAGAACAATCAGATGAATAAAGAACCAGAAGCCACTGATGCAAATGACAACACATATGAGAGAGTTCAGATTCTGATAAAGACAACCCCCAACCTGTGGCTCACATTTCGCTAGCACTTGTATCTTCATTACCGACTCAGGGGGAGTGGCGAAAGGTTGAGAAGAAAAAAGGGCCAAGATCTTGACTTTTCCCCACTTGTACATTATTTTCTTGTTTTTCATAACTTTGATCATCATCAAACTACTGCTGATGGAATGCGCCTCAACATCTGCAACATGTAATTTTGTTTTAATTAATAAAATTACGATTTTTCTTTTTGAAAATATAGCCCTATCAAAAACCTTAACTTCCATATCAACAACAACCATATTAGCAATACCCACAAATCCAAAAACCACATCCACCCCTTCCTCAACAACCACATCCTCCCCAACAACAATAATTAACTCAAACTCACGAATTGCAACTTCCATCTAAGAAACCACCCCCATGACCTACTCAAATCTATTCGTAGCCAATTGAAAATCCAAATAACGAAATGAAAAAACATGTTTATAATTTAGAATCTAAACCATTTCCTACATATCTTATTGTTCCTCTAAAATTACAAGATTTTTTTTGTGCAATTACAAGACAATCCTATGGGAATAAAGGAATTTTTCGTGCAATTACAGGAAAGTACTATAAAATTATAGGTTTTTCTTTTAAACATAACATACAATTCTATAAAGTTACAAGAAATTAATTTGCCATCTAGGAAAGTTGTAAATATGAAATCTATAATAATAATTGAAGAGGAAAAAGAAAATAATGTAGATAAAACTTATAAAAGAAACAAATAAAACAAATTGCCCCTATAATACCCCTGAAGGAACTGTAATATGACTTGTTTATTTTAAATTTTGGTTAGAGAAAAAGTAATCATATGTGATGATCACTATAATATAAATATTTCATTTCTGGCAAAAATGAATTATGGAAATTAAATTAACTCATTAATCCTCTGAAAATAAAAAGTAAAATGCTAACACAAGAGGTAAGTCGTAATTGTTAGGGAAAATAGTTGGAGTTAGTTGTGCCTTGTGATGGAATATATATATGTTTGTGCTTATAGGAGAGAAAGAGAAGACAAGAAATATTGACAGGCCACAATGTATGTATGGCTGGAGATAAATGCCATACACTGGAACATGTAAAAAAGTTCATTATTTGTGGGAGATGAAGACTAGTAGAACCAAGTAAATCTAGCAAGACACTACCACAGGTTCAGGGGGCTATAAAGAAAAATAATTGAATCATATTTTGATGTTGTTTTTCTTGGAATTTGGGGATCTTCTTAGGGGGACCAGTGAAGAATTAGTTCAAGGTTGTGTGGAATATGGTAGATTCTTAACTTTTTTGTCAAAAATTATTTTTATTTGAACATATTAATATTCCTAGTATCATTGTAATTGAAAAGGAATAGAAAGTTAGAAAGGAAATGTTTACTGAAATATGACTATGTAGTTGCATGAAGATTTGTGTAAAGATGTGAATTGATACATGAATGTAGGATTGAATAGAATGAATACAATTTCTAAAGGAATTCTTAACTAACCTGGGCATGCTACATGGAAGAAAGGATTGAGCAAACAAGGATAAATATTATACTTAATACAAAGAGTTTGTAGACTAACAGTCTGGGTTAAAATATAGGTAATGCACAATACCCAATTTATTAACAATGTTCTTGATGCAGGAATTTAAGGGAATGAAAACATACTTTCCATATCCACACTTGATAAGGGAGTTAGAATTGAAATGGTGATGGAAATATTGTCATTGATGGCAAAGGAGCATTAAAGGAATGTAAAAAGAAGCAAGGAGCAACAAAAGGAGCAACAAGAAGCAGCAAGGCAAGGAGCAACAACAATGCAAGGAGAAACAACAATACAAGGAGCAACAAGAAGCAAAAGAAGGGAACATAGTAGAAGAAACGTGGAGGAGTTGTGATACATTGAAATGTTTTGATAATGTTGCAGAGATTGCTATATTGAATAATTTTTTGTGATGTGAAATTGTTTATTGAGTTGAATTGTTGTGATGCAAAGGAAAGACTCCAAGGAAAAAGCAAAGATGTTACAAATATTGTTGTGATGCATCAATGATAAATATTTTTATTTTATGTTGGCATTAGGTTGATGGATTTAATCATTACTTGTGGATGAAACTAATATTACATGAATTATTTATTTTAGTTCTCTAATATTCAAGATATGAAGAGTTTGGAAATGAATGAGTGGAAGGTAAAGAGTCAAGCCTATTCACTTGATTATATTCCTATGTGGGATACAAACAACCATCAAAGTGTCTTTATAAAATATGTGATTTTGTAAGGCATTGAGAGGTTAGAGAATGAGAGAATGTGAGGGAGTTGATTGAGCTATTATGCATTAGTTACCTAACACTTATGAATCTCATGTGAAGAAGATTTGAAGGGAAGAAGATGAAGAAATGAAGATGGAGACATGCATAAATTATGACTAGGTAAACCAACACATTATTAATTCTTGTTTGCATTAGGAGATGGTAGTCTCCTTTCAATTAGTGGCTTGATAAACATCAGGTTGGAGCTTATTGAGGTAGGATCCTCTTGTGGGTTGTAGCCTACAGAAAAAATATGGGAGTTGGAGCTTCCTTGGAGTTGCAGCTTTGAGTATCAACCTCCTCTAGGTTGGAACCTATAGGAAATTAGATGTAATAAGTAGTAGGAGCTTGCCTTTGCATCACAACAATAATAAAGTTGTGGTTTTATCCATTTGTGGGTTTCAACATATATCTAATGTTAATATGTTCAATTATTATATGTTCATGTGCTGTTTTGGTTTGCTTATTACTTTTTTTTTCACATATTCAATGTGATAGTCATTATTTGTTAAGTTTCTCATGTAATGTTTTAATTAATGAGTTTAAAGAGAAGAAGGTTAATGTCCATGAGTATGCTAAAATGATTCACCCCCCCAAGTTTAGTCAAGTTTTCATCAATTTTTATTAGAGCCAATTCCTTATGTAAAAGCCTAACAACTTGAAGGTGGATCTAGTTGAATCATGGACCATCAAATTGTGCTTGTGCTTAGTACATCAAACTTTCAATGAATGGAGAGATAAGGTTAAAACTTAACTGATAGCTTAAGGACCTAGTGTATGTATGCTTGTATGTGATGGTTACTGCAACTAAGTAAAAATGTGTCATGTATAACAATCTTCATAATAAGGATCTTGATACAATAATAGATATAACTTCTGCAAAAGAAATAGATTGCAGATCATGCATGATGAGGCTAACAAAAACAATGTAGGGAAAGGAAAGAGAAAGAGGAAGGAGAAAAAACCATGTCAAAAGGAAATTGAAACCTCTACCTGTGTGAATGTGCCTCACTCTAATGAAGAAAAATCAGATGAAAATCAAGCTAGGCTTGACTTATCATTGGCTAGTATAGAAATATTGAAGAATGAAAACAAAGATATGAAGAAACTGATGCAAATATGTGACAAGAAAGAGCATAAGTATAAGGAGGCATCAAATATGTGACCAGAAAGAGCATGAGTATAAGGAGGAAATTTGCATCCTCAAGACTCAAATTAAAGAAGCAAGGAGACTAGAGGAGGTGATGAGCAGTGAATTCAAGGAGGGAGACCCATAGTGCAAAAGATTAGAAGTTGAGGTTGATTAAACTAGAAGTAAGTTAGAATAAAAGAATAGGTTGTGTAAGAAGCTCGAAGAGGACCTTGCCTCCATGAAGAACTCAACAAAGAAAACCATTAAATATCATAATGAAGCAGCCCTAAAAGGACCTACAGAAGAAGAGTCTAACACCAACATGTTTTGTAAAGAAAACAAAAATAATCAACAATATCAAAAGACAATAAATAAGATGAACAAGTTCAGAAGCTCTCAAAGGAGATTCTTTGCTCCTGGGAAAAACTTCACATGCTTTTCCTTCCATAAACATGGACACATAGCAACAGACTATAAGAACAAGAAGATCAAAACTTTTTAGCAAATCATGCAACAAACAAGAAGGTACTATCCAACAAGCAAACAAAGGAGAACACCAACAACCAGGTGCATAAACTATTTCTATGGTTATTCTCTTTCTATGGTTATTGTTATATCTGTCGTGAATTTATGAATTTGGACATAAAGAGTATGTAAACAAAAATATAAATGAATCAAGAAAACACACATCATTTGTTCCTTTTCTCAACCATATAAGGTGCTATCTATGTAGAAATTCTGGACAGAAATCAAAATAATGCAAGCTTCACTATACCTTAAACAACTCTAGAAAAAAGATGGACACTACCGGAAATCCAAACAATGAGACAAAAGAAAAGGTTGACACAAGAAGGAAACTAAAGAATATATGGAAGAGGAGGAATAAATAGCAAGTAGTGACCTAGCTTGGTCTCATGAGGAGCTATTCTAAGAAGCAAGGCAGTCATTCAGTCAATATTAGAGGAGCCTAATCAGCCCAAGGGGAGACTGGCAACATCATGAGGACAAACTTACTGCACTATGCATTTTATAGTAACATTGGTTGGGAAATTGGCATGAAAGAGAAATTTTTGTTTGCAGATTCTCTTCTATTTCAAAGGTCATAAGAAATCATCACCAAAAATGTCTTGATAGCGATAAGAAATTTAAGAAGATAAATTACGTATCAAGCTTTCACCCTATGGAAATTTAGCCAAACATGCAATACCTACACAATATGTCAAAAAAAATGAGTGTAATAGATTTAATGCAAAATAGAGATATTAATATTTAGTAGTGAATACAATTTATAATTCAAATAAGGAATGGAAATCGGAATTTGATCATGAATCGAATTATATCTGCTATCAATTCTCCATAATGCACCCATCTTCTACCTAGTAACTGTGCTAAAAATGGGAGCAATAGGGATTTCTCTTAGATACCATGTGCATGTCATGGCCAAGGATGATAGTGTATTCAAAGGGACACAATAGTGAAAGTGTACCCAAAAGGACTGTGCACTCCATGCAACAGAAATTTTGGAAATAGTGGCAGACTACTTCAAGATAAGGAAGAATACTTTTAACGCGTACTAACACTAGAACATTCAACATGTAGCTACTAATAAATATAGAAATGCAGAAAAACAAACAATCATTATTACAGTGGATACATGGGCACTTCCTCACCACCATTTTCAACATCCAAGACATTCAAAACTGAAAACATTAGGTTACGAGCAACCTAGCTTCTTTTCCCACTGCCCCTGGTGGTGACATTCTCTCTCGCAACCTCCTCCAGATTGTAGAGCGTAGATTGCTCGCATATTAGAGGTTGTAGGATTTTTGTTGTTACATAGGTGAAGGTTTGGACTTCCTAGCTTTTGAATGAAAGGTCAAGGGTTTAAATATTAGGAGCCGTGCTTTCTCGTGCTAAATTTTGTTAAGATCGAAGGGGTGTCATCATGAGTGTCGATTATTATAACATTCTGAATGTGGGGAAGAATGCCAGCGACGATGATTTGAAGAAGGCTTATAGAAAATTGGCCATGAAATGGCACCCTGACAAAACCCCAACAACAAGAAGGAATCCAAAGAAAAATTCAAACAAATATCAGAAGCTTATGATGTGTTGAGTGATCAACAAAAACGTGCAATTTATGATCAGCATGGTGAAGAGGGTTTGAAAGGGCAGGTTCCGCCGCCAGGTGCGGGAGGTCCTTCAACATTTTCAAAAGGATCAGGACCATTCAATTTTAATCCAAGGAATGCAGAGAACATATTTGCAGAGTTTTTTGGTTCCAACCACCCCTTTTCAAAGGGTACGGGTTTCAGGTTAGGCGAGGGTACATCCAGATCATCACGATTTTCGGATGGCATGTTCTGTGGGTTTGGGCCAACAGAAAGTGTTTTCAGGTCCTCCTATAATGACAGCTCTCAGTCCCGACATGAGAAGGTCCGGACTGTTGAAAATAAATTACCTTTCACACTCGAAGAGCTTTACAACGATTCTACCAGGAAGATGAAAATTTTCAGAAATATTGTCGATGTCAGTGGTAAAGCTACATTTGTTGAGGAACATTTCATATCTCCTGCGGTATCAGTCTGACAGTCTATCGTTTGAAGTGTTATAATGGAACATTCAATTTGGAGCATTCAAATTTGTGTTATGAACATCATTTATTGTCTGACCTCGACCTGGAGCATTTAAATCCATGGACATCATTTATTCTGCAGTATGGAATCATGTTTTCGAAGATCTGTAGTGTGGAGTACTCATTTCAAAGGCTTGGAGCATGGAGTTGTATTTGCAAATTGAAGTCATTATTTCACTATGGAGGCTATTGCACTAGAGTTTTGCATGTGACCAATAATATTGTAGAGGGCGCTCTTGCAATTATGAAGCGCTAAGTAAAGTATTGGAATCATTCATTTTAATTGGTAATTGGTATCATTGAGATGAAACAAAGAGGATTGAGGCATTATTACAGTAGAGTTACAAGTATTATGATGGAAGTTATCACCAGGTGCAGCGTTACTGCAACGTTAATGTATTATTATTATTGCAGCGTTATTATCAATCATGGCATCGTTAACATACAAAACTTTCTTTGATAACACCACCGAATTCATCGTGGATTGGGTGGGGGATGTTGTTATATACAATTTATATATATGCAATGCTTCATACAATGTGTGGTTATGTTGCTTCATGATGCTTCATAATATATTGTTACGCTACCTATAGCTGAGATCAGAGTGTTACATATAAAATATAAAATGACATGCTCATGTCTGACAACTTTCAATCTACCATTAATATTGTTGATATGTATATGGAGCGTTATTTATTAACAACGTTGACATGGAGCATTCATATCTTGGAAATTATGCTATATAGAGAGGAATACCCTCATTTATTTACTATTATTATTATTCATTTTTTGAATTATTTTATTCCTACCTTACTCCAAATTAAAAATTTGTTATTATCCTTGTTATTTATACCTCTTTCCAAATCTGATGGACATACAAAAAAATAACTAAAAAAAATGAATAAATAAATAGATAAATAAATACTATTATGTAATAATAATAAAAAAATTAACTAATAAAAAATATTTCCCTAGTCAAATATAGGGGTTTAAATAAATAATAAATAAATATTATTAAGTAACTATATATATATATATAAGATTACTTAAACAATATAAAATATTTCTCTTTTCCTCCCCTAGTCAAATATAGTTGTTTTCTTCTAGCAGTTAGGATGGTCTGTGTTCCTATGTAACTTACTACCTAAATCTCTGTCTGTTTGTTCTAAATGTTTCCACCAAAATATTCAATGTGATTTCTTCCAAAAATATTTTATATATCTATAAAACATGTATTGAAAACATGCATCACTAAAACTTGAGAACATGCTATACACTAGAATGAAGTGGCATTATATGCACTAGAATGAAACATTCATTACAGTTACTACTTTCATTACACCATATCAACGCAGTGGAATCATATATTGCCAAAAGTGAATAGTAGATTATTTTTATATTGAAGTGGATTAGACATTTCATTATTATATTTTTTATTATCCTGTTTTGATAGATGTTGAAGGAACTTATTATTTTGCACTCAAGTTTATCAATATGCTATTGGGAAATGTAAAGAAGTAACGTCTATCAGAAAATGGGACTATTTGGATGCAACATTATTTATAAGAGCGCACTTAGGATGCTAGTTTGGTGGATATCGCAAGGGTCCAATACCACGACCGCTCAAGAATTTTTTTCCATCGACACATTTGTAAT
Source organism: Pinus tabuliformis (assembly GCA_031772625.1). Lineage (NCBI taxonomy): Eukaryota > Viridiplantae > Streptophyta > Pinopsida > Pinales > Pinaceae > Pinus > Pinus tabuliformis. The sequence continues at coordinate 1,108,786,135 of CM062819.1, forward strand.
GGGTTGTGGATCCCATGAATGAGGATTTTGTGAGCACCTTTGTATCAGATTCTTGCATTTATATAAGAATTCGACTCAAGGCAACACAATGAATTGACCAATTGAGTGAAATCTAAAGCATGTTCTTTGTGTTTGACACTAAAGGAAAATTAATGATTGATACTGTGTTTTCTTTGTTTTATTTTTGTTCGGCCCTGTGATGATTGTTGCGTACAATATCAGAAATGGGTTAGAAATTATATTATAAAAAACCTAGTTGCACTCTAGTAGATAGACACTCAGTTGAACCGTGCAGTCAATTTCTGGGTGAAGACCGTTGTAGAAGGATACATAGTAGAGTTTTTGGGAGAGGCCTGTTAGTCTTTCTTGAAGGTAGAAGATGAGTGGGAAAAGGGAGCACACGAAAGTAAAATCAATCCATCTTTGGATTATGATGCAGCCAATTCAATAGGGTATGCTTCCTTTTAAACCCGCTAACATGGCCGAGTAGAAAACTTGGTGAGAGGAAATTGAAAGTTTTTGGGCTCCTTCCCCAGCCAGCCCCGTGAAGAAAGAAGGGATCACATGTCACCAGAAGAAGGGAGTACAACTTGAAATCTGATGCACATACATACGGATCGAAAAGAAAGAATTAATGGGAGGTGTGCGAAGTGGGCTCAATCTCTTCAATTTTTACTAATCTCCGCATGGAGTAACTCATGAAACATGCCATATTATTTCAATTGTGAAGCATGCCATACTATTTAACTTGTGAAGCATGTTAATTATGCTAGAACATCATGTAGTATTAGAATGTTGGAACATGTATGTATAACAAAAAAGATTCAGTGTGATATTGCATGATGAATGTGAAATGCATTGTACGTGTTGAGCCTATGTTAGAGACTAGAGTTGTGACTAACGTACACTAGAGGAATTTTTAAAAGGAAAATACTTGAAGAGACTCTCCCTGATGTGTTTAGTATTTCTTATTAGCATAAAACTATGTACACAATGTGTAATGGTTGAATCGTGCATATCCAAGCACCGGCAACAAAATATGATGAGTGCAATACGTGGATCCCAAAATTGGCCATGGATCATTTAGACCATTGGAAACGAGAAAGCTGCGCTAAAGCTGGTATTGCACCACCTTCCAATCTAGTACAAGTAGAAGAGAACAACATTATAGGAGGGTCCATGGTAAAATCCATAAAATACACTCACATTTCCTCGAATGGCCGTACCAATCATGGAAACGCTATCTCGTATAAATGGTACAAGGCTGCAACTACTTGTCTCTTTAGTGTAAATCTATGTTGCAGATTGATGGATTTGATCCATTGAAATCTGGTTCCCAAGTTGGGCAGCTTGTGACTGATCTCCTTAAGAGGAAGGGTCTCAAGGAGAGTATGACTCCTTGTTAGAGTACAAAGGGAAGTTGTAGAGATTTGATATGTTGGCATGTCAGATGGTTCTTTGGTTTTAACATGATAGGTAGGTTGTCAATTTTGTTGATGATCCGACTCTTAATGATCTTGAATGGGCTCGGATTGTATATAAACATGTCCTAGGGGAAGTAAAGTACATTTTTGTGGAAAATCTTAGGAATCCTCACTCATGTACAATTATAATTGCTCAAATTAAGGATGTTGTTAAAAAATCTCTTGAAGATAGATCTATTGTTTTGGGGACTCAAGATTTTGAAGTTGCTACAAGCTAGCATCTCAAACACACATTCAAGAACAGTGTTGAGGGGTCTTGAAGTCATTTATGATGCCTTATAAATTATTGGGTTAAATCATCATACCACAGAGTCTTATTCCTGCTTTAATATGTTTCTTTAAAATGTCTTTAATACTATAATGTGGTATTAAATATGTTGCATATTTTAATATCAAGAAGTGGTCAATAGAATGCATTTATCATGCATACCATTATTTCCTTTCAAAGTGTTCTCTCAACAATATTATTGCTTTCAAAGTGTTCTCACAAAAATATTTTGCATCACTCTTACAATGTTGATATGTCATATAGAGAAATGTTCACTTTGGAGCAACATTCATTCAATAAGAAGGATCCCATCTGGAGTAGCACTCATTCAATGATAATATCAAACTCATTCAATGATAATGTCAACAATGTTTATATAGAATAATACATTGCAGGTTATAGAGCATTAATGCAATAATTGTAGAATATGAAATGAATTATTTCAAGCCAATTGAGAAGCCAACAATACTATGAAGAAAAAAACATATAAAAAAAATAAAACAATTAAGAAACATAGTTAATGTGTGAGCTAAAAAATGCTGCAAATCTCATATATTAATTCAAGTGTTAACTACATTATTAAATAATAAAACTATTACTAAAATCAACTCTCAAACAAATATACTCACATTACACCTAATTTCCATCACTACTACACCTAACAATTTGCAATAGAAATTTACATAACTAATTAAGCATTATTCCCAACACTCCCCATTAATGATTAATGAGGATTTACTATCTTATCTCGTAGTGCTAAAAACTGATCTTTTGCAACTCCTTTGGTGAAGATATCTGCTAGTTGATGTTGAATATTTATATGCTTCAATTCAATATCCTTCTTGTTCACCAAATCTCTAATGAAGTGATATTTCACATCAAAATGCTTTGTCCTATTATGATGAATTGGATTCTTTGCTAATTTGATGGCACTTATATTATCAAAATAAATCGTTGTAAGCTGAACTTGTTTTTCTCCAATTTCTTCCAAAATTTTTCTGAGCCAAAGAGCTTGTGTACCTGCTGAGGTAACTGCAACATACTCCACTTCTGTGGATGAGAGGGCAACAATGCTTTGTTTTTTTGAGCTCCATGTGATCAAACCAGAACCAAAAGAAAAACAATTTCCAGATGTGGACTTACGGTCATCAAGACTATCTCCCCAATCTGAATCACTAAATCCAACAAGATTGAACTTTTCATAAGAGTAGTAATGAATACCAAAATTTAGAGTGCCTTTCACATACCTTAAAATCCTCTTGGCTGCCTTCATATGTATTTCAGATGGATTTGTCATATATCTTGAAACAAGTGAAACTAAATATGTAATATGAGGCCTTGTGTGGGTTAGAAATATCAAGCTCCCCACAATACTTCTGTAAGTTTTCTCATCAATTAAATCAGCACCATCATCTCTACATAACACCTATCCATGAGCACTTGGAGTAGGGGATGGATGACAATCAAGCATATCAAATTTATTTAGCATATCCTGTGCATACTTTGTCTGACAAATGAAAATCTCATCCTTACTTTGATAAACCTTCATTCCTAGAAAATATTTCATGATGCCTAGATCTTTCATCTCAAATTCATTCATCATAGCAACTTTGAATTTATAATTCATCTTAAAACTACTACCCATATAAAATAGATCATCAACACACAAACTTATGATTAAAATATCAATACCTTCTTGTTTCTAGTAAAGGGTAAGATCATTCTTACTTCTCTGGAAGCCATTTTCGTGAAAGTATCCATCAATCCTTGCATACCACGCTCTTGGTGCTTGGTTAAGGCCATAAAAATCCTTCTTCAACTTGTAGACATTATTCTCATTTCCTTCCACTTCAAAAGCTTCTGGCTGCTCCACATATACTTCCTCTTATAAGTACCCATTCAAGAAGACACTTTTCACATCCATATGATGTATGCTCCACTTTTTATGAGCTGCTAATGAAATCAACATTCTAATGGTCTCCTGTCTTGCTACTGGTGCAAATGTCTCTTCATAATCAATTCCATACTTCTGTGTGAATCCTTTAGCAACTAATCTTGCTTTGTGTCTTTCAACACTCCCATCATTGTTAAATTTAGTCTTATAGACCCATTTGGTGCCAATATTTTTCTTGTCATGTGGAAGCTCTGTCAACTTCCAAGTGTCATTCCTTTGAATGTAATCCATCTTTTCTTGCATGGCTTGCATCCAAACCTCATTAGTACATGCATCTTCAAAACATGATGGTTCAAATTAAGCCTTGGCTAATAAATCAAAATTGACTATCTCACCTATTGGGCTTTCTTCATGTGCTTGATTTTCACTCCTTTCATAAATATCACTCAATCTTCTTACCTTCCTTGTAGAACTTGGAGAAGAAGTTGGACTTGAACTTGATGTTGAAGATATTGATGAAGGGTTGCTTGGTGGAGTTAAGCCACTAGTTACAGAAACATTAGTTGGCTGCTCATGATCATTATCAACAATTATATCATCATTCAAAACAGATTTTGTCTTCTCAGCATGGCCTTTTTGATGACCATAAACTCCCCCTTCATCAAAAATTACATCTCTTGAGACAATAAGCTTGTTAGTTAGAGGATTATACAATTTATAAGCCTCGCTTGTCTCACTATACCCAATAAAAATACATAACTCACTCTTTGCATCTAACTTTTTTCTATTTTGATCAGGTACATGCGCATAAGCCAAAAAACCAAAAACTTTGAAATGATTAACATTAGGCCTTTTTCCATACCAAGCTTCATAAGGAGTCATATTTTCCAGTGCACTAGTGGGGCTACGGTTGAGGATGTATATTGTTGTAGCAACTGCATCTCCCCAATAAGTGTTTCTCAATCGCTTAGTTTGTAGCATGCATCTTGCCATTTCAACCACAGTACGATTTTTTCTTTCAGCTATGCCATTCTGCTGGGGTGTGTATGTTGTAGTATGCCGCCTCTGATGCCATTCATATCACAATAACTTTGGAAAGATTTTGAGCAAAATTCTCCCCCACGGTCAGTCCGCAAACATTTTATCTTTCACCCTCTCTCATTTTCTACAAGGGTTTTGAACTTATTGAATGTATCTAGGGCTTCAATTTTGGCCTTCAAAAAATATACCCAACAATTTTGTGAGTAATCATCAATAAAAGTGATGAAATATGATGACTTACCCAAACTCTTAGTCTGCATAGGACCACATATGTCTGAATGAACAAGATGAAGTGGGTAATGAGCCCTCCATGCACTTCCCTTTGGAAACCTTTCCCTTGCATGCCTTCCTTTAGCACATCCTTCACAAACCTCCTTATGCTCTTCTACCTTGGGCAAACCAGAAACTAATGCATGTGAGGTTAGAAACTTCAAACTTTGAAAATTTAAATGCCCATACCTGAGATGCCATAACCAACTTGAATCCTCATAAGCCATATTAGCAAGATTGTTGTTATGTTCATCAAACCTCAAGGGAAACATCCTATTTCTTGTCATAGGCACAACAGTGATCACCCTATTTCCCTTATTCTTATCATAGATAGTACATGTCTTATTTTCAAAGACTACTTTATAATTTTTCTCACAGAGCTGCCCAACGCTCAACAAATTATGCTTCAATTGTGGAGTATAATAAATGTCATGAACACTCTTTATACCTTCTTTTGTTTTGACCTCCATAGCTCCTTTCACAGAAACCTCCAGTGACTTATCATCACCAAGCTGGATCTTAAATTTGAAACTTCCATCCTTTGCTGAAAACAACTTCTCATTCCGTGTCATATGGTTAGAGCATCCAGAATCTAGATACCAAACATCTTTAGTAGTATTTTCACCTTTGGCATAAGATAAAAATAAGTGATCTCGAGGATACTCACCATTTTCTTGAGCATAATTAGCATTTTTACCTTCTTTCAATCTGCATTCTCTTTCAAAGTGACCATACCTATTAAAATGGTAACATTTAACATTTCTCTTATCAAATATACCTCCACCTCTTCATCTGAAACTACCTCTTCCACTTGAGCCACCTCTTCCTCTACCTCTTAAATAATTTTGGCTTTGCCATTTACTTTGACCTTGATGGCTTTTGGTACTGCTGCTACTTGCATCTTCATTCTTTGTAATTTTTAATTTAGAGGAAAAAGCTTTCTCTACAGCTTCAAAACTTTCTTTCAATCTTTCTTCATGAGACATCAAAGATCCAACCAATTCATCAAACTGTAGTTTTGTCAAATCCTTACTTTCTTCCATGATTATTGCAACATGATTCCATCTATGTGTTAAAGATATCAATACTTTTTTAATTAAAACTTCATTACTTACATCTTCTCCAAGTGTAGCCATTTTATTGACCACATCTTTGACTCTCACACAATAGCCACTGATACTTACAGCTTCTTACGTCTTCGAATTCTCGAACTCTTGCCTCAATGTCTGAAGCTTGACCACCTTAACTTGATCACTACCTTTGTAAGCTTCTTGTAGAGTCTCCCAGGCAGCTTTGGCGGTTTTTGCTCCTGATATTCTTGGAAATAAGCTCTTATCAAGAGCCATCTGAATGTGAAACAAAGCTTGAGCATTCTTCTTCCTTGCTTCCTTTCTTGTTGTTCTTTCATTAGCTGTAAGAGCATTCCAATCAGCTGGCTCCTCATATCCTGATTCAACAATCTCCCAGAAATATTTTCCAGTAAAAAAGGTTAGCATCTTAATGCACCAATAATCATAATCGTTGCCATCAAATTCTGGAACTAGCATCTGGTTAGAATTCGACATGATTAACTTTGGCGAAATTCCAACAATACAACTTTAACCCAAAATAATTTTGCGTGCTCTCATACCACTTGTAGAATATGAAATGAATTATTTCAAGCCAATTGAGAAGCCAACAATACTATGAAGAAAAAAACATATAAAAAAATAAAACAATTAAGAAACACAATTACTGTGTGAGCTAAAAAATGCTGCAAATCTCATATATTAATTCAACTGTTAACTACATTATTAAATAGTAAAACTGTTACTAAAATCAACTCTCAAACAAATCTAGTAATATTATAGCTAATTTCCAGCACTACTACAGCTAACAATTTGCTGCCGTAATTTTGCACAGAACACTAAATAGAAATTTACATAACTAATTAAGCATTATTCTCAACAATAATGACAACTACACTCATGACTCTTTTACAAACTACAAAACATTTGTAACCCCCCTTGTCATTGTTTTCAAAGGGGGGGTGGGGGTAATCACAGGAAGGAAGACACTTCTCACAATGAAAGGGGGAAGATGAATGTGTTATCATCAATGCCAAAGGGGGTGATTGTTGGCAATATTATCATTAATGGCAAAGGAGGATTGAAGGAATGCAAGGAGCATTAACAATTTAACGAGAAACAAGAATAACCAAGGCTAGGAGTAGTAACAATGCAAGGAGAAGTAAGAAGTGGCATGGCAAGGAGCAAGAACAATACACAAAGCATCAAGCAGTAAAAGAAGGCAAAGGAGCATAAGAAGCAGGAGGAGTTGTGATACATTGAAATGTTTTGATAATGTTGCTTATATTGTTATATTGAATAATTTTTTGCTAGGCCACTACTTTTTCATTATTATTATCACTTTTTTATGCCTATTTCACCCATTTCTACCATTCTTTATCACATCATTTATCATAATTTATAATATAATTCCATTTTATAATTATTTATGCTCTTATGGATAAATACTATTTTTCTCCTTTATTTTTAATAAATTGATAATTATTATGCATGATTTTACAATTGATGGTTTACTAATGGATTTGTTGTAACATCACTCATGATTTTAGCCTCCAAGATCTTTTCCAGATTGCAAATTTTATCTCCAACTCACAATTAAATATTCCAACTCAGAAATTCGCTCGAATAAGAAGCAACAGTTTTGTATTGGAGGTTTCGGACAAATGAAGGAGAATATAGAAAATATGAAACATGGGTTTTGTCTAGAACGGACCGAATTAGTTTTGTTAAATGCGGTTTTCCAAAATTCAATCTGTATTAAAAGAAATAGAAGGTTCTTCGAAGATGATGTTCTCAAATTTGTTGTTGCGGCCATTTTCCAAATTCTTCCATTGCAATATCAAATTCGACTTGTTCTCGCTGAATGTTGATGGAAATATCTTTCAAATATGATCTATCTTTCAGATATGATCTTGCTGATCAATTCGTTTTGTACAATCCAAATTTGTAATGGAAATAATTTTGTAATCATATTTTTTATAATTTCTCTTTGCTCTCCGTGTATCAAAGAGAAGAGGATACTATGAGGAGAATTAGAAGAGAATTAGAGGATAATTGAGAAGAATAATTGGGGAATAATGAGAGATAATTAGAATATAGGAGATGGAAAATTCTTAGATAGGATGTAGTAGAATAGATAAGAGATAAGAGATTAGAGGATGAACAATTGTTGAATTTGAGGAAAAGCCAAGAGCTTCGTTGTGATGTAATTATTTCTCTCATATGTTTTAATGAAGGAAGTTATCCATTGAGTTCTACATCTGTTATTTGTAATGGGATCTGAGTTATTTCTTAAGGCGGAACTGAATCTTGGGTAGCCGGGCCCACTACCTTGGACGAGGTGCTGCCTTGAACATGTAAATTAGTTTACTTATGTGATTGTTTATTTGAATTCCAATTGTCATTCCTTAAAGTAGATTTCATTTCTTTGAACTAATTTGTTGTTTGCTGCATTTTCCAGATTTGTTATTTCATCCAATTTCTAGATTTCATTTAATTTGCTTCTCTAGATTAGCATTTGAATTCTGTTGAGTGCAATAGATTAAATTTCCAATTCAGCAATGTGTGGTTTAATCTAGCAATGATTCAAGTTGTGTGATTAGCATAATTGTTTTTCCTGTCATTTACTTTCTTCTTTTTAATTTTAGTTTTATTATTCAACATTTTATTTCTTATTGAATGAGCTTGATAGTATAGAATATAATCATATAGAATCAGTGTTAGTTGTTGGTATTCTTATGCATATATTTTTTCGATTGCCTTGAAATAAAAAGATGCTCCTCGGGTTGATAATTAATGTCTAGGAGATTAGTTGTTTTATTTATTTATTAAGCAATTAATTTTACCCAACATTTTGGTGTCGTTGCCGGGGAGACAGTCAAATTTCACTACCACACTAATATCTGGTTGTAGATGCATACCTGACTTCGTGAGAGCTGGATATTGAAGACGGGAGGTAAGAACCTACATGTGCATCCTGGGAAACTAGTGATGGGTCTACCCTCAGTAGTGAGGCTTAGGTCATATAGAATGCACTGATAGAAGTAGGAATTTTAGAGGTAGAATTTTGAAAAAATCTCATAATTCCACTCAAGTGGTGATGTAAGCACCACCCATTTCACTAACCAATTGATAGGAACATTTGAAGGGGGAACCTTAAAGAAACACATGAAGAACATCTTCTATTATGTTAAGAAATGAGTCACATTTCTACTTTTGAATTCCCTATCAAAGCTCTAAGAGGAATGACACAAATGCACATAATTCCCCCATCTTCTCTACCAAATTTTCATGGTTTGCTGAACAAAGACCTAGATACATTTTTATTTGAGTTTGAAGTAATTTATAGAGGATGTGATTATTGTACTAATGATCAAAGGTTGAAAGTGTTTTCTCTTACTCTAAAAGGAGCATCGCTCCGATGGTTCATGAGCTTTGGTGGGAACTGCATCCAAACATGGGAGGACATGAAGAACGTATTGTTGAAGAAGTACCAAGACTATTGCAAGGTCAGTGAAGATATTTTCAATATGATACAATGGGAAGATGAAATCTTGGAGGACTATGTAGAGCAAATTCATTACAACCTTCAAAAATCAAAGCATAAGCATTTGAAAAAAGAGATCTTAAAAACACTCATTCTTAAAGGAATCAAAGATGAATTTTTAGAACTCTTAAATATAATGAGAAAAGGTGATGTTTTTCAGTTATCATATGATGATGTTTGTGAATTATGCATAAGGTATTTAGGACGAATCTTTAGGGCTAGTAATAATTCTAGAGAAGTTTCTTCTTTCTTTTCCAAATCTACTACAAGAACAAGAGATATAGGAGTTGAAATCAATGATTTATTTGAACATTTTAAAACTAATTTTATTAGCTCTCTAAATTCACAATTGGATGTTTTGCAGGTTCAGAAAAATCACAAAATTGAAGAAGTGTTTTTCCCTCATTTCCAAAAGGAGCATCCCATAGATAATCACTCTTCCTTATCTAGGATGGAAGTAGCATATCAAAGAGATGGGGAAGTCGTAACAAGGTCAAAACCATGGAAATCGTGGCCTACATGTATGGTTCAAAACACTTCCTCTCCATTTTCTTACTTTCATAATCCATTATGGAATACTCATGTGTTAGGGCAGCCAAGTCAATCTCAATATAACCTCCACCAATCTTGTCTACATGTTTGGCATGGTTCATCTTATGATTGCATGACTATTCTCCCTCATCTTTTAGCAAAAACACATCATCCATATTCTTCACCAGCTCTTCCACAACATCTTTCTTGTCTATAAAAACCTTCCGCACAACCCAATCAACTACATCATCAAAATCCTTCATGCCCTACACAATTTCCTGCTCAACTCATTCCACACCCTCACCATAATAAACCAGTACAACATGCTTACACTATTGAACTGAAAAATTTACCTACCCTTCCCACCCATTCTATCTCACATGCACCATTGCAAAAAACTTATATTGAGATTGGGAATGTTTCAAATCCAAAAATTGTAGAAGTTATGGAAGAAAATGAGGGTTCTTCTAGTCTGGGTTAACAAGCCATTTTAAAAACTCAAGAACTTCATGGTATGATGGCTATGGTAAATCAGGAAAGTAAAGGATATATTGAATATTGGTTTCACTCCATTTGTTTCCAGCTTCATTCCATACTTCAACAAATTTTGGCACCACCTTTTCGAGGGAAGTTGGTTGTTCATACTCTACTATTTATTAACATGCATTTTTCAAATTTGGGTATGCACATACTTTAAGCCTTATTTCGAAAATGGAACCACTGAAAGTACTCTTATACGTAAGAATATTCATTTTTCAAAGCATATTAGGTTAGTGTAGCAAATAAAATAAACAAGTACATAAATAAATAAATTTCTTTTTATGAAAAAATAGTTGTTTTTCTTGCAACACACTATGAAAATCAACATCGGGGATAAATATTTTAATTTATTTGTGTATTTAGATGTATTATATTTAAAACAACAATTCTAAAAGCACTGATATTCATTTTTATCACCAATTTGGATAAATTGCTTGAATATCATATTTTTTTGGCTTGCGAGCTTGATGAAAGTTCTGAAAACATAGTCAGGACAGTCATGTTTTGAAGGACCAAAAGGGAATATTTTTAAAACTTGTTTCTATCATACGTAGCCCTTTACGTATACTTTCCAACCCAATTTTAATCACTCAATTTGGATTTGAAACGAAGAACTTATAACCAACAATTTGAGAAGGTGTCTAGTAGGTAGCTCCGGAACAGAGTTGGGACAGTCAACTTTTAGAGGCCTAAATGACCATATTTTTAAAACCTGTTTCTATGGTATATTTCTCTATGAATCTAGTTTACAAGAAAATTTGAATCACTCAAGTTAGATATCATATGAGGAAGTTATGACCAAAATAATGAATGTCTATCGTAAACATCCACTTTTAAAACTATGTTTTTCCCGCTGTTCATTAAAGTATTTGACCCATCAATTATTCTTGTCTTCAAAACATATTTCTATTTGAGATAAATAAATTAATATTCTTTCATTTCAAATTTGAATTATCTCAATCCGTCATGAAATGAAAAAGGTATGATTAAAATATCCACTGTCCGTCTAAGCTAGGAAATAAAAAATGACTCTGTTATGGAGGGCATCCTAAGTAAATTTGATAGATAATCTCATGCAATTTTGAAAACTTGTTTCTATTAGTGATATACCTTTAAATTAGCTCTCATTTTTCTTTTGAGTCACTCAAATCGGACGAAAAAAAAAGGAGTTATGATTAAAACACTGCTGGTTATTATGGTTGACCACTACTCTCACGCAGATGACAAATAATTTTTTTCTTTGTTTATCTTTCCGTGGATTTGTTTTACAAAGTAACCACTTGTTTTTTTCCATATGTATTGAATTATGAGAGCCTTATCACCTCTCTTCTTCCATGATTTCATGTTTTATTGTAGGTAGACACTCGTTTTTTTGCAGGTCCTAGGAGAATAAAGAAGATCAATTTATGAGCGAGCGATTCTTGAAAGAAATGTTAATTCATTACTTAATGGATTCATAACAGAAGAAATGGAGAATTGATTTCCATTTGAATATTCATGTCACTACTTCCTAAACATTTTTCCAACAGATGGTTTTCTTCCATCGACAAATTGATATTCCCTTAGGAAATAACATCATCACTGTTGTAACTTAATTAATTAATTAATTTATTGTTTTTAAATAAAGTGTTGCTTCTTTTATGATTTCTCTTATGTTTTTGTGTTTTAGGTGTTTCTTCCTTCAAAGTTGTAGTTTTCGCTCCGTTGGCGATTGAACAACACTTTTGTGTGTCTTATTTTCGCTGTTCAAACGATTGAACGATTGATGTTCAATCGATTGAACAACACTTTTGCGTGTTTTATTTTTACTGTTCAAATGATTGAACAATTTTTGTTCAATCAATTGAACAATACTTTTGCGTGTTTTATTTTTGTTGTTCAATCAGTTGAATAACACTTTTGCATGTTTTATTCTTGTTGTTCAAATGATTGAACAACAATCGTTCAATCAATTGAACAACACTTTTGCATGTTTTATTTTTGCTATTCAAATGATTGAACGATTGTTGTTCAATCAATTGAACAACACTTTTGCGTGTTTTATTTTTGTTGTTCAAATAATTGAATGATTGTTGTTCAATCAATTGAACAACACTTTTGCGTGTTTTATTTTTGTTGTTCAAATGATTGAACGATTGTTGTTCAATCAATTGAAAAATACTTTTGCGTGTTTTATTTTTGCTCTTCAAATGATTGAACGATTTCTGTTGAGTCAATTGAAAAACACTTTTGCGTGTTTTTTATTTTGGTGCTCAAATGATTAAACGATTGTTGTTCAATCGATTGAACAACACTTTTGCATGTTTTATTTTGTTGTTCAAATGATTGAACGATCGTTGTCCAATCGATTGAACAACACTTTTGCATGTTTTATTTTTGTTGTTTAAACGATTGAACGATTGTTGTTCAATTAATTAAACAATACTTTTGCATGTTTTATTTTTACTGTTCAAATGATTGAACGATTGCTGTTCAATCAATTGTACAACACTTTTGCGGGTTTTATTTTTTTGTTCAAATGATTGAACGATTGTTGTTCAATCAATTGAACAACACTTTTACGTGTTTTATTTTTGCTGTTCAAATGATTGAACGATTGTTGCTCAATCAATTGAACTTCACTTTTGCTTGTTTTATTTTTGTTGTTCACATGATTGAACGATTGATGTTCAATCAATTGAACAACTCTTTTGAGTGATTTATTCTTGTTGTTCAAATGATTGAATAATTGTTGTTCAATACACTTTTGTGTGTTTTATTTTGGCTGTTCAAATGATTGAACGATTGTTGTTCAATCAATTGAACAACACTTTTGCATATTTTATTTTTTATGTTCAAATGATTAAACGATTATTGTTCAATCAATTGAACAACACTTTTGTGTGCTTTATTTTTGTTGTTCAAACGATTGAACGATTGATGTTCAATCGATTGAACAATACTTTTTGCATTTTTGTAAGAATAATTGTGATTTCTCCTTATTGTTTCATCGCGAGTCATTTTGTCATTTTTCTTTCTCTTTTATGTTTTGAATAAAAGAACTAATTGGTTGGATTTGTGCCTAAGATAAAGAAAAACAGTGATATTAATACCATTATGATTTATAAAACCTTTTGATGGTCATGTTTATTCCGAAGCTGACATGTTGCACCTATATAATGACTGGTTGAATATCTTCTCTTTGGACACATCATAAAATAACTTATTATTCTAATACCATGCTAGTTTATCTTTTACAATTTCAAATGGATAAATCCCTTTGATATGATGATATGGGGGGAAAAGCATAACTTTCATCGACATTTTTTTTACTTCTTACGCTATCCTTGACTCTTAAGGAGTAAATGAGCCTCCCTCTCTTTACAATAAAAGCATTCAAATATAAAAATATGAAAATTGTACAATAATTGTCTTAAAGAGGATAGGGGGTCTCATCATGAGCCAGCCTACCATGATCATAAGAGTGTAATAGGTGACATTCCTTTATGGCCACCACACCAAAGTAATGACCTTCTTGATAGTTAAAATCATTAGAGGGACAGGGGGTCTCATCACGAGCCAACCTGATCACTTTGTTATATCCTAGTGAATGGCACTATGATTATCTAGTTACCATGTTAGCATAATGGTCTTTTTATAGCAATAAAAAAACAAAAAACCATCTAAATACTAAATGGATGACTTTCACTCATTTTTGGGGTTAAAAAGCAACCCTATCGAGGCTATGAACGCGTGCTGGCAGTAGTGGCTCTCCTTGTGGTATTGAAGTACTATGTTACACTGCCACATACTCTCTATCCTATTACCCTCTATGGATTCATTTCTAAAGGATAATTTACCATTTGAACAACATTTCTAATTCAATTAGCCAACGTGCATGGTAAATTATATCTTTATACGCATTATATCATTATTGTCCAATCACTCTACCACCCGTCATTAACATCTATTGCCAGTCATGCGTTCGTCACTTTTCCACCTAAGGTAAATATCTATTTACATAATGATCTAATATATGTTTTAATATTTTTTTAGGCATTTCAAATATTTTGATGTGTATTGCTTTAATTGCCTTCGTCGTATTTTACGCCACTTTTATTTGATTGGTCGCAAGCCTACATTTATGAATCCTCAACGTCGTTTCGCTTTTTCCTATGATTTATGTCATGGACGCCCTTTTCTAATTGGAGGGGGGAAGGTATGCATTATGGGATAACATGCGATATAATTACTGAACTCTGCCATAACTTGCTCATTTGACAAAATATTATTATTTCATTTATACAAAGGTTTTTTCTTATTGAAATTTTTGTATGCGACTTATCTGTTGTTGTTCAAAACTAAAACTGTGGATTCAAGAAAATTGCATACAGAGTAGTGAATTGTTTATAGGAGAACAACAAGTATGGGGGGAAACTCTATTCGCAGTGAGTCCACACTATTGCAACTAACATAAGAGGCTCAAGCAACTCGCAAACCAAATGTTCTTCCACGGATTCCACCTTTTGCATCACTTTCAACATCATCTCACCCAACATCAGCTTCAACAAATACCAATCCATACATGTCATTCCACATTTTTTCGGAGGTAAAACTTGAAGTAAAATAGCATAAGTTTTTGATTTATTAAAAATTTAGGAGGATTTCATGAAAATCCATTGAGCATTATTTATCATCATTCATTCCACATCTTTACCACTTCCCATTTTCAGAGACACAGAAGCTTTCAATTTTAGGGAGTGTTACTTTCATTCATTTATTTATTATGACATGCCATCATCCACCGATCTCTTTATTCATTCTCAAAACCTCTCTTATTCCATTTTGTTTTACACCAAGCATAGATTTCAACCACAATTGTAGCAACCACCTCGATTTGTTTTCTAGTATTGCATGAGGGCATGTTAATTCTCCAGTTTGGGGGAGGAACTACTACACATGATGGATCTTTTCTATTTTTTTTCTCATTTAAGGCATACAATTTCATTTTTATACAGTGAAGAAATTGATTTGTGCATACCTTTAAAACTATAAACTGAATTCTTGTGATTTTTGGACAGCAAAGAGGTATCCTTAAAATACACAAACTTAGAAAATTTCAAATTAAATTAGTTTGCAAAATTTCAGACACCATGCACTATCACCTAAAACCATTTTGCTTATATCTCATGATAGGTGCATCAAAACGATATGATTTTTGGACTAGAGAAGCATTAATATAGTAGAAATCTTCTTGCCAAATTTTAGCAAAATCTAGTTTGTAGCTTTTGAGAAAATGGTTAATGAAGTTTGTCGTTACTTATATCATATTTTGCTGCAACTTCATATACATATGGTTGAAATTCAATGTGAAAATTGTTACGCCTTCATCAACATTGCTAAAATTGAATATTCATTATTTGAGGAAGAACTCATTTGTTCTATCACTTTCATGACTTGGGATGAATATTTTTTATAGCTTGGTTAATACAAAGGCTTTGGGGTTGCATGAGGACATGCAACATATTGAGTTTGGGGGTATGTTGGGCCACTAATTTGTCATTATTATTATCATTTTTTGACACCTATGTCACCCATTTCTACAATTCTTTATCACATCATTTATCATATAATTCCATTTTATAATTATTTATGCTCTTACGGATAAATACTAATTTTCTCCTTTATTTTTAATATATGGATGATTATTATGGATGGTTTTACCAATGATGGTTTACTAATGGATTTGTTGTAACTTCACTCATGATTTTAGCCTCCAAGATCTTTTCCATATTGCAAATTTGATCTCTAACTCACAATTAAATATTCCAACTCAGAAATTCGTTGGAATAAGAAGTGACAGTTTTGCATTAGACGTTTTGGACAAAGGAAAGAGAATCTAGAAAATATGGAACATGGGTTTTGTCCAAAACGGACAGAGTTAGTTTTCGCATTTACAGTTTTCTAAAATTCGGTTTGTATTAAGAGAAATAGAAGGTTCTTTGAAGACGATTTTATCAGATTTGTTGTTGCGACTGTTTTCCAAATTCTTCCAATTGCAATACCAAATTCGACTTGTTCTTGTTGAATGTTGATGGAAAGATATTTCAGATATGATATTGCTGATCAATTCGTTTTGTACAATCCAAATTTGTAATGGAAATCATTTTGTAATCATCTTTGTTGTAACTTCCCTTTGCTCTGTGTATTTAAATGAAAACAGAGATCAAAGAGGAGGATAATATGAGGAGAATTAGAAGAGAATTAGAGGATAATTGAGAAGGATAATTGTGGAATAATGAGAGATAATTAGCAGATAGGAGATGGACAATTCTTAGATAGGATGTAGGAGAATAGATAAGAGATAAGAGATGAGAGGATGAATAATTGTTGAATTTGAGGCAAACCCAAGAGCTTCGTTATGCTGTAATTATTTCTCTAATATGTTTTAATGAAGGAAGTTATCCATTGAGTTCTACATCCGTTATTTGTAATATGATTTGAGCTATTTCTCAAGGTGCAACTGAGTCTTGGGTAGTTGGGCCCACTACCTTGGATGAGGTGCTTCCTTGAACATGTAAATTAGTTTACTTATGTGATTTTTTATTTGAATTCCAATTGTCATTCCTTAAATTTGATTTCATTTCTTTGAACTAATTTGTTGTTTGCTGCATTTTCTAGATTTGTTATTTCATCCAATTTCTAGATTTCATTTAATTTGTTGCTCTAGATTAGCATTTGAAAGATTAAATTTCCAATTCAACAATGTGTGGTTTAATATAGAAATGATTCAAATTGTGTGATTAGCATAATTGTTTTTCGTGTCATTTACTTCTTTTTAATTTTAGTTTTATTATTCAAGTCTTACATTTTATTTCTTATTGAATGAGTTTGAGAGTATAAAATATAATCTTTAGAACCAGTTTTAATTGTTGGTATTGTTATGCATATATTTTGTCGATTGCCTTGAAATAAAAAGACTCTCCTTGGGTTGATAATTAATGTCTAGGAGATTAGTTGTCTTATATATTTATTAAGCAATTAATTTTACCCAACATAAAATTTTTTATTGAGATGAATTGTTTTGATTCAAAGGCAAGAGTCCTCCGCAAAGAGAAAGGCGTTGCAAATATTGTTGTGATGCATTAAAGGTAAATATTGTTATTTGATGTTGGCATTAGGTTGATGTATTTAATCACTACTTCTAGATGAAAATAATATTAGATGGATTATTTATTTTTGTGCTCTAATATTCAATATATTAATAGTTTGGAAATGAATGAGTGGAAGGCAAAGAGTCAAGCGAGTTCACTTCATATTCCTATGTGGGATACAAACAACGAGCAAACTATCTTTATAAAATATGTGATTTTGGAAGGCATTGAGAGGTTAGAGAATAAGATAATGTGAGGGAGTTGATTGAGGTATTATCCATTAGTTACCTAACACTTATGAAGTTGATGTGAAGTAGATTTGAAGAGAAGAATATGCAGAAATGAAGATGGAGATATACAGAAATTATGACTAGGTAAACCAACACATTGTTAATTCTTGTTTTCATTAGGAGATGGTATTCGCCTTTCAAGTAGTGTATTGATAAACATTAAGTTGGAGCTTATTGAGGTAGGAGACTCCTATGGGTTCTAGCCTACAGAAAACATATGGGAGTTGGAGATTCCTTGCAGTTGTATCTTGCATAAAATTTAGGTAGCAACCTCTTGTAGGTTGGAGCCTATAGAAAATCAAATGTAATAAGGAGTAGGAGCTTGCCTTCACATCAAAACAATAATAAAATCATGGTTTTATCCCTTTATGGTTTTTTCCATATATCTGGTGTCAATATGTGTTGTTATTATGTGTTCATGTTATGTTGTGGTTTTCTTATTACTCGGTGTTCACATATTCAATGTGTTCGTAATTATTTCTTAAGTTTCTCATGTAATGTTTCAATTAATGAGCTTAATGAGAAGAAGGTTAATGTTCGTGAGTATGCTAAATTGATTCAACTCCCCCTCACCTCAGTTTAGTGAAATTTTCATCAAATGGGTCTTCGCAAAGTCAAACAAAACCCACTTTGCTTAAATAAAAATTCAACAAAGGAATCAAACTAATAAAAAAACCTCTTATTTTTGTAAATAGATCCACAAAATTTTTCTTTCAACTTTGGAGACAATGTAGCCACTGCAACTTCAAATTGGATGCAAAATAATTATCAACTCATTTTTTAAAAGGGAATTGCATCCACTAGGGTTTATTATCTCCAAGGCATGCATCAAATCTCATGTAGTCGTTGGAGCAATCATAGCTTATTCATATTGAAACATGGATCAAACTTTGCGGTTTTTCCCACCCATTTTTATCTTCGTCTACTTCAAACAAATGCCAAACAATTGGGACCTATACTACCACGTTTTCCATGTCAGGCAACTTGTTTGGGGGTGATAGTTCCTTTGGTGCATCTTTGGGGCTTCAGTAATCAACAATCGCCTAAATCACTTCAGTTTTATAATGGAACTTCGCATAAACAACAAATGTGGCCATTGTTCACTACCCAACAAGGAAACAAAAAGCACAACAAATTCAATTCCCTCTCCAACATTTTCCTTGCATTTAAAGATCACTTCACTTGCAAACACTTCCGTAAAAGACCGATTACCCACAAATAAGCCAGGAGTAATTCTTATATGATATTATCCATGTAGAGATCAAATGTGGAATACGAATTTAACTAGTAGGCAGAGGCTAATCTCTCATTGGAAAACACAGAAGATTCTCTTTAGTGAGTAACACAATAGCATATTTTAAGTAAATTAGGTCTTGGATGTTCACTATAAAACAAAAAATAGAACCTTGCAACAAAACTTGCATATGCTCTCACCCTCATATCAAAATTTGTATTTGTTGAGTTTTTCAACAAAACTGAAGCACAAAGTAGAATTTAACTACTTCAACTAGTCATATTGAATACCATTGTATATTACCTGCACACATAAACCCTCTCGTTTCACAAATTCCCACACAGTGAATAAATACACATAGCGAATAAATACACACACTCAATATTACTACATAGTAAATTTGGTCATGAATAAACTTCTTTAAACATTGAGAATGTACTATTTGTCTCCTTATTCTACCCAAAATCCATAGATATAGAACACAACCACAATCCAATCCTATCTAACAACCTCTCATCCAACAAAAAAAACCTCTTCCTCGTTACATTCAAAACATTTACTAACAATATTCAAACTAATCTAGATCCCAACAAGTAGGTATGCTATCCTAAACTAGACAAAGTCCTCTATCCTTATCACTAAAACTCAGCTCAAATCAGATAAATGATCTTAAGTTATCTCTAGCAACAAAGCCAATACAATCTCTCACACCTCACCATTCTCTCAACAAACCGATTTGACCTTACTTAAAGAAAATAAAACAAAGAATTTTTGCTTTCCCTAATGCCCATGTTTCCAAGCTTCCAAGCTTGAAAATTTTCATGGACTCCTCTCCATGAGGTCTTCAATATAGGGTTCATTTTTTGTAACAGTGTAGTTATCAAACATGTTGAATCTTCGATAGGATGGTATTTCCATTTCAATTGTCTCCTTCTTCATTTTCTTCCCAAAATCCTTTGTGACTCTAGACTTTTGCTATTCGACTTGATTTTTACAATGAAGGTATTGTTATGTCATCGAAGATTCCATATCTTATATTGGTTCTTTCCGTTTGATTTACTATCTTGTTGTTGCCTTATTATTTTATGCACCCTTCTAGGATCCCAACTTTTCATTTGTCACCTTATCATCTTACTTGCAAACTCAATTTCAACCTACTGTATTTCATTATCACTTCCTTTTTTGATCTCATCATCAACTTTAATATATAAATCTATCCTTTGTTGGTACACATCCCTGTTATCCATATCTTGTGTCATTTTTGCATACAATGTTTGTATAACTCTTGTTATTTATTTACCATATTCATGCTTTAGAATTTCTACTCCATCATAGGATTCATGGTTCTCATATCTCCGAGAATAATCTATCAAAATACGTTATTTTCTTGCATCATTACATCAAATCAATGTTGATGTGGAACAATTGTAGAAATCCTTTTTCCATGCCATCTATTATCAATTTGAAAAAGAGAGAACTATTCATATTAGGGGAGTTTTGAGGTCTAAAATGGACCTCCTAAGGAAATTATAAAATAATATTGGAAATAATAAAATAGGATTAGTTTACATCATCAAATTTTATAGGGGAAAAAGGAAAAACTATTTTTTCAACTTATCTCCCTATGGGTTTACTCAAATTTCGAGCGACAATAGTTGTTGGATATAGAATTTTATTCCTAATCCAAGGAGTACCGATGTTGCATACTTTTGATGGACCTTGCTATAGGAAAAATGATAAATACATGAAAAACGTGATTGCACGGTCCATCAAAAGTATGCAACATGGGTACTCATTGGATGAAAAATTAAATTTTTCATCCAACGAGTAATCCCGCTTGAAATTTGAATAAAACCTTAGGGAGATAGGTTGAAAATACGAGTTGAAAAAGTAGTTTTATTATTTTATTATCATTTAATCTTTTTACTTTTTTTTACTCAAAAAATTGTGAATCATCTTCCATAGTACATCATCATCTTGAATCTTATTGATTCTTAAAAAATTTATTTTGGTTGTACATTTTTCTTAGGAGGCCCATTTTAGACCTCAAAATTCCCCTAATGAACTTGCCATTACCATTACATTGCTCAAAAATTTCCTCATAATCATAGGTTGTCTCTTCTTACAACTAACTATACCTTCCTTCTTTCCTTTTGTCAATTTCATATTCTAATTTAGTTCTTAGCTGAAATTTGTTGTCTTCGGTCTATTGCATACCTTCTCTTATCACAAAATTTAAAACAATCTTCATTTAATTCTGATTTATTTCTTTCCTTTAAAACCTATTGGTTGTATCTCATAGTTTCATCCTCATTGTCATCCAAGACAATGTTCTCCTTTTCCAATTTTGATTTTGCATTGTGAATATGAAATCCTTGGTTCATTATCCTCTCTTCCAAGAATTCCAACTCCTCATATAATTTAGAAAAATCTTCTTGAATTGTATTTATAACCTCTATACAATATCCATCACATGGATCTTCTACCAACCATTCCTCCAATAAGTCTACCTCTTCATTTTTTCTTGCTTTCCCTCGTGTAAATTATCATTTACAATTTCAAAAATTGAGACCTATTTAAACATGTCTTCATGAGGTATTTCCTCATCCTCAGTTCTTGTATAATTACTATGACACAATGTTGTTCCTTCGTCTTCTATATTTGTAAAATTGTTGGTAAATTATGTTGTTTCACTTTCATTTAAAACATAAATTCAATTATTTTTCCTTATGGTTTCTTCACAATTTCCATACATATAACAGTTATGATTTTTAAAATCACAAAATTCTGGAATTTTTGTTGCTATCAACATCATCATATACTCCTCCATGTCTTTCATAATATCTCCATTTTGGTCCTCTCATGAAAATTCCTTTGTCATCAAAGGTTTCTTATCATTCTGGTCATTGTAATAAGTTCTATTGTATTAATCTTTTCTTCTTGTGTCAACTTCCCTCTCAAATTCAAAATCACTAAAAACATGTTCAAATTACTCCTCAATCTCAACCATTTCTTCAAAAAGTTTCAATTCCTCATCAAAATGTACAATCACATTTTCAAATTGTTGATCTTCACCTGCAAACACACAAATTGTTAGATTTAAAAACATGATACTTTTTACTTGATGTATCAACTATTACATCTTCTTGATGATCTCAACTAGATGATCTCAACTACTCTGATAGTTCATCAATCTGCCAATGAACTCCTCTTCAATTTTTCTAATTTCCTCTTCATCAAAGAACAATTCTTGTTCAAATTTACATATGAAGACATCCATTCCACACTCAGATGCTTTGAGTTCTTCTTCCAATTTGATATACATCTTTTGTCTCAGCTTCTTTTGCAAAGAATTCCATCTCACTTTCTTCTTGCTCATTATCCAACCATAACTTTGATAATCTTGACTTTCTTGTAGAACTTTTTTCGCATGATTGAGTTATGTTCTTGACTCAACCATCTCCTTCTCAAATTCTTCATCACTCATTCCTTTGAGTCCAACTGCTTTGGCACTTTTCTTCTTTTTCTTGTGACATTCCTCTGAACCCCATCTATTACTAATAACAACCATATTCATCTCTTCATCTTGTGAACTCTCCTTGTTCACTAGTGAGCTACAACAAGCCATTATTTTCTCTCTAACAAGTTGGATAATTGTCACCCATACAAATTCATCCTCCTCGTACCTTCTTTTCTCCAAGTTGTCTGCAATACAACCTTTTATTGAGAAATCTTGCTCCTCAACTTTCAAAGTTGTGGGGGGCTACTGCATATTCAATGACTCACTCTTCTTAGTTTTCAACAAACTTATTTTGTTGTTGGTTTCTATCAACATTTCTTCATATAATATCTTTTCCCGCTCCTTATTTTACAAATCTTACTTACTATGGTATTCACTACTAATTCAGTCCTACAAACAAAATTCTTTAAATGACCTGGTTAGCATAAACATCATATTCGATTTAATAATATCTATAACAAGATGTCATATTCAACAATATTTCTTGGATCTACATACTGAACCGGTTCCTTTTCAACCAATAGACTTTTTTTTCCTAAAGTGCATACCAGTGTTTCACTTCCATGCATTTATCTCACTTTCTTCCTAAGAATCCTACTTTTCCCCCTCTTACTGTAAGTTTTTTCTTCCCCTCAACCTGAAAATTTTAATTCTCTATTCAAATCAATGAATAAAATAAAAATGTTCCCCAATCAAATTTCATTAAACCTGATCCTTCACAATTTTTCAAATTCCAAACCACCACTGTCAGTTCTGAAGTTTGGCCCTTACCTCTTTTCATTGCCAAGTTGTCTTCAAGCCTAGAAATTCCATTTGTACATGGATCAATTCTTCTTGACATGCATGCATCTCCACTATCAATTCATTTCACTTTCAGCTGTAGTGTAACTCTGAAATAAAATCTGTTATTCTGGCTGCATCACCAAAGAGTTAACATGATCTGGTAATCTTCGAAGAAAGTAGCTTCTCTCATACCAATCTATGCAAGTGTTAAAGGGAATTACAACACACTTTCCACATCCATACTAGTTGATAAGGAATTTAGAACTGAAATGGGTCTTAGAAAAGTGAAAAGAAACCCATTTTTCTCAAAAACAAATTCAACAAAGAAATCAAAATAATAAAAGAACCGTCATGATTGTAAATAGATCCACACAATTTCCTTTCACCTTTGGAGACAACGTAGCTACTACAATTTCAAATTGGATGTAAAATAGTTTTCAACTCAAGTTTTGAAAGGGAATTGCGCCAGCTAGAGTTTATTGACTACAAGGCATGTATGATATCTAATGTAGTTATTAGAGAAATCATAATCTATTTAGATTGAAACATGGCTAAAATGCCGAGGTTTTTTCCACCCATTTCCATCTTCGTATACTTCAAAGGAATGCTGGACAACTTGCTGGAGCATGTTAGTTCCTCTAGTGTGTGGTTGGGGCTTCACTAATCAACTATCATCAAAGTCGTTTCAGGTTTCAAATAGATCTCCACACAAACAACAACTATGGCCATTGATCAGTACCCAACAAGGAAAGAAAACGCCCAACAAATTTGATTCCCTCTCCAACGTTTGACTTGCATTCGAATATCACTTCACCTGGAAACACTTCCATAGAATACCATTTTCCCACAATTAAGCCAGGAGCAATTCTTATATGATATTAATTCACACAGAGATCAAATGTGAAACAAGAATTTAACTGGAAGGCAGAGGCTAATCTCTCATTGGAAAACACAAAGGCTTCCCTTTAGTGAGTAACACAATAGTTTTTTAGTAAACTAGGTCCTAGTCATTCACTATAAAACACCAAATACAACCATGCAACAAAACTTCCACATGCTCTCACCCTTAGATCAAAAGTTTTATTTGCTGACTTTATCAACAAAACCCAAGAACAACGAAGAATTTAACTACTTCAACCAGTCAAATTGAATACCATTGTATATAACACACTCATATAGTAACCTTCTCGTTTCGCACATTCCCACATAGTGAATAAATACACACTAAATATTATTACACAGTAAATTTGGTCTTGAATAAACTTCTGAAAACACTGATAATGTACTCCTTGTCTCTTTATTCTACCTAAAATCCATACATACAGATCATGTATCTGTCATTTCTTCATTCCATCAGAGAACACAACCAGAACACAACCATAATCCAATCCTGTATAACAACCTCTCATCCAAAAACAAGCAATCGTCTGCCTTGTTACATTCAAAACATTTATGAGAAATATTCAAACTAATCTAGATCCCAATAAATAGGATATGCTAGCATAAAATAGACAAAGTCCTCTATCCTTATCAATAAGATTCAACTCAAAATGAGATAAATGATCCCAATTTATATATGGAAACAAAGCCATTAGAATCTCTCACACCTCACCATTCTCTTAACGAACTGATTTTCCTATTCTTAAAGAAAATGAAACAACTATTTTTCATTTTCCGTAATGCCCCTGCATTAGATCTAGAACTACTTTTAAAAATGAGTGTCTAGCTTTTGCAGAAAGATTAAATATACATCGAGATATTTTCCGTAATGCCCCTGCATTAGATCTAGAACTACTTTTAAAAATGAGTGTCTAGCCTTTGCAGAAAGATTAAATATACATCGAGATAGTACCATAACATATGAATAAGTAGAGTTACACAAGTTGAAATAATTTTTGTGGAAAATATCTAACATATAACACTCTTTTAGTCATGTGTAAATAATGATAGGTCTAAAAAAGGGATAGGGTTCCCCATAATAGAGACCCCTAGGTTATCTCTACAATATTTACAAGTCTGATATATATAGAGAGAGAGTATCTTCTTCCTAGGTACTTCAAAGCAAATAAACAAAACACCTAAATGTATTTATAAAAATTGTATTCTACATGTAAAAGGTAACTCTATGATATAGGTAAAAGAGGGAGCTCAATCTAAATTCGGGTTTTGTTGTAAGAAAAAAGAGGATAATAATTACAACAATATTTTCAAAACCTAAATTTATGAACAGTAAACTAACATGCATTCACATAAACATGAGTCTTTCAAGAATAGTAGAAAGATTATATCAAATTGTTGTATCCAAAAATTATCATTTCACTAATAAAAGACTATCCCGCAATATATGGGTAACTACAAAAAATAGTTGCATTTTATGAAGAAAGAAAACTATTGTTTTATTTTAAGAAGAGAAGAGATTACAATACCTATTGAAAGAATGTTCTAGGGAACAAGCAAGTTTTCAATGACAAATAAAGAAACTAGAAAATCATACAGTATAGAAGCTCCATACAAAATAAATTTCTCCAAATTGCTGACCAATGTGGCTACTACCAAATCCATTCAAAAATTTCCTTTTGTGGTAAAATATATACACATATATAACTCTAAAATTTTGCATAATATCCACACTATTTAGATCTGCTCATGGCCGGACTTAGGGATTCATTTTGAAATAGAGGAAATGGTTTTTCAAGCTAGAGTTATTAATCCTGAACTAGGACCTCTATTAAATATTTATAACAACATAAAGAACTTGTTTTTGATGAGAAGAAGTGGAAACCCTCATCACCAAAGTGCGATCTTCTAGAGGTATCCATAGCTACCATAGAACTAACATGCAATAAAATAAAAATAAGTGAGCGTATTGGAAACATTTTCTTGCTAAAGAAACCAAGTGTAAAATTTACCAATTGCCAGGGCCCATCACTTATACCTCTAGAAGAGACCCTGCAAGAAAGAACAAAAAAAAAAAAGTGACACCATGGGCCCTAGAGAAACCTAAGAAATAATGTGACTGAGAACTCAGGCTAATTAAAGACATTTCCTCTCTCAAAATTAAAAAGAAAAATTAGTCTTTTGAAATGGAATGTAATAATTTTTCACCCATTTACTTGAGATTTTGAGCTCATGAAGTAGGGGGAAAAGTACTGCAGATCCATAACCTTGGACACTCTAGAAATATGTTGACCATAAAACCCTCACATGGAAAAAAGACCACCACTGCCATTACATCAATGGGAGGAAGAAAGTTCGAAAAATCCTCTTGAAAATGAAAAATAGAAAGCACAACATGCATTTAAAAATAAATATTTAGACTTGCGAGTAGTAGGTTGTAGATGTTATACTGAGTAAGGCTACCAAGTGAAATTGAATATAAACAGGAACCTTGGAATAAACTTGAAAGTGTGCCCTAGTGATTTATAGAAAGATTGATAGTATTGCCCAGGAAATTCCATGAGGAAAAGTCAGATGGTAAAACCCTCGCAGAATAAGTTTTTAAGAGAAGGTACCAAGGGAATGAAAGTTAGGGTCGCAATATGGATATAATGGTGACCCTAACCACCACTAATGGAATCTTTGTCATCCTATCTTTAATATAAATCAGAACCATTCAAAATGACAACACGCCCTCAAAGGCCACGGGTGGAATCCATTTGGCGCCACATATACAACTACATGTAATTGTAACATGAAACAACATAGATGCAGTGGAAATTCCTCGTATGTTGGAGACGAAACACAATGTATCGAAGTAATCACAACATTCCTGTAAAGTGTGAGTCAAGGCTAACTCAATACAAATTATAACAAGAAATATGTACATTGATGTGAATAATGTAAGAACATATATATAATCCCCGGGTAGGTTAGGGAAGAAATATCGAAAAGAAAGTGACACCGTGGTCCATAGAGAAACCTGAGAAGTAATGTGACTGACAGCTGAGGCTAATTAAAGACATTTCCTCTCTGAAAATTAAGAAAGAAAAATTAGTCCGCTCAAATGAAATCTAATAATTTTGCACTGTTTACCTGAGCTTCCAAGCTCATGAAGAAGGGGGAGAAGCACTGCAGAGCCATTTCCTTGGAGACTTGAGAAATATGTTAACCATCAAACCCTCAAATGGAAGAAAAACTACCATTACCATTACATAAAGTGTAGGAAGAAAGTTAGAAAAATACTCTTTGAAAACGAAAAATGGGAAGCACAACATGCATTCAAAAAGAAACATTTAGACTTGTGAGTAGTAGGTTGTAGAGGTTACACTAAGTAAGGCTACTAGGTGAAACTGAATGTAAACATGAACCTTGGAATAGTCTTGAAATCGTTCCCTAGTGATTTATAGGAATATTGACAGTATTACGAAGGAAAGGCCATGAGGAAAAGTTACAAGGTAAAACCCTCACAGAATAAGTTTTTTAGAGAAGATAACAAGGGAATGAAAGTTAATGTCGTGGTAGGAATATAGTGGCTACCCTAACCATCACTAATTTAATATTTGTCATTTGATCTTCAATATAAATCACAACTATTCACAATGACAACACAACCTCAAAGGCCACAGGTGGAATCCATTTGTTGCCACATATACAACTACACGTAACTGTAACATGAAACATCGTAGATGCGGTGGAAATTCCTCATAGGTTGGAGCCAAACAAAATGTATTGAAGTAATCACAACACTCATGTAAAGTGTGAGTCAAAGCTAACTCAATACAAATTATAACAAGAAATATGTACATTACCATGATGAATGTAAGAAAATATATATAATCCCCAGGTAGGTTAGGACTCTTAGCCTAGAGTTCCCAAAATGCACAATGGCAGTCCATAAAATAATATAATGCATCAATTATGGTCCGTCGACAACATTTTACAACAAGGTAAGGGGGTGGTGGAATACATTTTGTAAAAGAAAGAATATTTATATATGTAAACGAAAGACTTAAAAAAAAGAGGAGAAACCATTGAAAGCATGGTGGCTATAATGAGCTTCAACAACAAATTATTCAGTATTTAAAACAAAACAAAAATATAGCATGTAATTCCATACAAGAGTTAAATTGGATATAGCGTCAATAAATATTACACTTCATATTAAAGGAAGGGTTTACACTACAAAGAAATATATTATTACATAAATGTATAACCACAAATCTAGTAAATGTGGAACCAAAATAATATGTAAATGTAAAAAATAAAATAAAAAATATCTATATAGTTAGGCATAATTACCATGACAATGTTTTTTCGAAAGGAGAGATGTTACAAGTGGTATCAAATCCGAGGTTTAAAATTGTGGTAAGGTGAGTTGAGTACAATATCATTAAGTAGTGAATAATCGTGTATGTACATGAAAATGAAAGTGCAAGATGGATGGACCAGAAAATACACATATGAGAGAGGAAGAAATCTACCTACACTTAGGAAAAAAAACACAAAATCCAAATGGGGAATAATTGGATATAATGAGAAATATGCAAGATGAGATAATGAATCTATGTGTGGGACATAAGAAGCTACTAAAGGCTAGTGCAAATTAAAATAAATTAATTAAAAATGTATAAGAAAAATCAAAAGGTGAAACTATCAAAACTATAAGAGATGAACAAAATCAAGAAGAAACATCTAAATGGAAAATTGCAGAGGAGGTAGTAGGTAGTTAAGGAGAAAAAAATGTTGAAGTAGAGGAGCATAGCTCCTCTAAAATGTAGAAGGAAGGAAAGAAACCAAATGTAGAACTTCACAGGGGGGAAACTAAAGAGGCAACTGAAGCCTAGTTACTGAAAATTAATAGATATTTCCAAGTTTATGACTACTCTACATAATTAAAGGCCAAGATCACCATATACCAGTTACAAGGAAAAGCATCATTATAGTGGGAATAAATGAGGATTGTCCACAATTTGGAAAGAAAACAGATAGATTGGGAAGAATTCTAGAAATGATTTAAAGGAAAATATTTAGTTGAGCATTGTTTCAATGATAGACTGAAGGAGTTTCGTGAATTAAAGTTTGGACAGATTTCAATGGATGAGTTGATAGCAAAGTTTACCTATTTTTTTTATATCTACCATATTTCAAAGAGGAAAAAGAAATGGTGCAGTGATTTATAAACTGTCTTCCACTTTCCTTCAAGGAAAGGATTGAATATGACAATTCGAAGACTATGGATGAAGCAATTAGGAAGGCCCAAATTTTCTATGAGAAATCCAAATAGAGGAGTGAAATTATAAAGTATTGGTCAAGTAAGAAGAGATATAGAATGCATTAGAGTGCGAGAAGTGGGAAATATGGACTATGTAAACATTCTGGCATAAATAACCAGAAAGGAAATTGGAATCGAAATGTTAATGAGTCAACGAGGATACCAAATTCTTATCAAAGAAGAAATCGTAAAGACAAAGAACCATTGAGGCGTTAGGGTTGTCAAGAACCCCATTTACTAAAAACTTTACCATATGTTAACAAAACAATACAAAATGTGCAACGTTCAAATGAAGTTTCAATAGTTAACAATGTGGCCAAAAGTATACCTCCCATTAACGTAACATTGGAAGTAAGATAGGAAAAAAATTAGTCCACACTGGAAGAACTTGAAGGTATTGTCTCTAACCAATTTGTTTTTTTATTGATAGATATTTTCACTATTTTATTCTATACTGGCGGTTGGGTAGTAGAGAAATGTAAATTTAAGACTCAAATAAGACAAAAAATATATAGAAACTTGTGGTTAGTGCAGTTAGCCACACGAACAAAAAGGAAAGTCACCCACTAGTTAAAAACATGTCAAGTGACTTCAAATGGAGTTTTGACTATTGTAAATTTAAATATATTACCTTTGGGATCCTATGATATGCTGATAGGGATGGATTGACTAGAGGGTCATCAACCAATTGTTGATTGTTTAAATAAAATTGTAACATGCATGACAACAAATGAAGTGCAAATTATTAATGGAATACCGAGACCTATTTATGTGCGGCGGGTAACAACTTTGTAGTTAAAATGAACTATGAGGAAGGGATGCCAACTTTTTTCTATCTAAGTAGAGGATCAAAAAACAAGAAAAGAAGGTAAAGTAGGTAAATTTGTGGATGAATTAGAAGTCATCTAAGAATACCCATACGTGTTTCCATATGATATTCCAATGCTACCACCTAAAAGGGAAATATATTTCTCTATAGAATTGATACTCACAGAAGCTCCACTGTCCAAGGCCCCATTTCATGTGAGAACGTTAGAACTTACTAATTAAAAATGTAGCTGCAAGAAATGATAAATAAGTGATATATATGAATTTGTGTGTCACCATGGGGTGAACTAGTTTTCTTTATCAAAATGAAAGATGGGACCTTCAGAATATGCATTGATTATCGCCATCTAAAAAAGTTAACTAACAAAAAAAAATATCCTCTCCTAAGGATTGATGACCTATTTGATAAAGTCAGAGGAGCCACAATATTTTCAAAAATAAACCTTACGTCTAGATATCACTAGCTGAGGATCAAGGAGGAAGACATTCCTAAGACAAATTTTTGGATCATTATGAATTTACTATCTTACCTTTCGTGCCTGCAAATTCCCCTGCCACATTTATGTGTTTAATGAATAGCGTGTTGAACAAGTTTCTGGAAAATTTTGTGTTAATTTTTATAGATCACATATTACTATGATTGAAAATGCTAGAGGAACACAAACAAAAATTAGAGATAGTATTGCAAACACTACGAGACCATCAATTGTATGCTAAATTCAACAAGTGTGACTTATACCAAGATAAGATACAATATTTTAGTCATGTCATATCTAAGGAAGGCATAGAGGTAGAGCCAGAAAAGATAAAATATATACTTGAATGGCTAGTCCCAAGGGACATGGCAAACATAAGATCATTTATGGGCTTAGTTGTGTATTATCATATATTTATAGAAGGGTTCTCAAGGATAGCGCACCCTAAAACTTCTTTGCAAAAGAAAGGTGTAAAGTTTGAATGGACACAAAAGTTTCAAGATAATTTTGAGAAGCTAAAACACATATTGATAGTTGCACCTGTTTTAGAAAAAGTGGATCCAAATAAAGGGTTTGTTGTGCATATCGATGGAAGTTTATAAGGGCTAGGGGGAGTATTAATGCAAGAAGAACATGCAATAGCATATGAATCTCACAAAGTAAAGGAACATTAAAAACATTATGCGGTTTATGACCTAGAGTTAGTGGTTTTTATACACACCCTTAAAATGTGGAGGCACAACCAAGTAGGCAAGAAGTTTACATTGATAACATACCGCATTGGCTTGAAATATTTCTTGATCGAACCTCACGTAAATGCTAGGGAGGCTAGGTGGATGGTATTTTTAAGCGAATATAATTTTGACATAAAACATATTAAAGGGAAAAGAAAATAGGGTAGTTGATGCCATAAGTTAGAATCCAAGGACGTTGCATGAGATTAAGGTGAGAAATATTGAAACATATTTTTCTGCACATATAAAGAGGGTAGTCGTAAGTGAGCAAAATTATTTAAAAATTTATGAACATGTAAAAGGTGAAAATGTACACAAAAAACATGGGGAGTATGAAATTAAAAAAGATGAATTGTTGTTATATAAAAAAAGACTCTATATTCCTAATGAACAAAAAATTTAGTTAATTCTGGTTGAATATCATAACACATGATATTTTGCACACCTAGGATACCAGAAAAATATCTCTACAATAAAAAAGGTGTTTTATTGGACTAGGATGAAAATGGAGGTTTCATAAAATACTTAACAAAATGCCAAGAATTCCAATTAGTGAAATCATAACAACAACATATGATCTATAAAATTCCATGGATATTCCACTCGACAATTAGTCACAACAAAGCTGGTAATATTATATTAAAAATTTGAAATTCTACACTATTATAGTTTTATTAGATTTCTAGATCTATAGTTTTTACTATAATTAGTGCATGCATGCGAATAGAAATTATACAAAAAATAGAGAACAAAAAATAAAATGTTACACATACACATAAGACACAAGATATCCTCTGGGAAACCATTTCAAGTGAAAACTCGATTGGAAGGTAAGGTCGCTCTGCTCTCTTTCTCTATCTGGAAACATGGTTTCATGTACAAAGAAGTATGGCTTGTGACCTATGGGATAATATAGTGCATAAATATTCTCTATGTGCTTTAACTCATATCCTCTCATATTTTTTTTCTCAGCTATGGAAGAAATGCACTTGAAAGAATGGAATGCCTCTTCCTCCTAGTGGCTCGGCTATTACACAACCCAATAGCCTACTATTCGTTAAGTTTGACTACCTCAACTCTTAACTATAGTTACAATATGGGCTCTTCTAGAGTATTTTACATCACAATCACATGGCTAGCCCCTTTTCGATGAATAATGGGGGCTGCTGTGGTATCCTCTGGAACCATGGTGGTGAAAACAAGAAGGTCAACTTCTAAGTGACATAACTTTTGCATACAAACTCTGATTGACACACTTCTTGCATTGTTGGGAAGATATATTTGTGAAAATAAATATGAAAAGGTGCACACTAAAACAATAAAGTTTTACCCCCAAAAAATGTCATTTCATGCCTCAAATCTCTCTTCTTGACCTATCATGGAATTCTCATAGAGTTTCAAATTATCAACATTCACAACTGAGTAAATATCAATATATGGTGGTAAAATGAGTCAATAGGCATTATCACCACTTTTTCCAATATCTCAAATGGGCTAGACCTCAAAGCCTTGATTTAATTACCTGGCGCCTACAACCTCTCCTTGTTCAATTGTAGCCATACTCTATCTCTCACCTTAAATGATTTCTATATTATGTGTTGATTATACCTAGCCTTATACTTCTCCTACGAATTCTGCATTGTTTCTTGTACTTGTAAATGGATTTTCCTGATCTTCTCTATAAATTTTCCAACCCTCAAAGCATATCTTGTAATATCTCCCCTCACTCCTCCTTGCTGCCCATAAGCAATATCTAAAGTTGAAGGTGGAAAACATCCAAAACAAGTTTCAAATGGCGACTTTCTTTCAGAAGTGTGGATTGCTCTGTTGTAATAATTTTGCATATATTCCAGATTTTCATGCCAAGTCTTTGGATGCTTCTAGTTGTATCACCTCAGAAGTTGCACTAAATTCCTTTGACTACTTTTGTCTACCCATTTGTGTGTGGATAGAATGTTATAGATATCTTCAACTTGTGTCCATATTCTCCCATCATGTAGTCCAAAATGCACTAATAAATATTGTATCCATGCCTGAAACGATGCTCCTTAGTATCTCAAAATACACCGAGACCTATCCAATGAACGAATTTGTTGCTTCTTGCTTGCTTATGGTTTTTTTATAGGGCATCAAAACACACATCTTGCTAAAACTGTCAACTATCGTGAACAGGTAGTCATGTCGCTTCCTGATTGTTGGTAAACCTCCCATAAAGTCCATCGAAATGCTTTCCCAAGGACGAGTATTATATACGTAAGGGACGATATAGACATTGTTTCCTATTGTTAGGCTTGTTGATACAACAAAGCATGCATCCTCTTATGAACCTAAATACCTTATTTTGCATCATGGTCCAATACACATACCTCTGCAAGTTAGCCATGGTATTCCCTAAACCAAAGTGCCCTGTAACCTTGGAGTTGTGAACCTCTCTAATCAATTGCAATCGCTCACCTTTAGGAACACATACCTTATCCATCCTGTAGAGTAACCCATCCTGGAGATGGTAGTAACTAACGTTGTCTTCATTGTGCACCTGAATATAACATTGCAATTGTTGATACACCTCCTTGAAGTCTTCGTCCCCGGAATATGCCTATTTGTATGCATCATGGGTGAATGAATCCATATGCATAAAATTCCTCAATGATTTTATCTTTGATGTGAGTGGCCTTGAAAGCATTTCAGCCAATTTGTTTATGTTTCCCTAGGCTTATACTTGATCACCAAAGGAAATTATTTTCAAAAACCCCTTTCACTTGTAATTCCTGGTCTACTGTAGCTTACTCTGGCCCTGCAAGTACTGTAGCGGTTGGTGATCTATGTGGATTATTGTCTCCTTTCCCATCAGATAGTGCTTCCACTTCTTCAGAACTTGCACCATGACATATATATCCTTGTCATAGGTAGGGTAGTTAAGAAATTCCCCATGAAATACTTTAGAATGGTAGCATATAGGCCTTTCTCCTTGCATCAATACAACTCCCATAACATATGCACTTTCATATGTCTCCACTTCAAAGGGTTGTTGCAAGTTTACTAACGCTAGAACTGGTGCCTGATTAATATTCTTCTTTCTCTTGTCAGAATCCTTCTTCTAACCTTTTCCCCACTGGAAACTCTTGGCACTTGTTGTCATGGCTTGGAGCAGTGTTGCTACTACCGAAAATAAGGCTATCAATTTCCTCAGGTACTTTTCTACCCCAATGAAATTCCTAACCTCATGAAAATTAGTAGGCACCAAACATTTCATGATGGCCTCCATCTTGGAAGGGTATATCTTCATCTCTCCTCCACAGACCACATATTCTAGATACACCAAATATTGTTGCACAAACTCACACTTCTTGAGAGTTTCTAGCAGCTAGTGCTTCTTCAATGTTTCTAGCACATGCATCAAATGTGAAATATGCTCCTCCTAGGTAGCACTCTATACGAGTATATCAAACAAATAGACAATAAAAATGAATATATAAAGGGTTCAATATATCATTCATAAATCTCATAAATATAGTTGGTGGATTACATAGGACAAATGGAATGACTAACCACTCATACAAACCTTTCCTCGTTTTAAAGAAAGACTTCTAGATATGTTCTTCTTTGACTCAAGTTATCCAGACTTCAATTCCATCTTGGTGAAGTATTTTTCTTGTTGAAATTGATCCAACAGATCATCTATCTGAAGTAAGGAGTATTCGTTCTTGAGTGTGATTTTTTTCAATGCCCTCTAATCTATACACATCCATCAAGCCCCATCCTTCTTTGGCACAATGATGATGGGTGAACCACATGGTGATGTACTCGGTCAAATGACACCTTGTTTGAGAAGCTACTGTAACTATTTCTTCACCTCACTTGCTTCTATAATAGACTTCTTGTACAGCCTGATATTTTGCAATGGGGAGTCCAACAATAGTTGGATCTCATGCTCCACCTCTCTCTTAAGTGGTAACCCTTTAGGCTGTCATAACACATCCATGTATGCATATAACAACTCCTCCAATTGTTGTTTTTGTTTCTTAGTATATCTGTCCATGGATGCCTTTCCTCTTACTGACTCCTTTATAGATTGTCTTTCCTTAAAAACAATAAAACATACTTCTTGGTGGAATTGATCAAATTTATTTGCTTGGTTGACACTTACTAATGAAATTTTTTACTTTCCTTTTTGCAATTAATGTTGAATGATTTTCCATCATTGATGATTTGATACTAGCTCTCTCTCCTCGTGAATATTGCATATTACATGTACATGTATGGAATCCTAAACCCAAATCCACATACATTAAGGGGAACCACATCTAGATCCACTTCATTAATAAAATCAACACTAATAGAAAATCTAATTTTACACTATTTTATTATCTTCATCTCTAAATCTTTATTTACCCATTCTAGTTAATATGGTTTTGGATGATCACAAATTTCGAGTCCCAACTTCTTTACCAGCTCTATTGCAATGAGATTCACCTACAATCCTGAGTGAAACAGAGCATCAAATTTTGTCTTCTTGACCTGTATCTTTATATGGAAGAGTTTGTCCATTTATTTCTCTTCCTATTGTCGAAGGCTACTCAGATTCACCTCCTTCTGCACTAATGTACAAACGATTTTTTCATCCATGTCCGAGTTTCTTTCAGCTTGGTTGTTTGAATCAGTGGCCATGAGATTCTTCTTATTATTATCTTTCTTCTCGTTCTTCAGTTTTAGCTCTGGATGCGACTTCCAACACTTCTTACCTATATGGCCATCAATGTTGTAGTGATTTCTATGATCTTTGCACTGGTGTGTTGTGGTTTTCATCTTTTTATATTCCCCCCCTTTTTCTTCTTCTTTCCCTCCTTGGAACCATAATGTTTCTCCTTCTTCTTCAATCCACTTGATTGTGCTCTCTTCAGGCCTATATTCTCTAGGTGTTGTGTATGTACACAAGCTCCATCCACAGATTTGAGCTTAAACAACATCACTTGTTCACTCAAATGGCGGTGCAAACTCCCCACATACTTAAGGAGTACATATGGGTTGTTTGGAGAGATACCCAACAAAAAAGTAAACTATCAAATGCGAACTGTAAACTCGAAACAAGAACTCTCGCTAAAAAACCCAAAAAATATAAAAAAAACAAGCCGGAAACAAAAAGTGTTGATGTTCAAATAACATCTTTTTTTAAGGGGAAAATTTTCAACATTTTTTTAAAAGAATAGTAAAAGCCAATAAAATCCAATTTTTTTGGTGCAAAAACCACCATGAAAATGAAAAGTGTTGATGCAGAAATAACATTTTTTTGGGTAAATTTTCAACATTTTTTGAAAAATGTTGTAAAAGCCTATAAAAACCAATTTTTTTGTGCAAAAAACACATGAAAAGGGTTGCTGCAAGAATAACTTTTTTCCTTTGTCGGAGTAAATTTTCAACTTTTTTTAGCAATGAAGTTAACGATAAAATATCATAACTCCAAAAAACCTTAAAATTTCATTTATTTCAGGCGCAAAATTAAAGATAAAATATCACGTCTCTTAAAAGCCTAAAAATTCTAACCATTTTCAACCATGGTGTTAAAGATAAAATACTTATAATTTTTTTCAACCATAGCATTAAAGATAAAATATCATGACTGAGAAAGACCTTGAAGTTTTGACAATTTTTCTATCATAGAATTCAAAAATGAAGATCATGACTACAAAAAACCTTAAGTTTTCGACGTATTTAAACCATGGCATTATGGAAAAATTATATGACATTTTTTTCTTCAAATAAAAACCTAAATGAAAGAGTCTTGATACCATGAGTAATTTCTTTTTTAAATGCTAAAAGTATAGTTATTTTAAAACTTTAATTTAAGACAATTTGACACAATACAACAAAATTTTAAAAATAAACCATCAAATTTACACGTGGTGTAGGCGAAATCAAATTATTACAATGAAAATTTACAAATCAACCATAAAATTGACACATTCTGAGGGCATAATTGATCCATTTTAATGAAAATTTTAAAATCAACTATCAAATTGACTCATAATGGGGTAAGGTTGCTACACGAGGATTGACATAGATCTTGCAAGAAAAAAAGATTAATAATAAATAATTATGTAAATAAATAAAATTGAAAATATATAAAACAAACAAAAATCAAAACATTAAAACATTAAAAAAAATTAAAGCTAAAACAAAATAACAAAAAGTTAAAAAAATCATAACAAGAAAATAAAAAAAAATATAAAAAAACACACAAAAAAATTTAAACATAAAAAATATTAATTTAACAAAAAAATTAATATATATATATGAGAGAGAATGAAAAAAATATATATATATCCAAAAACACCTAATAATAATAATAATAAATAAAAACAAATCTGCTAATTAAAAAACAATAAAAACATAAAAGAATTAACAATAAAAATAAATAAAACATTAAAATGGAATTAAAAAAAAAAGTTAAGAAAGTAAAAAAAAAAAATAAAAAACAATTTTTTTTAAATAATAAAAATAATTAAGAAAACTAAAATAAAAAATTAATAAAATACTATAAGATAAAAATTAAGAATTATATATATATATATATATATATATATATATATATATATATATATAAAACATTGATTTTGTTCTTTTAAAATACATTAAAAAAATCAAAAAGATGTTTCAAATAACTTAAATTAAAATAAAAAAAAAAACAAATTCCCGGCCAGGGCGAGTGCAGCATACATTCCCACTCTCCCTAACATTCAGCCCCTGGGTACCCCTAGGGAGGGATATTTGATTCCGAAAATTAGCCAAGGCCGCGTAGGGGCTCAGACGGACGCATGCATGCCCCTCCAACATTGCCCTTCTTGTGGAGCGACGTCTCAGCCTCCTTCAGTGCTCTTGGTCGATTCCCAAAATGAGCCAAGCCCACCAAAGGGGCTTGAGGGGCCTTGGGTAGTGCCCAAACTTGTGTTTTTTGTTATGTAATTTTTTTTAAATGTTTCTTTTTCATTTTTATTTTTTTAGTTCTTTTCTAATAATTTTTTTTTTTTTTTTTTTTTTTTTTTCAATTTATTTTTTTAATGTATTTTTTGTTTTTATTTTTCTTAAAAAACTATTCTAGAGTTTTTTTTAAATTATATTTTTTTAATTTTTTATTTTTTTAAATTATATTTTTTTAATTTTTAATTTTTAGTTTTAAGAATATTGTTTTTAGTTTTTTAATTTTATGTTTTATTTTTTTTAATATTTTTTTTTTGTTATTTTTACTCAAAGTTTTATGCGAATCATTTTTTTTTTTGAAAAACAAAACTTAGAATGTCATCATGTTTCGATATAAAATTCATAAAATTTCATAAAATTTGTTATTTTTCTATTTTTTTATTCAAATTTTCATATAATTTATTTATTTAACCTGTAATTATATGCAAAATGTGTATTTTTTGTTGAGTGTTTAAAATTGTTCTTTTTAGTGATAATTATTTTTTGTGTATTGAAATATTAATATACGATACATAAATATAAAAAAATCATAACCTCAAAATATTAATGTTATTAATTTTTTTAAACTTTGCAAAATAAAAAAAAAATCATTATAAAAAAGAATTGTAAAGAAAAACAAAAAACACAAGATTGGAAAACTCATAGAAAACAAACAGCTTAGGATGAAAAATAAGAAGAGGAATAAAACAACTTGAAAAATAGTTAAATAGTCAACATTAAAAATCTTTTTTTGCATACTTAGGATGGAAGAAAATATAGAGTGTCAAAAATATGTCTTAAAAGAAAACAAATGTTGATGCTTTTCAAAATCCTCATGAAAGCCACCAACATTTAAAAAAATATCCACACTTGATACATTAAAAAAATTAAAGTATAAAAAATAAGCCCTCTTAAAAAAGGGGTTGATGTTGCACCAACACTTTTCAAAATAAACATGAAAATCACTAATATTTAAAACAAAATGTTCATATTTGATACATAAGAAAATTTAATGTTTCAAAAATACACCTAAAAAAAATGTTGATGCTTTTCAAAATCAACATGAAAATCACTAAAGTTTTAAAGGAAATGTTCATTATACTTGATACATAAGAAAATTTAAGGTGTAAAAAAAGCCCTCTAAAAAATGGGGTTCATGTTGCATCAACAATTTTCAAAATCAGCGTGAAAATCACTAACATTTTAAAAGAATGTTCATACTTGATACATAAGAAAATTAAAAGTGTGAAAAATATGATCAAAAAAAGGTGTATTATTAATCAATGCTCTCTAAAATTGGATGAATTTATGCTATCTCAAAAAAATGGGTACTCGGTACAAAGACAATTTGATAGTTTATAATGTTCAACATTATAACCATCTTTCTAAACTCCATGGTGTACTCATGCATGCTTTGGCCCAACTTTTCAATGAATTAATGCCACCGGATCCACTGGTCCTCTATGTACCCAATGGGATAAAACTATGACTTAATGAGGGCTTTGAAGTCCTCCCACTTAGTCACTGGAAGTTCTCCCTCCAACCTCGGGGTCTTTGTGTGGCTCTCCCACCTAGTTAGTGCATGGCCCTCTAATTTCAGCTATGCAAATGAGTTTTTTTCCCTTGCTCAATTTGATGGACGCTGAAATAAACTTCTAGTTGCTATAACTAGTGACTAAGCTTTAGAGCATCGATCTTACCATGGTACAGCTCGATATTGACTTTTGTTTCCATTTTAAACAGGGACTATGATTGGTTCACAACACTCGAACTGGGTTGACCTTTTCTAGGTTCTTTCTTCTTTTAGTTTTTTCGTTTCTTCCTGATATCCTAATCCCCCTTTTGATTTTTCCTCTGTATTTGAACTCCCATATTATCCAAATATCCCAAGATTATTGCTCAGGGCCCCCATGAGGAGGTTTACATTGCAATTTACATATGTGACTTGTTGTTATAGCCATGAAAACCTCACCTTTGTAGGATCACAATGGTCATTTACATATTCGTCGGCCATGGGAGGGATCTTACGTTTTCCGGCCCCACCAATCTAGATCCCTTGCAAATCTCTACAAAGTACCAAAAGAAACCTAATTCTCATACGAGTATGATCGGTAAATTGTCGTGGATATTCTACTAGACAATTCGTCACAACATATCTAATAATATTATACTTAAAATTTGAAATTCAATGCTATTATAGTTTTATTGAATTTCTAGGTCTATAGATTTTACTATAATTAGTGCATGCATGTGAATGGAAATTATACATAAAATAGAGGACAAAAAAATAAAATCTCTCTCTCACACACACATATGACACAAGATATGATCTAAGAAACCTTTCGAGGAGAAAACTTAGCAAGAAGGTGAGGTTGGTCAGTGACTCTCTTTCTCTATTTATAAATATGGCTACAGGTGCAAATAAGTATGACATGTGGCCTATGGGTTGCTAGAATGGAAAAATCCTCTCCCTCTTGGCTATTTTTTCTTAGATATGGAACAAATTCACTAGAAAGAATGTAATGTTTCTTCCTCCAAGTGGCCGTGTTATAACACAATCTGATAACTTACTAGTGGTTAAGTTTGACTAACTCAACTCTTAAATAAAGTTACAATATATACTCTTTTAGAGATTTTGATATCACAATCACATGGCTAACCCATTTTCCATGAATAATGGGGGCTTACTCATCATCCTCTCAAACCATGGTGGTGAAAACATGAAGGTCAACTATTGAGTGGCATAACTTTCACATAAAGACTCTAGTTGACGCACTTGTTGCACCATTCAAAAGATCTTTGTTTTTAGAATAACATGAAATGTTGCACGCAAAAGCGACAAAGCTTTACACCCAAAAAATATCATTTGACGCCTCAAAATTCTCTAAGAAGGTTTTAGACCTCGTTTTATCAAACTGGGTCTCGCCAGTAAAAATGATCCCGTGAGATGATTCCTCCACCTTTTCCACTATGAATGAATAGAGATGTATGAAAAGTACTAAAATCATCCAATCCATATAAACATACAATAGGGTTGTTGAATCCCCTACCAATTTTTGAGTGGATATGGGGAGTTATATCTTTATATTTTATTACCAGTCTACCCAGAACAAAAATACAACACGACTCTATTATGGTAGTAGTGGATAAGTTATCTAAGATAACTCACTTCATTCCCGTGTAGTACACAAACAAAGTATCATAAGTGGCAGATGTTTTTATAAGGGAAACATTTCGACTACATGGAGTACCTAAGACTGTGAAATGAGATCGAGATGCAAAGTTCATAATGAACTTTT
Organism: Pinus tabuliformis; assembly: GCA_031772625.1. Taxonomy (NCBI): domain Eukaryota; kingdom Viridiplantae; phylum Streptophyta; class Pinopsida; order Pinales; family Pinaceae; genus Pinus; species Pinus tabuliformis. Next base: position 1,108,828,239 of record CM062819.1, read on the forward strand.
GGAAATTCATGTTTTCTAGGTTAAGAACACAATTATATTTTAGCATTTCTTACCACTAGTAGATGGATGGAAAAATTTAAAGAGGTAACTAGGTATTTTAATACATTTTGTGAATATATGTTATGCACTAGCCTACTAAGTGGGAAGATTACCTACACTTAGTAGAATTTTCTTACAATAATAGTTACTAGGCTTCACTTAAAATGAGCCCCTTCAAAGCCTTATATGGAAGAAGGTGTCATGTCCTTCTCAACTGGTGTAACCTGGAAAAAAATTCATTTTAGGTCCATATCAGTTGCAAGAGATGGAAGAAATGATAAAGAAAATCAGGAAGAATTTAAAAGCTACCTAAGATAGGTAGAAAGGCTATGTTGGCCTAAAAGGACACATAAAGAATTCAATTTGTTATGATTTTTCCATGTCAAAGTCAAACCAAAGAAGAGCTCCTTAAATATTGGGAAATTTTCTAAGTTGGCTCCATGGTTTTGTGGACCCTTTGAAATTTTGGCAAGGATCGGGCAAGTGGCTTATTAGTTGGCATTAGTAGCACATGTTAAAGTTCATATATTTTTCATGTGTCTTTGTTAAAAAAATATGTACATGATCCATCTCACATAAACGATTAACATGTGGTACAGGTCAAATCGTAAGGAGAATTCCAAGTCGAACAACAACAAATATTAGACCAGAGGGAGATTATACTCTAGAACCAAGCCATTGAGTAAGCTAAAGTGCAATAGAAGCACTTTAGACCTTATGAGGTTACTTGGGAGTTAGAACACGAGATGAGAAACTATATTCCAATGTCGTTTATATGAATATAAACTTGTGGAAGTACATAGAGGACGATGTTTTTTTTAGTGGGGGGAGAATGTAATACCCCTAAAGGGAACTATTATATGACTTACTTATTTTAAATTTTGATTAAAGAAAAATAATTGATATTTGATGATGATCGAGGTGGATGTTGGTGGCCAGGTCTCTATTCCACTTGGACCACCACCATTGTCTCTTTCAATTTTTCATTTTCCTTATTTGTAGAATAATTTACTATTTTTGGTAGTTTTTCTGGTCGTGAACTTCCGGAGCCATTTTCAAGCGCTAAAATGAAATTTATTACGAAAACTGGTGCGAACATGGCTTATAGACTAATTTTAGTTGCTCAAAAGTTGTAGTGCTCAAGTAGATCTATCTAACGAGGTATTTTGTACGTCAAGTGGAGATCGTATGCCAAAGTTACAACCCCGAGAACTTGATGTACCAATTTACCCAAACGGGGCCCATAGTTTAGCGCTTCATCTCCTAGGGTTAGGTTTTTGCATGTTTAGGGCTCTTCATTGTTTCTCAATAATAAATAGGCCTTTGAGCCTCATTGTAACACAGTTCATAAGCATGTAGCTGCTACATCTCTTCGTAGAGATCATCTACCATCGCTCGAGCTAGTCTTATTTCCATTATGTTTGTAAGCATATTTCAGTATTTGATATGAATGAAATGAAGCTTTATTTCTGCTACATATTTTTATTTATGGTTATATATGTAATTTGTTGCATTCCTATTTAAACTTTTTTTTTTGGTGTAATGCTTGGTAGCACCTTCCATTTTCTATTATATATATAAGGCAAATTTACACCACACATTTTTACCTAGTAGCCTCAACTCACCTCGAGGGGAAACCGACTCTGTTGGCCACCGGTCAACATCATACACCATCCAAAAACAAAATTGCTTCAGCCTCTCCTTCAAGGCTACGTAGGTCTCAGTCTCATGTCCAAATACTATATAACTTCTAACATAAACAATAGGAAATTTAAATGCTATCCACATAAACAAAAAATAAGCCTAGAGGAACTAATCCTTCTGGATATTTTGCTCCTCAAAGTTTGAGGTAACAGGAGTCAGATCATCAGCAGTTGCCTCTGGCATTCCAAACAGCTCCAAGATGCAAGGGATGTGGTAGTCAATACGATCCATCCTAACATCCTATTTGTGCAACTGGAATAGGATTTTCTCCATGTCTTTTTTGTAATTGGGTAGGTCCTATAGTGTGACTGCCATCCCCACAAAAATTTGTTCCATTGCTTTACCAAGAAAACTTTTCATCAAGAAATACAGGTACAAGGTGTGTTTGAATTGCGTGATTCTACCTCTTGTGTTCCCTGGGTCGGGAACCATCATCCTCCAGATTTCTATCTCATCGTCCGGTTCCAGCTCGTGTTTTATCTCTTCCTCCCAGTCATCTATCAGCTTTCGGATGTCGTCGTCTGTTTCCTCTCTATATGCCGCAGTGACTTCCGCTATGAGGTGCTCAACAGGCTTTCAGCCCCTGTGGCCTTCCATCGGGTTGGGTCTCTTGGTTGCCTGAGGAGCTGGGCCTTTACTTCCACGACCACACCCACGTTTAGCTGGAGCCATGTCCTGTTCCTTGATGCCCTGTAAACATTCAAACACCATTAGATCCCTAATGCCATTCACATCAATCCATCACAACTGGTCATACCTTACTTCTCTGTGCTGCCTAGCCTGCAGCAAGTTAGGGAATCCATGTGGCCATAGGTGGCCTGGGGGATTGGGTTCCAAGCTCGGGTCCTCAGTATTTTCCCCGTGCTGCTCCCCCTTACCCTGGCTCAGAAGCTGGTCACCACCCTACATTTGGAACCCGAAATTTAGGCCCTTCTAGACCCGGTATTTACAATTTATGCCATATTCGCATGCCCCTTCCTCAGCTTGCAACTTCCTGCCATGGGAATGCTTTCCTCTCTGCCAATTGTGCCCCCTAGGGTCCCTATTAGCGCTTTTTTTGCCATGCAGATGCAATTGCCAAGGATTTCTCAGCAGAGTACTGGCATTTCCGGTATCCCGTCCCCCTGCCTGTGACTCTAGTTTACCTCTCTCATCTTCACTCAACCCCACCAACATGCCTTGCCTGCTATCACCAATTCCCCCGAACTGGGATAACAGGTATGGGCTTGTAGCTTGGCTCAACCCCATCAAATCCATGCTATTGCCAAAATTTTGGCTCAAAAGCCAAAGGGCTAACACGCAGAGCCGGGCCATGGCCCTCCCTTTCCTCCCCTGGTTCCTTCCTGACTGGGCTAAGCCCCATTGGGACGACCCTTTGCCTCTCCCTTCCCCCCAGTGGAACCCCCACCAATGCATGAAATTGTTGTAGAAATCCGACCAGAGCTTAGAAATTAACTAGGAGTGAGACCAGACTACATACCACAAAGTCGTCACTGGCCCACAGACATGGTTCCACCTTCTTTATTCCGCTCTGAGCTTCCTCCCTTCTCCTGTGCACAATTCACTTGCCTGGCACATCCAATACCTTCCCCTTCTCCGCTACCCTGCCTTATCTCTCCCTCTTCCACCCCATCAACCCACATCCCATGCATTCATGAGTGAGGACACCACACTCCTTGCCTTAAGCATGTAGGTGGGGGTTGTCATAAACATTTTGGTACTGAACACGTCCAATCGAGGTCTATCGCCTCTGACACCACGTCGCATCCCAATCGGGAGCTTGGTTTTCCTGGCTCTGACTCCCTTGGCTCTGCTTGAGATCTTGTTCCAGGATGGCCTCTATGGATTTAAGGGATGTGTCCCTTGGGAAAACTAGCCATTGTTTTTCCAGTTGGTTCTGCTTATGAATACACCCCTAGTTAGCCAGAAATTCGGCCCCCTTGTTTCCCTCTCTCCGAACATGTTTCACTTGGATGTAGTCAAATTTGGGGATGATTTCTCCTATCTCCTGGGCCAGTCTTGCAGTTCTCCAGATTCGGCTAAGTTTGTCCTACCTAGTGCCCTTATTTAATTTTGCTACTATATTGATTACCAAGCTTGAATCGCCTTCCACTTCCAAGTTTCTGTATCCCAATCTGATTGCGATTAAGAGGCCCTATCTCACTGCAGCAAATTCTACCTCATTGTTGTTGGCAATTCCACAACTTTCCACATATATGAGATGTGTGTTTCCGTGGGACTCTCTAAAGAGGCCCCCAAGCCTGCTTCTCCTAGATTGCCTTTGGAGGCTCCATCGAAGTTGAGTTTCATGAACCCTTCTTTCGGAGGGGTGAATTGGGATCCCGAGCTCATGCCCACATTACTTAGCTTACATGCTTTGTTATCGATCATCCCTGGTGCTAGGTTTAGCTTTTGTAATATTCGACCTTCTTGGGCCAACACTTGCGAGTCCTCTTCATGCTGTGGTTCTGTCGAGGTTGTTTGCCTTATGTTCTGAATTATACCTTCCCATACATTTTCTTGCAGGGTTGTTTTGTGCTTGAAAATTCTTTGATTTCTCTCTTTCCATATGGCCCATAGGGTGAATCTGAGGCCTAGGTTCCAAGACCTATTTACTATCGAACTAGAATAGATGTGGGTTCGCCATAATAGGATTGTTCCTTTAATGGTGTTTTGGTCTCTATCCATCCTTCCAAAAATTCCTTGCAGTTGTCCCCATTTCTGTTCTATGAATGGGCAGTTGTTGAGGAGATGTTCCATGTCTTCCTCGTTTTGGCAGCATAGCCCGTAGTAGGAGGGTCCTAGGAAGCCTCTTTTCTCGAGATGATCCTAGTTCAAGATTCTTCCTTTGCTGACCATCTAGAGGAAGTGGGTTACCTTTGGCCACCACTCCCTGTTCCATATCATTTTCCATATTATGTCATGTCCTTGCCCTTCCTTTCAGACCTATATATCATAGGAATCGATTATAGTGAAGGTTCCCCTGGTAGTGTAGCCCCATCTCAAAATGCCCGAGTCTTAGCAAATCATTATCTACCTTGTCCTTAGTTCTTTATCTAGGTTTCCCCATTGATATGTGTCTACCAGTTGTTCCCAGTCTTCTCTAGTCTTCCATATTCGCCAACTTTCCTCCCCCTACTCCTCTTTCCAGTACTAGCTCACTACCTGTGCATTGTTGTCTCGAGTCTGCTGATGTATTTCTTTGATCTCTTATTTTTCCATCATTTTTCCTCGTTGTTGCCAAGCTTCCATCCATAATCTAGCTATTTTTCCATTGTAGATCTCCCAGAAGGAATGCTGGTGGATGAGGTGTCTATTCTTGGCCGCAAGATTCCAAATCGCCGAACCCTTGGGAGGGTCTTGATATCTGAGGATGGCCTTCAGTCTCTCAGGAATATTATATTTGCAAGTCCATATTTTTTTCCATAGGTCCGTTCCTCCATTCATCCATCACCACCATAGTTTGGCCCCCATGGTTTGGTTCAGGAGGTATGGGTCCCTGAGTCCTTGGCCTCCATCCCCTCTTTTTTCAGAAAGGCCTTGCCATGACACCAATGTCCATTTCCAGATCTACTAAGCACCACCCCATTGGAATTTCTCGAAAATATCTACCATGTTGGTGCACGCGTCTTTTGGGGCTGCCATTCTAGAAAGTTTGTATATGGGGATCGATTGAAGAACTCCTTTGAGCATCACTATTCTACCCACCATGTTTAAGGATCGAAAGGTCCAACACTTGAGTTTGTCCTGTAATTTTTGGAGTATATTTAGCTAGCAGTTATTTCTTAGGGGGTCATCTGAAAGAGGCATACCCAGGTATTTGGAGGGCTGTTGTTGGGAAAAGTATCCAATACGGAATGACCCTATCCCACTCTAAGGGTGATAGTACCTCAGCAACAACTGAATGCAAAGCTATTCAAGATTACTTCTTTATGAGATGAGAGAGAGAAGAGAAGGATGATCCACTAACCGTTATCTTGCGCTAATGGTTGATCCAATCTTCACTCCTTGCTGCTTGCTCCTAGTTCCTTGCTCTTTCACCGGCCCAGCTACACAAAGATCCTATAAAAGCACAAGAAAAGGAAACTACAAGAAGCATACATCCATAATCGATTCAGGGATTAGCATAAATCAAATATACAAGCATCAATTCACCATAAAGACACATGCATATAGAAGAACCTCAAATGCTTTATTAATGGAAGAAGCAAAGTTCTGAGAGAGTTACAACCATAATAGGTCCAATCCAGTAACACCTCCCATCAGAAAGAAATCTCCTCTTCACCTCCTTCAAAGCAATCACCCAATAGTTCTATACACAAACCAACAGCACTTCCTTACTTGCACAAAATTCCAGCCCCCTTAGACCTCATGAGAGAGCTCTATATATAGGATATTTGGAGAAAGGATGAGTCAGCTTGAGCTTGGCATGAAGCTGACTAGTGTCCTCTCCCACTTTAGTTATTCTTCAGTTCTTGAGTCCACTTGGAGATTCTTGCTTCCACTTGGAGATCAAGACCCTCTTACTCATCACAAGGCGAATTCCTTGACCCAAGTGTCAGTTTGGAAGCTTCCTGGACAATTGACACCTTGCAGAATGACTGTGCCACTTGGCCAATCTCGCCCAGCGCAGGTAGCCTTCATTGCTTTTGACATTCAGCGCAGGTACAGAGTGGAGCAGTTGACATTCAGCGCAGATGCTCAGTGGAGCAGTTGAAATGATCCAGAAACAGCTTGTTTTTGAGTGTTTTAAGGTGGAGAACTGATTTTCAGTGCTGTGGTTTGCTGACCTTGTTCCTCTAGGGGTAGGAACAACATGTTTAAGGACTTTGGATCCCTTAGATTATTGACATTTCATGCTTCATGCTGTTAGGCACAAAAATGTCTATAACAGTTGCCCCCTAAAGTATGAGGTCGTTTATCGGGTGAAATGCTTTATCAGGACGATCCGAAGTTCATTCAATCGCTGAGAGGTGCCCTGTAATAAGATACAATACAATACATTATTTTTTATTCTGCTTTCATGATCTAGCTGAGGCGGGCATTCCCATGCTCAGCTTTATAAATTCATTTTGGTACATAGAACAGACGATCGTCTGGTGATAGACTGATAATTCTCTGCTGAAATTATCATCCTTTGAGTAGGATGATCATCTGCTGCAATAATGTACATATCAAATGTCTTTATATTTCTTGAATATATATCGCAGCCCGGATGGATGAAACTAGATCCGGGGTCTTCAATCTTGTTCGATCTTCACTCTAAGTACAAGTCGATCCATGTGAGAATTACGCTGAAGTCGAACATGGAAAGACATCGCTTGATCACCGGTCAATAATGTAAATCGTTAACAAGCGCGAGAGGAATCACCAATAATGACAATGACCCTCAAGGTACTGCAGTACAATTCACGTGGTGTGAATAAAGGACTTGGCGTCGAACACCACGCAAAATCTTCTGGTCGAAGGTCATTGATGTATACCTGTCGCCGGAAGTGAGAAACTTGCCATTGAGGCATGCAAGCTTCAAAGTACTGGGGGGGTTGTTCCTAGATCAACTTCCTGGATAATGAGCTGAAGTTGACAAGAAGCGATCCGTCAAAGGAGGGCCTTAATGAATCCCACATCAGTGACACGGAATGGAGTTAATGATTTTAGTGGAGGTGAAAACAATCTGTGAAATATGATTCAGGGTGGCGATCATGGGTGGATGAAGGATAATGTATGGCAGTGGATGGGACACGGTTGACTCTTTCTGAACAACATCTCTTGAACATATAATGACACTGATGTGATGGATCAGTAGCATTACCCCAAATGTGGATGGTTTGGTGAGGACCATGGTGATGAGACCGGTGAATGAAACAACCCAACCCGATGTGATACGGAGGACAAAGTGTCATGTTCAAGAGCGACTTGCTACCATTAAAGCTTTGAGGTTCTCCCAAATTTTCCCCAGTCATTTCTGACCAGTACCTCTTTATTTTTGTCAAGCTTGAGGAGGATAACATATGCTTGTTCTATAACCTGCCCTTCGGGCAAGCCCATCGCTATATTTTAACGAGCTTAGCGATAGGGAAACTCGTTCTCGTCTAAAGACAAGTTTGTCGCTATTTAATCGTTTTAACGAGTCTAACGACAAGGAAAACTCGGTCCTTTTCATTTTTAGAGAGTCTGAAAAGGTACAGAAAGTTAACTCCAAAATTCCTTTTTCGTCATCTAATCCCTTAAGTCCGAAAAAGTATAAAACAATACAGAAGGGATGAGTTTTCGATAATTTTAACGAGCCGAATAAAACAAGCGCTCGACCTTTTTGTGCAATAATCCCTCAGGTCCAAAAAGATTAAAATCTAGAGGAGGGATAGCTCTTCCAGTCACTTTAACGAGCTGGAAGGCCAAAACTCGGCAAACTTTTCATATTTTACGAGTCAGGAGAAAAGAGCTCAAAGAAGACTCGTCTTTTGAGGAACGAGTGATAAACAGGGATAGCAGCAGATTCCAGGTACAGGTTGGAATTTTCCAATCACGGCAGTGTCACAAGGATGGCTAAGTGAAATCACTCTTCGCAGCTGTTCCTCAAAATGGGTAAACAATCATATGGAGGTGAACGATTGGCCAAATGGAATGGAGGTGGCAGGTGCAAAACACGACCAAGGCTTTTATGGCTAATAAATTTACGATCACAATGGTTATTTACCGGTACTGGGTTCATTTTTTAAAGAGCTTGAATGCGCCAAAACACTGCTCAAAAGCTTATGTTTATTTTTTAACGAGCATGAACTATGACGCTAAAACTGCTCGGATCTCGCTTTTCTATTTTTTAACGAGCATAAATTCCGCGGTAAAACTGCTCGATATACCAGTCATAAGATAAGAAATGTCTTTTGTGAGATAGCTATTTTTTATGGAGCTTTATCTCACGAAGCTATGCTCCTAATTTGGCAAATTTTGACCTTTGCCCCACATCCTTTCTTTATGTAAGTTAGGAAACGATCAATGACCGCTCTTTGCTTACACTCCGAAAGGTTTGCATGCCCCCAGGTATAAAGTACAATTTCAAGGCTGCCCCTACTTATCCGATAAAACATTTGTTTTAAAGGGTGAGGCTTGCCTCTTTCAGGTTATCCAAAAAATGGTTTTATTTGCTGCCGCAAATGAAACTCTTTCTTCGGCGATGTCTATCATTAGGTTACTCAAAGATGGTTACAATTTGTTGCAGCAAAGGAATCTCTTTCTTTGGAGGCTGCCCCTACTTATCCTTCAAAACATTCGTTTTAATGGGTGAGGCTTGCCTTTTACCCAAAGATGGTTACAATTTGCTGCCGCAAAGGAATCTCTTTCTTTGGTATTGCCTACCTATTTAGACAAAGGTGAATGACTAGAAATCATCAAACACATAACTTTGACAAAAGAATCCTGTTCTAGAACAACCCCTTTTCCTTCCACGGACGGGGTACGGACTAGTCATATTCCTTCGCGGAAATTCTACTTTATACCCAAGGTTTCCTCTGCCCGAAGCAGACCAGGATGCATGCCCCCTGGGTTCCAGTCCCATCTTTCCGAATCACTCGCACTCATCGAGAAGGAGGACTGGGGGTGGAGACATTTCTTGGGTGAATAGACCATTGAGGGTTGGTATTTGACTATTTGCGATGCGTGATCCCGGAAATGAAAGTTGGTCTACGAGCTTGACCATTCTTCCTTCGTGTGGAAAACACATTACTCTAAAGAGTGAGGAGACTATAGCTCCCATGCAATATATATAGTCTCGTCCAAGGAGTAGGTTATAATCCAAGGGTCCTTGAACGACCATCACGTTCATTTGAACGGTCTTCCCTTTCAATGTAACAGGCACATTGGGGAGGATCCCTAATGGTCGACTGGTTCCTTTATCAAAACCCGAGAGATTTCTTATCTCAAGCAAAAGCTCTGAGGAACCCAGTGCTTTCCAAGCAATAGAGGAAAGGATACTCACAGATGCCCCTTCATCAATGATAGTTCCAGCCATTACCATTCTGTAGATTTGGACTATGATTCTGAATGGTATACTGGCTGGTAACCAGGGTCTGCCTAGTTGGTTCCAATCAAAGGACACAACCAGGTTGCTTGGTGGTGGGACCAAATACACGGCCGGATACGATCCTAACGATGTTCCTTCCTGCGATAAAGGAATGGGCGCATTGCCCTGATGCTCATCAGAATCTGTGTTGATGAAAAGAATCTGGATGGTGTCATCCTTATTCTTTTCAGTGAGGGTGTCATTTGAAGATGAATCTTCAGTGACGGTGTCATTTGAGGATGAAACCTCTGAAGGAAGAACCAGGTCAACTGCCGTATCGACCTTTAGACTTTCGTCTGGTCTGGATTCAGTAGGTTCATTTTCAATGACTGACGCTTCAGCTGACCACTTGAGCAGGCCAGCTGTATTTTCAACCAACGAAGGACTCGGCACGAGTTTTTTGTATCCAGGAGGAAGTATTACCGGTGAAACCGGACGATCTTCCAAAACTCTCTTCGCTTCGTCTAAGAAGGGACAAGGGTGGATGGCATGACCGCCTTCACACAGTCTGTAGGGGGATCTTACTCCCCCTCTTTGTCTTGAACCTTCACTTTCGCTGGTTGACGGTACGCAATCAACATGGTTATCAGAGGTTGATGCTCCCGAATTGTGCAAACGAGGTGACCAGTCCCTTAGTATCCGGGGAATACAGGGACAATCTCTATGGAAGTGGTCTCCTTTACATATGACACATGGCGATTTAGGCCCGGTCTATGTTGTGTGTGGGTTTTTGTCAGATGTCTTTTGCTTGCCCCCAGTCGCCTTAGGCTCCTTCTTCTTCCTCTCTCTCTTCTTCTTCTCCTTCTTCTCCATGGGAGCTTGGCTTTTGCCAGCCTTACCTTGTGAAGATGAAGGATTAGAGGAAGAGTTATAAGAAGTAGAAGGCCGGTGGGCAGCTCTAGACTGATCTAACTGTTGACTCGACTGTTCAGGAACCATGGTGTTCTGAACTACATTGGTTGAGAATAGCCAAATAGGCAGGCCAATTGTCAGTCCTGGAAGCGACAATGTGGCCATGTGGGGCGCACCAACTTCTCCCCAAGAGGAGAATGGACTAGGATTTCCATCATGTGGAGTTCCTTGGTTGGGGCGTTCCATGTTCTCAACTTAAGATCAACGCAGGAATAGGAGGTGATTATGTTCCGTTTAAAATAAATTTTATAACGACGCTTAGACACAACTTGCTTTTTCACTTTTTAAGAGTCGAGAAAAAGCTAAAGATGACTCTAGTCTTCTTCGATGTTTTAATGAGCCCGAAGTGACAAATGCTCGGATGGACTTTTTCAGTTATAGAGTTTGAAAAAGGCCAAAAGAAACTGCTCTAGAGTTCTAGGCAAAGGGTGTGCCAAACTTTTCGCAAAACCATAGAATACGTTTTACGGTACGAGTGGTCGATCTTCGTGAATGCTGTGTTCACTGCATTGCGATCAGTAGGGCGGCCGACACGGTTTCCTATTGGATAAAGGCTTTGTTCCTATAGGGGTCTCCCAATATATACGTGACGGTACGTGGGAGCACAAGTCCGTATTGATACTTATCGCTTCACCGTGGAGGAATCACCCAACCACTCTAGCTTAGACCTCTAGATGTTTGCGTTATGTTTCAATGCGTTGTTATGTAAATTCAATTTATTTTAAGGTTGATCTTGTTTAGCAGTTTTCCTTTATGGATCACCACGAGATGTATAGTAACACTCCTAAATGCAGTCTAAGATGATAAGCAAGCTTTTCAATCTTTCAACTTTGAAAACCTTAACTACTGAGGGAAAAGAAAGATAACACCTTTTCACACAGATCATAGAGCACACACTAATGCATTTTCCTTAAATCAACATGCAAACTGTCATAATGCACATGCACAATGCAAGTATTTCTTTTCTCTTTCTTAATGTTGGTGAAATGCAAAAAGAAAGCTGTTGTATAATTTTGAATTCAATTTCAAGTGAAAGCAAACAAGCTTGTCCAAAATCAAAAGACACCTTAAGATTTACTTGTTTCGACACTAGAAATATATAAACTCAAACCAAATGATGAAAGCAAAAGCTCAATCAGCTATGAACAGCAAATAAACTAACTCTTAAGATCAAAACGACACTTTATCACAGGTCTAGATCTAAGAGGTCACAGCAAGACTAGTTCACTTTTCGTTATGGGAAACTGTAAATGTATAAGAAATACACAAAGAACAAACACAGTTTCTTTATACAACCGAGGCGGAATAGTGACAAGGAAAGTTGGTTTCAGATAGGCACACTGACTGGTAACAAACAGCAAAAACAAGAGTGAAAACAAGGCAAGAAACAGCAGGAAACCCCAGCAGCACAAGGCAGGACTGGTCCAGCGCAGGTGGAACACTGCCTGTTTGACCTTCAGCGCAGGTAGCCCCTTCGGGAACTGCGCTGAAATGCAAACAGCCTTTGTACAGCCTGCACTGAAGAACGAAACTTTCGTTTCTAGTGGTTTCCGGGTCACAGATTGCTCAAAAATTCACAGTTTTTGCTCAAATCAAAAGCTATCAGTCAAGGACACACTAAGGGATGACAAGGAAGATGAAAAGCTATCACTAAGATCTTATTAAAGTCCTTGTGGATCAGCTCTTCAAATCATAAACTTGCCCAGAAACTGAGCTAGAGTAGCTGCCCTCTACTTTGTATTTGAAAGATTCAAACATAGTTCGATTCAATACTCCCTTTGTTTATGAAATGAATAGCAAAAACACAAACAACCAACAAGATACGATCCCCAGCGGAGTTGCCAATTTGTTGTTGGGAAAAGTATCCAATACGGAATGACCCTATCCCACTCTAAGGGTGATAGTACCTCAGCAACAACTGAATGCAAAGCTATTCAAGATTACTTCTTTATGAGATGAGAGAGAGAAGAGAAGGATGATCCACTAACCGTTATCTTGCGCTAATGGTTGATCCAATCTTCACTCCTTGCTGCTTGCTCCTAGTTTCTTGCTCTGTCACCGGCCCAGCTACACAAAGATCCTATAAAAGCACAAGAAAAGGAAACTACAAGAAGCATACATCCATAATCGATTCAGGGATTAGCATAAATCAAATATACAAGCATCAATTCACCATAAAGACACATGCATATAGAAGAACCTCAAATTCTTTATTAATGGAAGAAGCAAAGTTCTGAGAGAGTTACAACCATAATAGGTCCAATCCAGCAACACCTCCCAGCAGAAAGAAATCTCCTCTTCACCTCCTTCAAAGCAATCACCCAATAGTTCTATACACAAACCAACATCACTTCCTTACTTGCACAAAATTCCAGCCCCCTTAGACCTCATGAGAGAGCTCTATATATAGGATATTTGGAGAAAGGATGAGTCAGCTTGAGCTTGGCATGAAGCTGACTTGTGTCCTCTCCCACTTTAGTTATTCTTCAGTTCTTGAGTCTACTTGGAGATTCTTGCTTCCACTTGGAGATCAAGACCCTCTTACTCATCACAAGGCGAATTCCTTGACCCAAGTGTCAGTTTGGAAGCTTCCTGGACAATTGACACCTTGCAGAATGACTGTGCCACTTGGCCAATCTCACCCAGCACAGGTAGCCTTCATTGCTTTTGACATTCAGCGCAGGTACAGAGTGGAGCAGTTGACATTCAGTGCAGATGCTCAGTGGAGCAGTTGACATGATCCAGAAACAGCTTGTTTTTGAGTGTTTTAAGGTGGAGAACTGATTTTCAGTGCTGTGGTTTGCTGACCTTGTTCCTCTAGGGGTAGGAACAACATGTTTAGGGAATTTGGATCCCTTAGATTATTGACATTTCATGCTTCATGCTGTTAGGCACAAAAATGTCTATAACAAGGGCAGGTTTCCAGAGCTAAACCCAAGGATTCTTGCCAGGTAGTTCTTAACATTTCTTTGGGTGTTGAAAAAGAAAATGCAGGATTTGTCATTATTGATCTTGGTTCCCGAGGCTTCCATGAAGGTGTTGAGGATATCTTTTATGCTACGGGCTTCCTTTAGGGTGGCTTGGCAGAAGAGCATGATATCATCTACGAATTACTAGTGGGTGATGGGCATGTCATTACCCTAGATTCTTAGCCCTTGGAGCTAGGAGGTGTGAACCTACTATTTTATATACCGGCCCAGCCCATCCGCTGCCAAGATGAACAGGAAGGGTGACATCGGGTCTCCCTGTCTCAGGCCACAGGAAGGGTTAAAGGTCTTAGTGGGGGTTCCATTGAGCAGGATGGAAAAGACCAGAGAGGATATCATGGCTAAGATCTAGTTGATCCATCTTTGGGCAAAGCCATAGGCTTTAAGAATGCTCGTGAGGTAGCCCCAGCTAAGTCTATCATAAGCTTTGGATAGATCAAGTTTTATCATCATGCCCGGGAGCTTCTTGGTTTTGAGGGAGTGGACTACCTCCTGGGATGAGATAAAGCCATCGAGGATTTGATGGCCTTCAACAAAGCCTATTTGTTCTAGGGAAATAAGACTGGGGAGAAGGGGTTTCAGGCGTTTGACAATTAGAGTAGCAATAATCTTGTAGATGACATTGCACAATGAAATTGGCCGGAATCCTTGAGGATCCTCTGATTTAGCTGTCTTAGGAATTAAAGCGATAAAAGTAGCATTGAGATTGGGGCATACCTTTTGATTACATCTTGATTCCTCCACTACCTCCAGGATGTCCTATCCCATGAATGGCCAGGTAGCTTGGTAGAATTCCGTAGTGAATCCGTCTGGACCTGGAGTTTTATTCTTTGGCAATCCTTTCACTATTTCCTCAACTTCTTCTTTAGTTACAACTCACATTAGTCCCATATTATGTTCATTAGATATCATTTTGGGAATTTGCTTTGTGATTCTTTGGATGGCTTCTAATCTGTTGTCCTCATTCTCCGTAAGCAGGTCTTTGAAATGTTTAACCATAAGTCCTTCCATTTCTTCATGTTGGATTTTACGTTGTCCTTCTGCATCATTGAGAGAGTAAATGCGGTTGTCTTGTTAGTGATGCACCATAGATTTATGGAAGAATCTCATGTTACGTTCTCCTTCCCTCAGCCACTAAACCCTCAATTTTTTCTTCCACATGATTTCCTCCTGTTGTCTTCATTCCTCTATCTGATTGATTAGTAACCCTTCTTCCCACACCAGGTCCTCCAATCTTCCATATTTTATCATTTTTTGTTGGACTTCTGCCATACGCTTGCTGAGTTCAATTTGGTATTTGAGGATGTGACCAAACTCCTCCTTATTCCACTTTTTCAGCCTCTTTTTTAAATCTTTAAGCTTTAGCTGGAAAGTATGCATCCTATTCCGGCCCTGTTGGGTGCTTTGTGTCCACCATTCCTCCATATTTTTTAGGATATCTGGGTTCTTGAGCCAAAAGTATTCAAACCTAAACGTCATATTCCTACGTCGATATTTTAGGTTCACGTCCAAGTAGACCGACCAGTGGACCGACCCCATACATGGGAGTATCGTTGCTTCTATGAAGATATCTTTACTCATCAATTGTTCTGAGATTAGGAACCTATCCAGGCGGCTTGCTATTTGGTGTACTCCTCCTCTTCTATTGTTCCAGGTATAAATCCCATTGTTTGTGTCTATATCCACTAGGCATAGATTATTAATGGTTTCGCTGAAGGCTGCCATATTTGAATCTGTTCTTCTCATTCCTCCCCTTTTTTTTACCTAGGATTGTAGTGATGTTAAAATCCCCTGTACCACCTAAAGCTCATCTAGGTATAGATTCCTCAAGTTACTCAAATTTTGAAGGAAGTCACCTCGTTCTACTTAGATATGTGCACCATACACCCCTGAAAGAAGAGGCCATTCATTGGAACGTAGATTACAAAATTTTCTAGTGAGAATTCGAGGTATACTTACCCAATCTTCAAACAACACTTTTGTCGAGTTCCATAGTATCGCCAATCCTCCTGCACTCCCATTTTCATCCTGGGCCATGACTTGGTATTCTGGCTTGAAGTTTTCCATTATGTCTTTTAGCTTGTTTTCACTAATTTTAGTTTCCTGTATTATCATAATGCTGGGCTTATCCTTTTTCAATCTCTCCTTAAGGTACCTTTGTTTGCCTCTATTGTTGAGGCCTCTAATGTTCCAGGTTGTAATAATCATTTCAACAGTTTGATAGGTTGAAGGAAAACCTCCAACAATGGCACTATTTTCCACAAGTTCACTAGTAATTCCCCAACAATTTTTATGGATTCATTCAACGATTTCCTCCCTCTTTCTTTCCCCCCTTTTCCTTGTGTTCTCGTCTCTTGTCCTTGATTTGCTTAGGCCCCTAGCTGTTCAGGTTGGCTTATGATCATTGTGCCCTGCTTATCGCTATACCAATGAAAGGTCTCTTTATAGAGTTGTTTCTGATCTTTCGGGATGAATCTTTCATCCAGATGCCTCCATTCCTACAATAGCCTTTTCATGACTTGTTCTTCTATACTTAGGTCATCCTTCTGGTTGTCTATCTCCATTAGGGTTTCCACCATTTGCATGTTGTCTTCCGGTCCTTGCTCAACCTCAATCAGCATTTCCTTCTCCCCCCGCCCTCTATTACTTTGTCTCCCTGGTTTTCTTTTGCCTGAGGCGTGTCCCCTATCTCCACCTCTAGATCTTCTTCCTATAGGACCGAAAATCTGTTTTACCTCCTTGGCTCCTTCTCTGTTTGGTATTTTTTGTGGTTCCCGGCCTATCATGAGGTTCTTTTCTTCCTTTGCACCTCTTTATACCCATCTTCTTCCATTTTCTCCATTTGATCGTCATCCCTTTCCCCGTCCGAGTGATTCACTATCTAGTTTAGGGGACAAGCTCAGAACAGGTAGTTGTATTCATGGCATATGAGACACCGAAACAGGATGTGCTCATATTCAATCAGTTGTGGCCATACATCATCATGATACTCCAACTCTATATAATTTGGAAGTGGTTTTGTTATATTCATGTAGACACAAATTCTGGCATAGGAAGTGTAGCGGCCTTTCCTTGTCGAGTTTGCAACCTTTACGAAGTCACCGATCAAGTTTCCAATGCCTTCTAGTATCTCTGGGTCCCAAAAATCCATTGGTAGGCCAAAGAGTCAAACCCATATTGGGGCAGCTAGAAGTTTCTCCTGGTTCGGGTTATAGCATTCTTCCCAATGCCTGATGAAGAGGCCGACATTGTTGAAGAAATATGGTTTGTCTTCAAATATCCTTTCTTTGTCTTCTAGGTTTGAGAAGATCATTGTGAAGAACCCTTTCACTCCCAGCTTGAGATCTATGTGCCCTTTTGGATGCCATTAGTGTTGGATCCATTTTATCAATTCTTTCTCGGTCGACCATGCCCCTATGAATTTACAGATGAGGGCATGGTCCTTCATGTACCTTCTGTATTCTTCCAGCTTATTGTTCAGGATGACGAATCTGGGTTTTTTTACAGCCCTTGGCAGACATCTTCCTCCCAATCCTGCCTACCATTTGGCACCCAAAACTGGGATCCCTTTACCTTTTCTCCCATTCCCACCCGCAGAGTCACATTGGCTTGATTCCCCTTTTGCTACATTCCTGTAGGAGGGGATATCCCCCCCCTGTCGTGTCGCTCATCCATCCTCAGTTGTCGTCATAGTCTGGGTGTAGCCTTTGTTTGGTTTTTTTTATTGCATGTTTGTTAGGGCAGGTTGCAGATCACTGAAACACTAACATACCTCCTTCCTTGTTGGCTTCGCCATCGCTCTTCACTCTATGAAATTCCCAATCTAGTTATTCCTATTTAAATTTGGATTAGTGGTATCAGAGCAATTTTCTCTTTCTCTGTTTTTCTTTATACATCCCCAATGGGGTCGCGATATAAGGAGTTAGGGCTTGAACTGGTTGAACCTTTGCAAGACCAGCCTCACAAATCCCGATGGACTCCCATGGCAGAAGAAAAGAAAGATGAGTGGGTAGGAGATCCTATGAAAATATTTCTTGAAGAAACCCTCGAACAACAAAGGAACACGATGATGGACAAGTTTGCCCAGATCCTTCAGCGGCTACCCAGGGGCGACACATCTACTTCCAGAAGCTACTCTGGAAGCGCCAAACCCTTTAAGGTACAAGTTAACTTTGACATTCCCATATTTGAGTGTGAGATAGATGTAGACACTGTAGATAAATGGTTAAATATACTAGAAGGATATTTTTGTGTTCATGAGTTTTCTAGCTGAGAAAATATTACTTTTCCTCTTCTCAAAGCCACCCCCCATGTCAAGGACTCATGGGAAACCTACTGCTAGCAAATGGGTGAAAGTACACCCTTGCTATTTTTGGCCGCACCCACTTGGGATTCATTCCAAGACGCCATCAAGGAGGAGTAGTACCTTGTCAGGAGCTATAAGGATAAATACACTAACCGAGATCCATCTTAATGACAAATTTGTCAAGCACTGAGAGGGATCAAATCTATCGAGTTGAAAACCTACTTTTTGAGTGAAAAACTTGAGGAAAGGTTTGCATCTCGAGAGATCTGATCCCTCTCTGCACTTGATAGATCCAGTGTTAAGATGGATCTAGGCTGGTTTCAGTCGTGTGCGATCATACAAAATTTCATGAACATCTAATTATTTTGATTAGTTTAAATAGCTAAATTTGTCTAAGATTAATTTGGTCAATTTAATTTAAACTTTCCTTAGTTACCTCAGTTTGTTGAGATGAGAGAGATTGTGAGTAACTTGAGTGATAAAAAATGATGAAATAAAAATTTTGAGTGCAAAGTGTCAAACCTATTAGTTTTCCCATTTTATCATATTGATCATATGAAAAGAGTAGTTGGAATCAAAAACAATTAAAATATTTAACTCGATCTATTGTAGTAAACAACATACCTTGTCTTCGTTTCTCTCCAATATTAATAGTAGTTTTCTCCAAAGTCAATCTTGGAGACTTATGGAGTGTTAAACCCCAAATAATTTTCAATGGTAGTTATTTTCTATTACCACGTTTGAGTGCAAAGTAATTAACAATGTTAATGATGGAAAATGGGAACAATAAGAATGTAGTCAATTATATATTGTTTAAGAAGAAAACATTTTATTTAGGATGAAAATTCAAGTATTATATTTATGGTTTAATTACTATAACACATAAGTCAATGCATGTCATGAATAATTTTTATGTGCTTACACTGAGAGAGGGTGTGTATGTTTCGGGGGTGATAAGGAGAGATATGGGGAGATAGAGATATAGATGTGGGGGAGGGAGGGAAGTAGAGAGAGGAAAATATAGGGAGGGAGGAAGATATATAGATATGGAGAGATAAATGTTAGAGAGAGAGAGAAGGGGAAGAGAGAGAGAGAGGGAGGGAAAAGCGAGGGAGAGGGAGAGAGAGAGAGAGAGATGGAGAGAGAGTGTGTATGTTTAGGGGGCGAGATAGAGAGATAGAGAAGGAGAGACGATGGGAGATAGATATATAGATGGGGGAGGCAGAGATGTGCTTACATTAAAATAAATGCACACTATTAATCTAATTACTTCGAAATTAATGTACACCATACATCTAGTTACATCAAATCGTAAATCAACATCTACACTAAAACCAATGCATCTAATGTAAACAATCAAATAGGATTAGAAATCAACATCTATACTGAAATCAATGCATCTAGTGCAAGAAATCAAATAGGATTAGAAATCAATATCTACACGAAAATCAATGCATCTAATGCAAACAATCAAATATGAGTAGAAATAAACATCTATGTTGAAATCAATGCATCTAGTGTAAAGTATGAAATAGGATTAGAAATTGACATTTACACTAAAATCAATGCATCTAGTGCAAGTGATCAAATAGGATTAGAAATCAATATCTACACTAAAACCAATGCATCATGTGCAAGCAATCAAATAGGAGTAGAAATCAACATTGACACTGAAATCAATGCAACTAGTGTAAGGCATTAAATAGGATTATAAATCAACATCTACACTGAAATCAATGCATATAGTGCATCTGATGAAATAGGATTAGAAATACACAACTACATTGAAATCAATACATCTATCTTAGTGAAAATACAAAATATTCATGACTTTCTAGTTCCAACTTCTATGTCTGTTTTTGTTTATGTGTCTCTTTCTTCTTCCCTCTCTCTCCACCTCCCATTCTGTCTATATCCGTCTCCCTCTTCTTTTCTCTTTTCCCCTGCATCTCTCCCCCATCTCTCTCTATCTGTCTCTCCCTCCCTTTCTCTATCTTTTTCTTCTTCCCTCTCTCCCCCTGCCATCTATATCTATACCTCCCTACATCTCTCCTTATTTGTCTCTCTATCTCAGCCCCCTAAACACATGTCTCTCTCTCCCTCTCTCCCCATATATATATATATATATATCCCTCTTCCTTTCCCTCTCTATCTCTTCCCCTTCTCTTTCTCTCTCTATCTCTCTATCTCTTTCCCCTCCATATATATCTCTATCTCCCATCTATATATCTTCCTCCCTCCCTCTCTTTTCCTCTCTCTTCTACCCTCTCCCCCGCCCCATCTATATCTCTATCTCCCATTGACTCTCCTTCTTATCCCCAAAAATAGACACTCTCTCTTCATATCTATCTAGATCTCTCTCCCTCCCCCTTCCTCTCCCTCTCTCTCTTCACCTTCTCTCTCTCTCTCTCTCTCTCTCTCTCTCTCTCTCTCCCCCTCACTGAATCTACATCTCTCCCTTTCCACTCCCTCTCCACCTTTCTCTCTCTATGCCTTTCTTCCCCTTCCAACTCCATCTCTCTCTCCCCCTCTCTCTCTCCTCTCTCTCAAGTCCTCTCTATTTTTCCTTCCTCTCTCTCCCCTTCTCTCCCACCTCCCTCCATATCTCCCCCCATCATACACACACTCTCTCTCCACCCTCCAAATCTATCACAATCTCCCTCGTTCTCTCCTTCTCTCTCCCCCTCTCTCCCCCCCTCTCTCCCCCATCCATATCTATGTCTCCCTATCTCTCTCCTCCCCTTCTTTACCTTATCCTCTCCTTTTTTCTCTCTTCCCTCATCTCCTCTCTCCCTCATTCCATATTCCTCTCTCCTTTATCACTCCCTCTCTCTCTCCACATCTATCTCTCAGTCATTGTTCTTCACTCCCTCTCTTCCCCCTCCAAATCCATCTCTCTCCCTCCCTCTCTCCCCCTCCCCCCTCTCTTCCATTCTCTCTCTCATTGTCTCTCCCACCTATATGCCTATGTCCCCCACTCTATTCCCCCTTCCATCTAAATCTCCTTCTTAAATAGGATCCCATTGTATTGTATTTAAGAAATTATCTAAATTAAAAAAAAAAACTTAATTGGTTGTAAAATATTAAACCTATATTTTGGATCAATCATGTTAAAGAAAATATAATAATAATAAACTTAAAAGAATCATGCACTATCTTTCCTCTATCATTGTTAATCACTTTTATTTCTCACCTCACTTGGATCCTTGGTTAAGATGCATCTATCGTGGTTCTTTATAATATTATTTATATTATATAAATTTCACATATGTATATATAAAAGTAATCTCATTTTTTAATTTATTAAGACATCCATTTAATCTCTATGGGATTATTTTTAGTAGTCATAAGGATGGAGGGTTTAGATATACCTAGAAAGTAATTATAACTTTTTTCTCTTAGATTTAATTTAAAAATGTTATAAAAACAAATTAAAATAAAGTATTTGTAAAATATTTTTATTTTGAAATAAGTTATGGCTTTTGGGCATGTGGTATTGATAATAATCAAAAGTCTAGATGGCCCATGGTATTATAGTTTTCTTCCCTCCTTTCAATCTCGATATTTCTCTTGTGGGTGTTGGCCCATGGTATTGTAAAAGAACCCACTTAGAAGTTACTAATATCCATGGTAAATACTCATGATTAAAAATCTTGTCATATTGTAAATATTATGTGTTTATCTACTTATTAATTAAATCTATGGATGGAACATGTAGAGTCCAAGAATTGATTTACCTTGACACCCGTTTTTCCCATATTTCCTCATTTTTCCTATTCCTATCACCTAAATAAATAAAATAAATATAAGGCTTTATTAAGGCAAGAACTTATATGTCCTCTTTTTCATATTTTGTCCATATACCTTATTGTTTTATTAAATTTTTCATGCAGCTACAGAATTGACCAGATTCTACAGCTAATCCACAAATCCACAACTACTTCCATTGTTGACAGGGTTCGAGCGCGCTAACTGAGCAAAGGAGTATATGGGTAGATGGAGAATGATCCCCTCATGGATTTCCTCCTATTTACTTGAGCCAATCAATCAAGATAATCACATTGCAACACGGTCAACCATGACAATCAACCGCAAGATAATGTGGCAGAACAGAGTCTGAGTTTCATGAAATATCATCGATTTTCTTTTTCAAATAGAAAATCGATGATTGATATGATTTGGTTTGATAAGGATTGTAGCAAAGATACTTAGGCTTTAATTTCTCATGTTGTTAATAAAGAAAACATTATAAGAACAATGGCCGCTCTGTGTTTTGGTGCGCGCCACTGTATGCAATTTTGAAAGCATCCTGTTAAAACTATCTTTCGATTAATAGATATTGGTTCATACATTTCATGTTGCGTTGATTAAAGTTGTTAACTGCCTCATGGAGTGCCACTACATGCAATTTAGGTCTTTGACTCACTGTAAATAGATTTTCTTTGGTTTCTTAGAATTAAATTGTGGATGATCTCTTTTATATTTTGAGGATGCAGTCCAATGGAGTTCACGATTAAATTGACATATGCATCAGTAATTTCATTTTCTTTATACCTATCATAACTTGATCAATCCGTTTGCTTTCTACCTAGTATAATTCAGCCATTTTGTTTCACATTTTAGTTATTTCATAGGTTATCAATCTCGTTTGTGTTTATGTTTTCATTGAGTGAAGCTGTAATAGTTAAGAATGACAGTCTTTTCTTAGCAACTGAATTCAAGCATCTTTCATTTTCCAATTCGATAAAGTAGGATCTCCTTCACATCATTCCATGATTTCATAGCTAGTCTAGTTTGGCTGCATCATAAAAATCCAAAAATAATAAAAAACAGTCTAACAAATTAGAGTTAGGATCACTATTCAACCATGCCACAAAGTTCAATACAATTAAGATTAATTTTAGAATAACTAGTTAATATATCTCAAGGATAATACTCTAATATAGATAGTAACATCATCTCCATACTGGTTCTAGATTTAGACATTAACCATAGAATAAACACCTTAACGACATAATTAACTTCTAGAACATATAGTGCAATTGTACTTCATCAGTTTACCTACCGCCGTCAATAATTTATGCTTACAATTTAAGAGTATTAAATTGACTAAACATTTTGGCACCATTACCGGGGAACTA
The DNA here is from genome assembly GCA_031772625.1 of Pinus tabuliformis. NCBI lineage: Eukaryota > Viridiplantae > Streptophyta > Pinopsida > Pinales > Pinaceae > Pinus > Pinus tabuliformis. The sequence goes on from CM062819.1 coordinate 1,108,851,387, forward strand.
CAAATAGAATTTAAAGAAAGACTCATCAATTCAAAGAATGATATGCATAGGGATAGAGACTCTAGAGGTAGATTTGTATATCGAGGAAGAAGCTTAATCCCAAAAAATTCATTCACTTCACCACGACTTCGAAATTGCACACCACCTACTCAAACCCAAATTCCATTTGTAGGTAAACGAAGACTTCCTGAAGTTTCAATATCAGAAATCCAATCGAGAACTTCACCTACTTCATCTACTGAAGATGTAATTGAAGAAAATCCTACATCCCCAACTATAGGAGTAGTTTTTCTATCTTCCACTAGTGAAAAAATTCTAGGAGAAGAATTAGAAATTCCCAATGAACAAGAGAAACAAGAAACGTATTTTGGCTACCCATTGATAGAGGAACCAGAAGAATTAGAAGAACCTTACATTAGTTCTGAAGAATATGTCATGGATGAAGAACGTGGAGGTGACGTACATAATGTCAATGGTGAGGAAAATAGGATTGGAGGAGGAAGAGGTAAAGGAAGAGGTGGAGATAGAAATAAAGGAGGGGGTAGAGGTAGAGGAAATCAAGATCCTTTTGGATTTCCTATCTTTGATGAAGATACAACCCTCACAATGAAAAATATTTCACTTTCTATTCTTCATAATTTCCATGGAAAAAGAATTGAATACCCAGAGACATTTCTCTTCGAATTTGAGGTATTATGCAGATCATATGATTATCTTCATGATGCTCAAAAATTGAAAATGTTCCCTGCTACCTTAAAGGATTCAACATTAAAGTGGTTCATGAGTCCAGGGAAGAATTCTATAAGGACATGGGCACACATGAAAGAATATTTCTTAGAAAAATATAAATATTATTGTATGCATCATAACATTAAAGATGAAGTCTTCAAAATGACACAAAAAGAAGATGAGAATCTTGAAGACTTAGTTGAGAGATTTTTCTATAATATTAAAAGAGAAAAAATAGATAATTTGGATGAGGAAAATTTGAAAGACCTCCTACTCGAAGCTATCAAAGATGGATGGATCGATCTCCTTAGCTTAACAAGAAAATGAGATATTTCTCAATTACTATTTGCAGATATCTGTGATTTATGTGTACATATCCCAAGGGGTAAAGAACGAGTTGGAAGAAGTCCTAGAGACCGTCTTTTATCAAGAATCAATAAATCTGCAGCCAGGACAGTCAGTAGGGAAGAATTAGGAAGCTTGCTTGATACTTTCAAGACATATATTTTAGGGAGTCTAAGTGAAAAGATAGACACCCTTAAAATATAGAATAAGAAAAAATCTGAAAATGTTGCATTATCCATTTTCTGTCCTAGATGTCGAAAGAAGCATGCTCTAAGAGAATGTCCTTTAGACTAAAAAACTATAGAAATTTGTGCCATATGTGCAGATAACCATGATACTAAGGAGTTTCCTTCTCTACCATGTCTCAAGGTTGTATTTAATCATGAAGGGATACCAGAACAGGTAGACCCTCTTTACTTTATTGCCAAGAGACCATGGCATAACTCTCAAACAAATCAACCACAAGGCTTTAGATCACCATAGTTTTCTTAGTCTTCACAAAATAATTGGAATCCATCTTGGCAGCCTTAGGCTGAGCCACAATCACAATCTTGGAAACAAGGATGGAAAAACCCTTATGGGGCTTATGCTCAATATCAACAATATCCACCATCCCATCCTAATTTTCCACCATAATTCCTACCCTAATCTAATCAAATTCCTCAAGCCAATCAATTACCTCAAGTCCAAGTTCAGAATCAAAATCCATAGCTCTCCCTACCAATTGCACAAAAATCAAATCAGTTACCTGCTCAACCACTTCCGAATCCCAATAATAAGATGTCACAACAACAACTTGTTTACAATATGCAAGGGAAAAATACTCAAACCTATGTAATAACTCCACTAGATCTAAATAATGTTCTATTAAGGCCTGGAAGAGTATTGCAAAGAAAACCCCGTGTGGTTATTCGAGAAGCAAGGACAAATATTCAAAAACATAAAAATCTATCTGAAGAAGGAGAAACCTCTCTCCCTTAGAAAGAGAATAATCAAACATAAAATGTTCCAATAAATACTCCTATTATAGAACAACCCTCGGTATCCATTAGACCAGCTTTTCCTGAACGGTTGAAAATTTATGAAGGAGTAGAAAAACAAATCACATTGCTTGATTATAATATGATGGATGAATTAAAAAAATCTGTATAAAAATTCCTTTATTACAAGCCATAAAATAAATACCGATATTTGCAAAAACAATTAAGGAATTAAGTGCTCAAAGATCAGGAAGAAACAAAAAAAGACATAAAAATAATTCAATTAGTCGGGAAAATTGCACACATCGTGATGGGGAAAAGACAATCCAAAAATATCTAGATCTAGGGAGCCCCGTTGTGAAAATTCACATCAATGGAATTGAAATATCAAACACACTAATTGATATAGGAGCAACCATAAAAATAATGAGTAAACAAGTTATGGATTCACTTAGGCTTCCTAACCTTCAATACACACCAACACTATTACAATTAGCAGATAGGCTTGTAATTAAACCTGATGGTGTGTTGGAAGATGTTTGTGTATACTTAGATTCTTGGGAATATCATGTCAATTTCATGGTATTAACACCCAAGAATAATCTAGGAGGACCTCAATTAATCCTAGGAAGACCTCGGCTAGCTACAGCTGATGCTTTCATCAGTTGTAGATCAGGGGACATGATTATCTCAGATGGAAATTCTACAAAGAAAATTACATTATACCCACTTGCAAAGAAAACAATAGAAATAGAGAATGAGAAATGGATAGATGATGATGATGATGATATGCCACCTGTTTTCACTACTGAACAAGTAAGAGAGGAGGACCAAATTTTAAATCTACTAGAAAATAATGAATCTTCCTCATATTATGACCGTAGTCGAAATGAATATCTCTCTTTTAGACAAGTATCATTGCTCTCCATGGAGAGGTTTGGGAATTCTTCAATAGAAATTTTTCCAGGTAAAACTTCGAATATTAATAAAAACCTAGAAGAATTACAAAAGAATCAACTCATAGAAGTTTTATAAAAACATTCTTTTGCTTATGCATGGGAATACACTGATATGAGAGGAATTGATCTTAAAACTTGCATACATCATATCTACATTGAACAAAGTGCAAGACCAGTTAGACAACCACAACGAAGAATGAACCCAAATCTAAAAGAAATTATTAAGGAGGAATTACAAAAGTTGCTACATGTAAATTTCATCTATCCAATATCAGAGTGTCAATGGGTTTCACCCCTAGTAATCGATCCAAAGAAAAATGGGAAATCGAGAGTATGTATCGATTATAGGGAATTCAATAAAGAAAAATTAAAAGAATACTTTCCACTTCCTTTCATAGCTCAAGTCTTGGAAACATTAGCATGGAAAAAGTATCATTTTTGGACGATTTTAGTGGATATAATCAGATTCAAGTAGCACCTGAAGATCAAGATAAAACCACATTTACCTGTCCATGGGGAACTTATGCTTACCGACTACTTCCCTTTGGATTATGCAATGCTCCGACAACATTCCAAAGAGCAGTCCTCAGAATTTTCTCTGATCTTATTCATGATTGTGTGGAAGTGTATATGGATGATTTCATAGTTTATGGAGATTCTTTTAATGAAGCACTTGAAAATTTAGAAAACATTTTAATAAAATGTAAAGAAACAAATATTTTGTTAAGTCATGAGAAATGTTTTATGATGTTTAATGAAGGAATTGTTTTAGGTCACCATATTTCAGGAGATATAATTAAGGCAGACTCGTCTAAAGTTGAAGTCATTTCTAAATTATTAGTGCCAAACTATCAACGAGATGTTTGGAGTTTTCTTTTTTTTACACGATATTATAGAAGATTTATAGAAAACTTCACAAAATTTGCATATCCACTCTTTAAACTACTTACCAAAGACTGTGAATTCAGTTGCATTTCTGATTGTCAAGCTGGCTTTGAAACTTTGAAAAAAAAATTCTGAAGCACCTATATGAAAAGGGCCTAATTGGAAATTGCCTTTCCATATATCAACTAATGCTTCAGATACAAACTTAGGAGCCATGTTAGGGTAAAAAAACCTTACTCCTGATGCAATATACTACAGCAGTAAAACTTTAACTCCAACAGAGCTAAATTATACTGTAACTGAGAAGGAGTTGTTTGGCTATAGTTCACACCATTAAAAAATTTGTACATTATATAACTGGCTATGAAACTTTCATTCACACAGAGCATTCTGCCATTAGATACCTAATGAATAAACTGATCACTAGTGGAAGAATAAACAAATGGCACTTATTCTTACAAGAATTCAACATCACCATTCTAGATAGACACGAAAAACAAAATAAAATTGCTAAATTTTTATCTAGAATTCAGAATGATAATAATGATCAACATATGGAGAATAAATTTCTTGATGAATATCTTTCTGTAGTATCTACTAAATCACCTTGGTATGCAGATATTGCTAACTATTTAGCTACAGGTAAAATACCATTTCATTTGCCTCCTAGAGAATAGAGGAGGATATTTCACAATAACACATCTTGTTCATGGATAAATGAAGAATTATACAAAATAGGACCAGATCTCATCATCAGAAGATGTGTTCGAGAAGATGAGATACTAAAAATACTTAAAGCATGCCATGATGAACCATGGGGAGGACATTTTTCTGACAAAAGAACTACTTATAAGGTCCTACTTTTAGGATATTATTGGCCTTCCATTTCCAAGGATACCAATGAATATGTTAAAAGATGTGACTATTGTCAGAGAATAGGAAAACCTACTCTTTCAAATGAAATTCCATTACAGTCGCAGGTACTCATTTAACCATTTGAAAAATGAGCACAAGATTTTCTTGGTCCAATCAATCCACATTCAACGAAAAAAAGGTATATCCTGGGATGCACTGATTATGTCACTAAATGGGTAGAAGCTAATGCAATTCCTTTTAGTAATAAAAATGTTGTTGTTTCATTTATTTTTGAGGATATCTTCACTCATTTTGGTGTTCCAAGAGAAATTGTAACAGATCAAGGAACACAATTTACATCCAGATTAGTGTAGAAGCTTGTGGAGAAGTACAAAATCAAGAATCGAAAGTCCACTCCACACCATCCACAAGCCAATGGACAATTTGAGTTTACAAACAAGGTGATTGAAGCAATTCTTACCAAGATTGTACACTTACATAGGAAGGATTGGGTAGAAAATATGCCAGAAGCTTTGTGGGGTTATAGAACTACATGAAGAAGTACTACAGGACATGCTCCCTATGAACTTGTTTATGGGAAGTAGGTCTTACTTCCAATAGAGTTCCAGATCCAGACGTATAAAAAAATAGTCCATTTGGATATTGACTTGTTAGAAGAAAAAAAGGAAAGGATGGGACAACTCAATGAACTTGATGAAATAAGACAAGAAGCCCTCCAGAAGACCAACCTAGTTCAACAACAAAGATCTAGATGGCATGACAAGTACATTAAAGAAAGGAAATTTCATCCAGGAGATTGGGTATTACTCTTTGATTCAAAGTTCAAAAATTTCCAAGGAAAATTATAAACTCATTGGCTTGGAACTTATGAATTTGAAAATGTCTTTTGCAATGGTGCAATTAGAATCAACACTATTGATGAAGAAAAAATTCCTCTTTTAGCGAATGGACATCGACTTAGACTTTATCAGAAGCCATTAACAAAAGAAGAATTTGTCAAAAAAATCCAAGACAATTCAGAATTGAAGATGGTTGAGAAGAATTATTCTTCTTTTCCACCTTAGAAATTTTATTTTTCTCTATTATAAAAAAATAAAAAATAAAATAAATAAATAAACTATATATATATAATAATAATGATAATGTATAAACATGAAAACCAACAAGTTGTTGGCATGCTTATACATAAATTTAAAGTACACAAAAACTCTAGTTGGCACCTTAAATTTTCTCTCTTTACCATTTCTTCCAAAAAAAAAATTTCCATTTTCCTAAGTATCCTTAAAAAAAGAAAATCTCTGAGCTACAGAATTAGTGAATTTCTATAGCTTGGACAAGTTTCTGCAACTCTAATAAGATTTCTGTAGCCAATTTGAGAGGAACACTTGGTGGCTCAAATTGAAGAATAATTTACTCCTTTTAAGTGTGAAGTACCTGCAGAAGGTATCAAAGCACAAATAGAGGTTAACAAATCAGTCGAAGGTATGTGACACTTTAGTCTTACAATAAGGGTTAATATATTGCATATATTAATTATGTGGACATAGCACCACCGAAATAAAATGAAATCATTGCAAATCATGGGTGATAGTCGCTTGTCAAAACCATTATAGTCCACCATTTTAACTCCTATCTTGTCCTCATTTCGAATCCATCGAATTGATCGCCGAATAATTGAATTGAATGCGTTCCAATGGCTAACTCATTTCCGCAAGCCTTCATTATAATTCACTCATTCTCTCATTTCTCCAAATTCATACAACCTCTCCATCTCTCTCCATCACAAAAAAAACCATACCAGCACAATTTTTCCTTGTCAAGTAAACATCTCTTGAAGACAAAACTTCTCTCACAGTGGGTGTTATTGTCTAAACAGAACTAACAGGAAAGAATTTCTTGGAAGGATACCCTCAGACCAGGGAACTGTTACAGAAAGTACAATGATTAAAATTCATAGAAAAATTTGATGGTTTCCACAGGGAGGTAATGAATAATTTTGCATGATGTTTTGATGGAACAAAGGTTGAAATAGGTGATGTCATGTTCACAGTAACAACAACTCTAACTACAGAATCCACCGAATTGCCTAGAAGTGGAGAGAAATGGTTCAAAAATATAGGAATCCAAGGGGAAAATTGGAAAATCTTCTTGAAGGACCCAAACATGGACACTACCATCTTCAGAAAAAGGTATTCCTAGTTCAACCCTCCAAAGTAAATGGAGAAATTTTCTCCTTGTACTTCACAGATTTGTTACTTACGAAGGATGATTTGGATGCATGTTTTTCTACCACATTAGGATAATGATTAATTTCCTTGAAGAACATCAAATGAATATTCCATACTTTCTCTTCCATAGCCTTAAGAAAATGCCAGTGATTGTTCAAAATAAAATCCAGTCTATAGACAATAATATGTACCATCATGGATTGATAAAAATCTTGATCGAGTTTCATCTTCAAAGCATAGGTGACAATTGGGAAAATTTTCTAGTAAGAAATCATTTTGAGGAGAAAACCCCCGAACAACCAAGTGGTAGTAGAACCCTTAGGGGAACAAAGAGAAAAATGGAAATAGTAAAAGAACAGAAACCCCAGTCCCAATAAGAATTATCAGAGGATGAACTACCGATTGTAGATATTTTGTAGAAAATGAAAAAATGGAATTTTAGAAGAAATAAAGTAGGCAAGGAAACAAAGGTTTTATCCCAAACCAATAAAGAAAATCCATAAGCTAAAAAGAATAAAACTTAGGGATTTCCAACCACGGGTCTAATAAGAAGTACCAGATTAAACACAGTACAAAAAGGACCCTTGGGACTTGCAGAATATATCGATCTTGAGGACTCTACAGGTTACTCACTGGGACAACCACCAAGGGTGTCACCATCTCCCTTGAGTTCACCTCCAAGAAGTCCAGTACAAAGCCCAGGAATTGATCATATTCAACAAGAAATTTATGATTACATAGAATCATTAGAGAGGAAGGAAGCAACAATCAAAGGATAAATCCAAAGTCCAGGAGAAGGAAGTAACCATATTAATGAACCATAAGAACCTTCAGCATCTAATGTTTTGAAGAAAGAAATATTTGAGCTGGAGACATTAAACACATACCTCAAAAATTAAAATCAAACATTAAAGGCACATAATGGAATTCAAATTGCCAAGAGTGAAAACCTTATTATTCACTTAGTCTATGGTACAAAAAGAACAAGAGGTTGAAGAAAGAAAACAGGGCAATGCAAAGAGAAATCATCAACATAAAGTATATGATCCTCATGAAGAAACCAAGAATGGCAGTGAATGCCAGAAAGAAGAAGAAAGTGAACCTTGAATGTGATAGCAAGAAGGTATAGGAGAATGACAATGTTGAGTTGTATGAGGAAATACAAACCTCCAGTGTGGGGGAATTTAGAGTCCATGAAATGCTTTACCTTGACACTTTTTGCCCATATTTCTTCCTTTTTACTATTCCTATCAACTAAATAAATGCAATAAATATAAGGTTTTGTTAAGGTAAGCACTTATATGTCATTGTTTTCATATTTTTACATATACCTTATTATTTTATTAAAGTTAGCATTGAACTACGAAATTGACGTGATTCTGCAGGTAACCCATAGATTCGCAGCTACTTCCATTGTTGAAAGGGTTCGAGTCTATCAGCTTAGCAAAGGAGTATATGAATAGATGAATAATGACCCCCTCATGGATTTATTAATGCTTACTCGAGCCAATCCATCAAGATAATCACACTTCAACGCGGTCAGCCATGAGAGTCAACTGGAAGATAATGCGCCGGAACAGAGTCCGAGTTTCACGAAATATTATCGATTTTCTTTTTCAAATAGAAAATCGATGATTAAGCGATATGATTTGGTTTGATAAGGATTGTAGCGAAGATACATAGGCTTGAATTTCTCATGTTGTTAATAAAGAAAATGTTATAAGAACAATGGCTACTCTGTGTTTTGGTGTGCGCCACTGTATGTAATTTTGAAAGAATCCTGTTAAAACTATTTTTCGATTAATAGATTTTGGTTTATACATTTCATGTTGCGTTGATTAAAGTTTATGACTTCCTCGAGGAGGGCCCTTCTGTGCAGATGGTGGGCTCCAGTATTGCAGTAATAATGCTACAACTCCTCAGACTCCCTTCTTTACTCTTATCAACCCGGTACTTCGTAACAAACTTGGAAGCGACAGTGCTATATGCACAAGTACTAGCTCTTGCCGCACCTGTCACTTGGTCAACTGGCACAAGTCCGATAGGAGCTTAAGCCAACTTCCATGAGCTCTGAGAAGAATATTTTTAACTGATGGATGAAAGCTAACTCAAAAAAGGTTGATCTACTTGCAAAAAAGAAATTGGAAATTTGAAAGGAAACGTAAACCCTAGCAAACCCTAATTTTACCAGCTAGCCCTACTGATGCAAGAAAGAGGATGCAAGCTACTGAAAGAGATCCCATTGACTCCTAGGAAGGTAAAATGCATGTGTCTAAGATACTTCTACAGTAACATCTGAAAAAACATCTTTTTATATTTTTGAATAAGTTGCCAGAATTATCATGCATGCTATTTAACTGTTTTGACTGTGCAGAGGTGGATTGGCGAGAGGAAATGCTTGGAGGAGGTTGGGAAGGTTGAGAGAGGGCCTAAGGGGTCCCTAACACCCTTCCAGAGAGTTTCACAGAGTTTGGCTATCAAGAAACCTCATTCGTGAGCTTCCACAGGAAGTCTGCAGGGGTTTTACAGGATGTTCTGGAATTTCTACAGGATGTCTGTAATTTTCTACAGGTTGTTCAAAATTGGGATTTTGGAGGATGAATGGAGGAGGAAAGATGAAGGAGTGAGTATGGAGGTAGGGCAGGGGTGTGAGGAGGTCCAGGACTTGGTGGATGGAGTTGCGGAAAGATGAAGATGGCTGGATTTGCTCAAGGAAGAATGCAACAATGCTACAAAAAAATTAGGGTTATGTGAGCTAGTGTAGCAAACGTGAGGTAAGAATCTGTGTTAGGGGATGGAGCAGATGGGATTCATGGAGTATGGGTAGATAGAGAAGTGGTATGGGTTCTCTGCAAGTTATTTCTCCAACTGAACCAATGAAAACTTGTAAAATCAGAGACCTAGTTACATTAACCTAATCTGATCTAGCTAATAGTAAAGAGAATGAACAGAAGTTCATTTGCAATGAAACCATGTATACTAACTATGCAGCAAATCAATCAAGAGTCTGAACATGTAACCAACTTCTGCAAATAAAAATCGAACACTAATGATTGCATGGAAAAGCAAAGATAATGTTTTTGTTGGCAGTAAGGTCACCTTGATCCCAGCTCTTGATCCCACTGAGGGAGAGGTGAAATCAGAGCTGCTTGATGGCCTTTTTCTGAAGCTTGTCCCTGTTAATAACCTATCAACTCAATCTGAACTCAAAAGTCTTTCTAATCATCAGCAGTGAACTAGTTAATCAACAATATTTTAATCTACTTAATAGAAATTATTTTGCAAAGACATAAAAAGCAAATAACAGTACATAAGGAGGCCTTGGCACTTGGGTTGGGCCCAACCTCAAGAGCTACAGGCTCCTATAAAGAACTCAGAACTGATGCCAAGTAAAGCTGATCTTCATTACTCAAAAATAATCATCACAAGGAAGTTATACAACAGTAGCTACAAAAAACGAGCTCAGACAATGATAGCACTATAGTGCAAAACCCAACAGTTCCAAAAGTAAACTACGAAGGTTAAGGCCTCCCTATTTATGCCCTACGAGGGTCCTAGCAGCCCTCCTTAACTCAAGGGACTCGACTGTTCAAACTGCCAGTAAACAGTCACTCTTCACAAAGCAACTTGGCTGCCTTTAATTCGTTTTAGTGGCCTGTTGAGCTTTGAGTTGAGGGTGGAGATTTCAAGGAAGGGTCATTTAATGCAAGAGACAACCTCCCTACGAATCCTCACCCTTGCTTCCTCATGATTGGCTATCACATGGCTCATAATTGCTTGGCTTTTCTCCAAAATTTGTCCAAAAAACCTGAAATAACCACGTATTAGCCTCCTTGGTAAAGTGACAATCCTTATTCGTTCAAATAACATAAAAATACTCAAAAAACATGCATAATCTATGAAAAATGGTGGATTGATCAAGGAAAATTAGGAAAAATCAGCCCAATAAGTTACATAATTCAGGGCTCACCATCACCCCCCTACTAAATGGGTTGCTCATCCTCTGAGCAACTAGTCAAGCTCATCATCCTTTATGGCTTTGACCGCCTCCCTCATAGGTAATGTATTTCATGATATGAAGACTGAATTCGCTCCAAAAAGGATGTAGGCTGGCTCTCCGGACCCTATTCTTATATTTTGATAACTGTTCCTTTGGTAGGAAGAATTATTTCTTGGCTTTTTGGCCCAATGCCCTCTCCTCTTTGCTCCAGGGTATCCCTAATGGCAGATCAATAACCCGACTAATGAGTTGTGGGGTAAGCTTTAAGGTCAACCCTCTGAAATTTATAGTGGCCAGTATCTTTGATTTAGGCTGCAGGGACATTAGGAACTCTTCTGTTACCTCATAGTCATGACCTTGAATTCTGTCACAAAAGGTCATTCAATTGGCATGGGTGGAGAGGTTCACCACCTCGGAGTTTCTTGCAATTTCCTGGAATCCGAGGGTTCCTTTCTGATAAACCCTCCTGGCATGGTGAGAGTGCTCTATTTTGGTTTATGCTCTGATCAAGAAGGGGAATTTTGTTTGTGGTTTCCTCCCCGTAACTTCAAGGAAAGATCTCTCGAGGGTTTAAGTTTTTAACCTACACCAATTCCGTGGTTTTAAAAAACTCAACTGTCTGTGTACAGAAGGAAGACTTGGGTCTCCCCAGACAGAGTGCAGAGCTCAATTTCCACCCCCCAGCATACATATAACCATGTAAAATTCACATTTTTCTTACACAGGTTAGCCCTGACAGTGGTTTATCGTTTCTAGAGGAGGAATTTCTTAACAGGGACTGTGGAGGAGAATTTGACGCAGAACCAACTGAAAATTTCCATGTGACACACAGGCAGACTACTATTCTTGACCCACAGGTAGACTTGTCTCTAATTCTCCTACTCCAGATGGTTCAATTCACCACCTTTCGAAATATATCATGCAGGGAAGAGTGGTTTCGAGCCTACCTCTCTCAGAACTCCACATTTGTCGAAGAAAAATCCATTTGCTCTGCTCCGGAAGGCTATGCTGTATTTCCTGTAGAGCCTCTTCCTGTAGAATGCTTTGCCGGCTTCTGGAGGACGTTACGGCAGTTTTGAACGAGCCTGGGACGCGGGAGAATTTTGAAACAGGCCGAGAAGCTTGGGCTAACAAACTGCGGAGGAGGAGGACGTGTACTTTTCTGAGAATGGTTTGCAAGTGTAACTGATAGTGGTTAACATGAGTTCTTCAGCCGAGAAATTTTGAATTACGACGCAATTCATGGCGAGGGGGTGAGGCGGCCAGGCCAATCTGTTAGCCAATGTCACGGCCATCATTCCTCGGCATGTCTCTGACAGCCATTACCTTTCCTCTGCCATTAACCGCTGCCACCACTGCCAATCCTGCCGATTCTCCCCGACTGGACACTTCCCACATGTCGGCTGCACATATATTTGGAGAATTTGAATGTAACCTAGCTCGTTCAGATCCCACGAAGCCATTCGACTAACTATGGGTGGCCAGTTGACTGGCCACTGAAATCGTTCAATCCGAACCATTTCACAGACATGTAGTTTTTGGAATATAGTCTATGCAATTTGACGAATAAGGTTAAACACTTACCTGTGTGGCCGTGGACATGTTCGGCAGGCTTCAGGATGTGGAACGATGGCTTTGCTTGCTGATGCATCATGCACCGGTGCTGGAACTCCTTCTTTCATTGGTTGATGCTATATGCACGGCTTTGGGACCTGATCCTCTAGTTGTAAACGCTGCATGCACAAGCTCTGTCTGATTTCAGCTGTCGAGGAGGTGTTCACGTCCAAGTAGAGTTTTTTACATGTCCCCTGTGTCGATTTCAGCTGCTACTGACTCCAGAGTATGTGCTCCAGACGGATCAGCTGCTACAGGATTCCTGTAGGATATCCTATAGCTGCTTCTCCTCCTGGGATGCATGCTTAAACGAGCAAGGTTGTATTCGCGGATGAAGAGTCCTGATGGAGCTTTGACAGGTAGAGTGTGCGAGGCTTTGTGTGCTTGATTTGTCACTTGAAAACAAAAATTCAATATGAGGAAAATAGGACTCTTTGTATGACTGTGCAGGAATACATAACCAGATTGTTGCAATGGCAGTGGGAAGAGATGAAACAGGTGATGGATGGAAGAGAGGGGTGGTTGCAGGCCTAATCAACAAACTTCAAGCTTCAAATACCCTTCTAAAATTGAATTTGGCCCTCCCGAAGGCTCTGCAGGATGTTTCATGTAGAAATGTAGAACTTCATGTAGAAAGCCCTAAAACTTCTTGTAGAAAGCCTAAAACTTCCTGTAGGAGGTGGAATCTCGACCCGAATGTGTTCAATTCCTAGGAAAATCCAGTGGCTATGGAGGGAGAGTCTGTAAGGATGTCCTATAGCCTAGTACGGACCCCTGTCCTCATTTTGTGCGACCTTCTTTATCTGCAATGTATTCCCTGCAACCTGCAATAATTTTTACAGTGATTAGACCTGTTTCTTTTTCTTTTTTTTTCCTTTTTTCTTTTTTCTTCCCTTTTTTTTTGAGAGATAGCGGGGCGCCTCCATGAGGTTTTCACTCCCACTATCTGCCCTGGGCGCCTCAGAAAGGTTTTCACCCAAGGATCTTTTTTATTCCATTTCTTTTATTTTCTGAGGGACAACAGGGGTGCCTCCATGAGGTTTTGACCCCCACTATCTGCCCTGGGTGCCTTAGAGAGGTTTTCACCCAGGGATATTTTTTATTCATTTTTTTTTTATGATCAAGGGTGGGCGGAATAGAGGCAGAGCCCTATTCCACTACTAACACTGATTTTTCCAAAGTTTCAATGAACTCCTGCCTCGAAAAGGGTTTCCTGTAGATTTTCAATCGATGCCCATTGAAAAGCATGGGGATGGCCTCTTCATCAATGGTCCTGATAAGGACTGAACCATTGTTATTGCATTTCTCCACTGTATACGGTCCTAACCATCTTGTCCTCAGCTTCCCTTTGAAATACTTGTATCTTGAGTCATATAGCAGCGCCCAATCTCCCAGCTAGAATTGCTTTTCATTAAGGTGTCGATCATGCCATATCTTCCACTGGAGTTGAACTACTTCTGAGTGGAGGAGGGCCTACATTCTGTGTTCATCTAATCCATTCAGCTGCAATAATCTTTCATGTTGAGCATGGCTGAGATCTAGGTCTAACTGAGCTTCCACTCTCAATGTGTTGTACTCGAACTCTATGGACAACAAAGCTTTCTTCGCGTAGACCAGCTCATAAGGTGTGAAACCTGTTGTAGTCTTCCAAGTGGTGTTGTAGGCCCAGGTGGCCTCAACCAGGCGATCTGCCCAATCCTTTCTGCTGCCGCTCACCACCTTAGTCAAAATACCTTCCAATTCTCTATTAGTGACTTCCACCTGCCCATTTGCTTGAGGATGATATAGGGTGGAAGTTCGGTGCTTGATCTTGTGATGAGCGAGCAAGTCTTCAATCAGGTTGGAGGTGAACTGGCTTCCTTGATCGGTGACTAACTCTCTTGGGTAGCCAAACTTGTAGAAGATATTTTCCCTTAAAAACTCAGCCACCTTTTCTTCTGTTGCTGCTTTGATTTCCTTTGTTTCTGCCAACTTTGTCAGATAGTCGGTGCACACAATGATGTAAGACCTTTGCTTTGAAGGAGGGTTGATAGGACCCACAAAATCCATGCCCCACTTCTCAAATGGATCAAAGGTCACTTGATGTTGGAGAGGCATTTCATCCCTTGGAGTCGGTTTCCCCATCCTCTGACATCAGTCACACTGGCTGATGTATCTTCTGACATCTTGATGAAGAGTAGGCCAATAGTAGCCTGCCTGTAGAATTTTGAAGGCAGTCCTTTTTGCCGCAAAGTGGCCTCCACAAGGTCCATCATGACAGGTTAGGAGGATGTCAAAGACTTCCTCCTCCCTAACACAATGCCTTAAGATATGATCTGGGCCAAGTTTAAATAGGCTGCCCCCAATCCAAGTAAACGGGGCACTCTTCCTCACAATTCTGCTCTTCTCCTTTGAGGATAGATGCAGAGGGAACTGTGTTGAGACCAAGTAATTTTCTATATCAACAAACCATGGAGAGAGTACTGAGATAGCAAATAGGTGTTCATCTGGCATCTGGTCATCCACTGTCCCTTCTTCACCTGTAGACAAATCCAATCTAGACAAGAAGTCAACAACAACATTTTCTTTACCTAGCTTGTCGACAATAGTCAAATCAAATTGCTGCAACAAAAGTAACCATCTAATGATACGAGCATTGACATCAGGCTTATTCATTAAATATCTAATCACAGCATGATCAGTGTGTACAAATGTTTGATAACCAGTGATGTAGTGTCTGAACTTGTTTAGGGAATGGACTACAGCCAAGAACTCTTTCTTGCTTACAGTATAGTTCATTTCTGCCTTGGACAAGTTTTTGCTAACAAAGTATATGGCATATGGTAATTGTTCCTCAACTTGTCCTAAGGATGCCCCTATGGCTTTGTTCGAGGCATCAGTGTGGATGTGGAAAGGTAGGGCCTAGTTTGGACCTCTCAAGATCAGGGTAGACACCAGCTTATCTTTCAACTCATCCAGAGCCCCCTGACAGTCATCAGTCCATTTAAACTTAACATCTTTCCCTAAGAGGCCAAACAATGGCGAGGCTAGCTTGCTGAAATTTTTAATGAATCTTCGATAATATCCTGCTAAGCCTAGGAAACTCCGAACATCTCTTACCTTTTGAGGAGGTGGAATCTTTTGGATGATAGCAATCTTGTTAGGATCCACCTGTAATCCTTGTCGAGAAATGGTATGACCTAGCATGATCCCTTCAGTCATCAGGAATTCACATTTTTCTGCACTGAGGGACAAGTTCATCTCAATGCACTTGGTTAGAACTTTTCCCAGATTAGTCAATGCTTCTTGGAAGTTGGACCCATAAGGAGTAAAGTCATACATATAGATTTCTACCAAATCGTGGACCAACTCAGAGAATATGTTCAATACTGCTCTCTGGAAAGTGGCAAGAGCATTGCATAGCCCAAAGGGAAGGACTCGGTAGGCAAAGGTACCCCATGGACAAGTGAAGGTGGTTTTATCTTGGTCCTCCGGGCTGATTTGGATTTGATTATACCCGCTTAACCCATCTAGGAAAGAGAAGAACTTCTTCCCTGCCAGTCCATCCAAAACTTGATCTATGAAAGGCAAAGGGAAATGGTCTTTCTTGGTGGCTTTGTTAAGTTCTCGGTAATCTAAATAGATTCTCCACTTCCCATTCTTCTTGGGCATAAGCACTAGAGGTGAGACCCACTCACTATTGGAGATGGGGTAGATGAATCCTGAATCCAACAATTTTTGCAATTCTTTGACAATGTCTTTAAGGGCTAGATTCATTCTCCTCTAAGCCCGCCTGACTGGTTTACAATCTTCTTTAATGTAAATGTGATGGGTAAAGATTGAAGGATGGACTCCTTTCATCTCCTTATAGCTCCAAACGAAAGCATCCAGATGATTGTTCAGTAAGCTACACACCTGCTTCTCCTGGGAGGGAGATAGGGAGGAGCTGATCTTTAAGGTTTTTTCGGGGCCAAATTCCACATTCTTAATTCTGGGAGAGGTCGGATCAATCACACAGAGGTCCACTAAGGTGTTGGCTTGGGTATCTTCCACCAATTCCTCTAAGGGCAGTGCACTGGGAGGTGGATTTTAAATCAACTTCTCAATCAAATCATCCTCGGTTTTAGGGCCACCCTTGGTGGTTTCTACTGTGCACAATGGCGCAGAGTAGATCTCATCCTCATCTCCCTCTTCCAACCAGAGTGGTAAGTCATGTTCTAGCAGAGGTTGGGTAGGAGGGTTTAGGACTAGCTGCTTGGACATAGGCCTATTCTTGATGGTCATGCTTCCAGCTCGACAATTGATGTAAGCATCCATAGTGGCTAACCAAGGCCTTCCAAAAATGAGGGGGTATCCAGTGAGCTTTGCCTTTGGCTGAAGGACCAAGAAGTCCGTAGGGTACTCCCAAGAGTCAACAGAGACCAAGACATCTTCCACAATCCCTTTGGGAGTCACGGTGGAGCAATCTGCTAACTGCAGGACTGTCGAGGTCTTCCTTAAGGAACTCTGAAGGTTGAGTTTAAGCATGGTGTCCCTGGTCATCACATTAATGGCAGCCCCTAGATCAATCAAGGTATGGGGGATAATGGTGCCATTGATGTGGACATCAACTACAGGACTCCCAGGGTCAAAATACTTTGGACAGATTACTTGCCCCACATTAGATCGGACAGTTGTCCTATGAAATTGATAGTCGAGGCATCTCTCTTTCACCTGCCTGGGTGCCTGAAACACTTCTCCTTAACCAATTTGTTGTATATTGGTACATATTTTATGGCCTGGAGAAGTGGTCTTTTCACACACAACTGTTTAAGTTCTCCCAGAAGTTCAGTCTCCTCTGGGTTTGGTTGCGTGGTTACTATTAGTCACTCAGGAAAGGGTGGAATGGCTTTGGGTTCACTTTCTTGTTTCTCTTCCTCGTCCTCTGGGGGAGGAGTTTGGCGATCTGGAAGGGTCTTCCCAGATCACAGGTTGATCTCCTGGATCTCCACAGCATAGGTAGGGCATGTTGTCTCCCCAGTGTATACCTATTCGGCCTGTTGGTTTTTGGGGTTCGAGTTCGGTTGAGCAGGCATCTGGGGTTGTCTTGGAGGAGTAGGAGGTAATGGTTGTGGCTGAGCGGGTGTTGGAGGTAGAATGGCGGGAGGAGATTTGTATTGGGGCCTCCACCCCAGTTGAGGTGCATTCCACTAAGGTTGTGGCTGGACATGTGAGTGAAACGAATGAGCAGTGGTTGGAGTATGGTATTGAGTTGGATAAGACCATGGATGAGGTGCGGACCAGGAAGGATGAGCAGGGGGACCCCAAGAAGGTATGTGAGCAGATTGGTTGGAGCTATAATAAGCTTGGGATGTCCCTTGCATCCCCTCCTGGTAAGGTTTGGGCCCATGCAGTCTCCTTTGGTTGAGGAAGTAGAGAGGTTCAGTGGTTGCCTCAGTCCCTTAGTACATGGCTTTAAATCCGGGCAAGGTTGGGCATTGGTTTGTGGGGTGGTTTTCCTCACAAATGAAACATACCTCTACTGAGTGCAATGGACACTCATTCTTAGGGTGCTTCCTCATACATCTGGGACAAAAAATGGCCAAAGCCCTCTCAACTTCCTCTTTCTTTTGTTGGATTAGGAAAGTATCAAGTTGCCTGACAATGGTGTGTCTCATCTCACTTTTAAGGTCTTCCGTCTGATTAGCAAACTCATGCTTGGAGAAGGTGGTACTAGCTGAAAGTGGATTCCCCCTACCTCTTTTCCAGGCTGCCCTATAATGGTTTCTAAACACAGTCTTTATATCCTCATAAGGCATTTGGTAGATGTCTCCTCCAGCTAGCATGTGAAGGGTATCTATAAGGTCTTTAGGGACTCCTCGGAGCGGAACCAGCTTTAGAGATTCAAGATCAAGTGTACACTTGGCCCGTTTATAGCTGAGTTGGAACCTTTCCTCGTAGTCTTCCAAAGACTCATCATTTCCCATGGTCATCCGAAAGATTTCTCCCTTTGTTTCCTTTGACCTACAGTAGTCCCGATATTTTTTGTTAAAGGCTTGCTGCATCTGAGCCCAAGTTGTGATACTGTTTCCAAGTAACCCCATGAACTAGCGTAATTTTGCATGCTTGAGGGTAGAGGGAAAGAGTTTTAACTTTTTCTCGTCTTCTGCATAGTCATAAGTTCGACAAAGGACAACAAACTCAAACAGGAAGGTATCACGGTCTTCAGTGGTCAATCCATGGAAATGAGGTAAGGTTGAGGGACTTATGTTCTTCATATTCATGTCCCCGTTGGTCTCTTGGATGGGGAAGGTACCTTCTATTCTCTCATCATCTTCTCTATCGTTTCTGTTTTCAGCCATGGTCTCAAAAGGAATGTTTTCTTGCTCTTCTTCTATTATAGGATCTTCGTATATCTCAGGAGTTTCACCTATAGGTTCTTCTAGGTCACTGCCACCAAAGAAGAGAGAAGGGTGACTCAGTGAAGCAGTGGGGGTGTTGGGTAGGAATTTTCCGGTATTATCTTTGTTCCTACGAGGTATGAAAAGATTTTTGGTCACTTTTGTTTTTTTTCTACTTGTACCTACAAAACTGAAATAGATGGAATTGTGACTAACTAAAATCTATCTTGCGGAAATGAAAATTTGAAATTGAAATGAAAGCAAGAAAGGACTAATCTATTTTGCTGAAATCAAATTGTAGGAATGAAATGCTATTCTACACTTGCAGAATTGAAATTGTGGCATTGAAAGGCTAATGTAAGAAAGTAGGAAATGTCTAATTTACTTTGCAGAAATGAAATTGCAGAATGGAACTGAAATAAACTACTTAGCAAAAGGTTGGAGTAGAAAAAAAAAGAAGAAAAGCAGCAATCACAAATACTCTGACGCTTCCCCGGCAACTGCACCAAAAAGATGGTGGGCCTCAATATTGCAGCAATAGTGCTTCAACTCCTGGGACTCCCTTCTTCACTTTTATTAACCCGGTAGTTCGTAACAAACTTGGAAGCGATGGTGCTGTATGCACAACTACTAGCTCTTGCCGCAGCTGTCACTTGGTCAACTGGCACAAGTCCGATAGGATCTTAAGCCAACTTCCATGAGCTCTGAGAAGAAGCATTTTAACTGATGGAAAAAAGCTAACTCGAAGAAGGTTGATCTACTTGCAGAAAGAAACTGGAAAGCGGAAAGGAAACATAAACCCTAATTTTACTAGCTAGCCCTACTGATGCAAGAAAGAGGATGCAAGCTACTAAAAGAGATGCCATTGACTCATAGGAAGGTAAAATGCATGTGTCTAAGCTACTTCTACAGTAACATCTCAAAAAAAAATCTTTTTGTATTTTTGAATAACTTTCCAAAATTATCATGCATGCGATTTAACTGTTTTGACTGTGCAGAGGTGGATTGGCGAGAGGAAATTCTTGGAGGAGGTCAGGAAGGTTCAGAGAGGGCCTAAGGGATCCCTAACACCCTTCCAGAGAGTTTCACAGAGTTTGGCTATCAAGAAACCTCATTCGTGAGCTTCTACAGGAAGTCTGCAGGGGTTCTACAGGATGTTCTGGAATTTCTACACGATGTCTGTAATTTTCTACAGGTTGTTCAGAATTAGGATTTTGGAGGATGGATGGAGGAGGAAAGATGAAGGAGTGAGTATGGAGGTAGGGCAGGGGTGTGACGGGGTCTAGGACTTGGTGATGGAGCTGAGGAAAGATGAAGATGGCTGGATATGTTCAAGGAGGAATGCAACAACACTGCACAAAAATTAGGGTTATGTGAGCAAGTGTGGGAAACGTGAGGTAAGAATCCATGTTAGGGGATGGAGCAGATGGGATTGAAGGAGTATGGGCAGATAGAGAAGTGGTACGGGTGCTCTGCAAGTTGTTTCTCCAACTGAACCAATGAAAACTTGTAAAATCAGAGACCTAGTTACGTTAACTGAATCTGGTCTAGCTAATAGTAAAGAGAATGAGCAAAAGTTTATTTGCAATGAAACCATGTATACTAACTATGCAGTGAAGCAATCAAGAATCTAAACATGTAACCAACTTCTGTAAATAAAAATCGAACACTAACGATTGCATGGCAAAGCAAAGAGAGTGTTTTTGTTGGTAGCAAGGTCACCTTGATCCCAGCTCCTAGTCCCACTGAGGGAGAGGTGAAATCAGAGGTGCTTGATGGCCTTTTTCTTAAGCTTGTCCCTGTTAATAACCTATCAACTCAATCTGAACATCAAAAGTCTTTCTAATCATCAACAATGATTTAGTTAATCAGCAAGATTTTAATCTACCTAACAGAAATTATTTTGCAAAGACATAAAAAGCAAATAACAGTACATAAGGAGGCCTTAGCACTTTGGTTGGGCCCAACCCCAAGAGCTACAGGCTCCTATAAAGAACTCAGAACTGATGCCAAGTAAAGCTACTCTTCATTACTCAAAAATAATCATCACAAGAAAGTCATACATCAGTAGCTACAAAAAACGAGCTGAGACAATGATAGCACTATAGTGCAAAACCCAACAGTTCCAAAAGTAAACTATGAAGGTTGAGACCTCCCTATTTATGCCCTACAAGGGTCCTAGCAGCACTCCTTAACTCAAGGGACTCGGCTATTCAAACTGCCAGTAAACAGTCACTCTTCACAAAGCTGCTCAGCTGCCTTTAGGATTCGTTTTGGTGGACTGTTGAGCTCCGAGTTGATTGTGTAGATTTCGAGGAAGGGTCATTTAATGCAAGAGACAACCTCCCTACAAATCCTCACCCTTGCTTCCTCATGCTTGGCTCTCACTTGGCTTATAATTGCTTGGCTTTGCTCCAAAATTTGTCCAAAAAACCTGAAATAACCACGTATTAGCCTCCTTGGTAAACTGACCACCCTTATTCATTCAAATAACATAAACATACTTAAAAAACATGCATAATCTATGAAAAATGGTGGATTGATCAAGGATAATTAGGAAAAATGAGCCCAATAAGTTACCCAATTTGGGCCTCATTAGTAGATCAGGTCTTTGACTCACTGTAAATATATTTTCTTTGGTTTCTTAGAATTAAATTGTGGATGCTCTGTTTTATATTTTTAGGATGTAGTCTAATGGATTTCGCAATTAAATTGCCATATGCATCAATACTTTCATTTTCTTTATACCTAGCATAACTCGATCATTTCGTTTTCTTTCTACCTAATATAATTCATTCATTTCGTTTCACGGTTTAGTTATTTCATAGCTTATCAATCTCATTCTTGTTTACTTTTGCATTGAGTGAAGCAACAATAGTTAAGAGTGACAACCTTTTCTTAGCAACTAAATTCAAGCATATTTCATTTTCCAACTCGATAAAGTAGTATCTCCTTCACATCATTCCATGCTTTCATAGTTAGTCTAGTTTGGTTATAGCATAAAAATCCAAACATAATAAAAAACAATCTAACAGAGTATAGTTATGATCACTATTCAACCATCCCACAAATTTTAATACAATTAAGATTACTTTAAGAATAACCAATTAATAGATCTCAAGGATAATACTCTAATATATATAGTAACACCATCCCCATACTGATTATAGATTTAGACATTAACCATAACATAAACACCTTAACGACATAAGTAACTTCTATTACATACAATGCACTTGTACTTCATTGGTTTACCTGCCTAGGCGATAATTTATGCTTACAATTTAAGAATATTAAATTGACTAAACAGAACACATCTATATTAATTGTTACAAATATATTGATTACAATTGAGCCGACATTACAAATGTTTAGTTACATTACATCTCCACATGTGCCCTATACTGGGCTTTAGAGCGACTCTCGTCACAAAAAGTAAATTGGTGAGGGGAAATATTACATAAAATACAATATTACAATATTATATGTTACCCAATATTTATAACCACCCCCACCTAATAAATTGTTGGAAATAATACTGAGGGGGGGGGTGAATCAGTATTATATAATTCGTTTAATAAATCTTCTTTATTTGTTCTTTGAATTATTTTTGCATGTCAGTACCATAAAATAATGAACCTGAACAAAAGAAACAGATAGTCACACAAGATGTAAGGTGGAAACCCAATGTGGGAGAAAACCGCCTGCTGCAATATGTCTCTATCTTCTTTCAAATTAGAAACTCCTTTTACAATGGTTTTGTACTGGTGCAGTCCTTTACTAGTACACAGGCTGCAACCTGCAGAGAGCTACAACTCTCTCTCGTTTTCCAGTCTCTCCTGGAAGGGAGCTACAACCCCCTACTTCTTTTCATACAAGGACCACTTTTCATAAATTTTCAAACTGGATCCATAAGCATCAATTGTTCATCAAGTGTAAGAGAATTACCCAATCAACTGTAGTAACCAGATCAACAATAATAGGACCAAACCCAGAACACAACAGTGATAAACAAAGATTTTAAGAGAAGGAAGCACCCTGCTCAACTGCTAGCCTGAGTCCGAACTCACCCTGCTCAACTGCTAGCCTGAGTCCCGGACTCACCCTGCTCAACTGCTGGCCTGAGTCCCTGGACGCAACCTGCTCAACTGCTAGCCTGCGTCCCGGACGCACCCTGCTCAACTGCTAGCCTGCGTCCCTTGCACTGAGTCTATTGAACTGCCTGCGTCCCGGCGCACCTGAAACCTTCTGCGCCTGCGTCCCGGCGCACCTGAAACGCTTCGCTCCTGCGTCCCAGACGCACCTGAACCCTTACTGCACCTGCGTCCCTCCGGGCATAGATGATTTCAAGACTTTAGAAGTAACCCAGACAATCAGATCCACATATCTGAACATGCGCCAAGAGATCTCGGTCCATTAATAGATTCGCCTTGATTAGATCTAGACCATATCTCACCCCATAAGATATTCAACAAAGACATGCTCAAACCAAACAATCTCCTTTGCTTTATATAGGCAAGCTCCTCCTCAAATCAAGGAACAATACCACGAGCCGGCACCTTAAAAACACAATACCGTCGGCTAGATACCAGGAGTAAATCACAAGAAACCCCCACGTGTGCTTTTCTCTGCCTTAAAAAGTGTGCACTGGGTGGACGCACCTTTTGAACGGCTGGACTGCGTCCTTGGACGCGGGCTATGCATGGATTACCTGCGGGTACGTACTTTCTGAAAGGTGTACCTGCGTCCTTCTTAAATTTTTCAATAAATTAAGAGCCGATCATCAATCTTTGCTGCTGACATGAAGAACAGCGATCTACCACCTGAATGGGTTGCCATCAAGGACAACACCTGAACCATAATGCCAACATAAATATCATCCAGGTGTGGGGGGAAATACTAATTAAAATGTAATATTATTAAATTTTACCTAATATTTCATGTCACTCCCCACCCTAAATATTACATTCTACTAAATATTTCCCCTCACTCCTACTAATTTTATAGTTGAGTTTGTTTACTTTTAAATTACAAATATAAAGAAAAATCACAATAAGAAGTGGACCCATTGAGGTGAAATATTAGATAAAATGTAATATTATAGTACTATATTTTATCTAATATAACTTATTAAAAAGTGGATGGAGGTAGGCAAAAATATTAGATAAAATATAATAATTACATTTTTCCTAATATTTCCCCACATCTACAGACAAATGGCCAGTGTCAACATATCCATAAATTTGTTTTACCTTTACATGAAATTTTTACCTATATAGGCTACAAGGATTCAACGCCATCATTTTCTACAACAAATTATGTATCTAAATATGACATCAAACTAACATGAATCTAGGCTAGTTTAATCCCCCCTTAAATAGATTATATTCCACAAGAATTACATGAGTCGATATCATGGATTTCTAAAACCATGGGTCAATATCATTAGTCATTTTTATTTTTATTTTATTTTATTTTAATAGGGGTTTTTTTTGTAATTTTAATTTTATTTTCACCAAGTTACAATGTTTACATTACATTAAGTTACATCTCTACCATATTTTAATTTTATTTTAATGTAGTCAAAATGTTGACATTATATTACTTTACATTATATATTTCTAGCAACTATAGACATTAGATCTTGGCTTAATGAAGAAATTATATTTATGTCTCATACTAAAAAGTGTTTTTTTCTTTTTAATTACTTTATCTCATTATAAAAAGTTTGATGTAAAATAAAAATGAAAATTTAAGTATTTAAAAATTGTTGACATTGATTTTTAGAGTAACATTATTAATTTTTTTTAAAGTAAAGTTATGCACAACATCTCTTGCATATACATATATCAAAGTAACGTTACACACAAAATCTCTTACATATACATATACTAGCCAACACGTGTATATTTTTTAATTTTTTTAATGTAATATTACGTGACAAAATCTTCGTCATGTACTGGGTTGTAGAGTGCCTCTCAGCACAATAAAGTGGACCACACTACGATAGGGAAGAGACCAAGACATGTGAGAATTTACCAATATTTTTCATACCCTTCACACAAAGTTGGGTATCAGGGATTCTGAGAAATATTTGGTACTCAAGTACCGTGGCTGCCTACACAGGTACATCCAAGATGAGATGGAGTTCCTGGACATATCCTCGCTCAACACGACGTACAGATACACTGTCAATATTGAGAAGAAGCTTAAACAAAAAAAGTGAGACTTTGGATCTGCGAATCTGAAGCAAGGGAGAGGTGCCCCTAACCACAGAGCAAAGGGCAAAGCCAAGGCAGGGCGACCTAAGATAACTTAATGAATCCGCAAGCAAAGAAAAACAACACGAAGACAAAGAAGGATCAGGGAAAATGGTGTGAGTTCCATAAGATCTCCACTCAAAACATAAGTGACTGGTAGGGCAAGTAGTCACTAGTGGTTGAGTTGAAGGCTTCTAAGTTTGATGTGTGTTCTGACTCTGAGTCAGAACCTGATAAGGGGAATGAAAAAGGGAATAAGATCATTGATGCAGAGCCCAGTGTCATGGTGGCCACCACCAAGATTCAGAAGATTGAGCCTAAAGATCCAGAAGAGGGTGAGCGCCTATTCCAATCACAGATGTGGGTGAAGGGTTCCCCATTGTAGTTCATTGTCGACAACATGAACCAAAAAAACCTCATTTCAGTAGAGGTCATGAAGTGGCTAGGCCTACCGGCTACAGAACATCTGCATCTATACACCATCGGGTGGCCTCACCAAGGATGAGATCTCCATTTCAGCCAACAGTTCCCTACAACATCAAGCCCTTCCCGAATGAGTTACAATGTGATGTTGCTCCTCTTGAAGTTTGTGATGTATTATTAGGACATCTATACTTACAGAAATGACATGTTGTATATGAGTTTAGACCTCGCTTTGTTATTATTTTTTGGGTGCTAAGTTATACAGGATACCAGAGGTGACCCCACCTACCGCCATCTCTTTGATCCCTGCTAAGAAATGTAGTAAGATCATCTCCCAGACTGGGAAATTTCTTTTATTTCTAATTCACTCTTAAAGTAAGGGGAAGGTCATAGCCATGTCCATGGCTAATGGGAAGGGTTCCTCCAAGAAGTAGAAGCAGGTGGATGTGGTCGTGGAAGAATACAGGGACATCTTCTCCTCACCCACAGGGGTACCCTTGCATTCTCAAGTTAAGCATTCAATCGATCTGACTCTTGGATCACCTCTACTCAACGAGCCGATATATCATCGCTCCATTATGGAGAATGAAGACATAAAGCGGAAAATCCAAGAGTTGCTGCAAAAAACGCAAATCCAACCAAGTTCCTCACCTTATAGGAGCTCGATTGTACTGGTACAGAAGAAGGATGGAACGTGGAGGCTCTGCATTGATTATTAGTCATTAAACAAAATCATTGTTAGGAATAAGTATACAATCCCACAGATTGGTGACCTGCTGGACCAACTCAAGGGGGCCAAGTATTTCAGGAAGATCAATCTAAAGTTTGGTTATCACCAGGTTACAATAGAGCCCACAGATGTATGGAAGAATGCCTTTAAATCTAAGGAAGTCATTTTCAATGGTTGGTTATGCCCTTCAGGTTAATAAATGTCCCCACTACTTTTATGAGGCTAATGGATGAAATATATATTTTTTTTTTCGTGGAAAAAATACGTAATTTTATTCATATGAAAAAAATTACATGTTGTAGATGCTTAGAGCATATGAAGACGGTTGCCCAACAAGTGGACACAGATACAAATAAAAATAAAAAAATAAAATCAGCAAGCCTATGCTTTCCTGCCCTTCTTCTTCTCCACCCTTCGCCAACCCTCCGAGTCAAGAGAGGGTGTAATAATGGCTAGCTGATTTTACAATGGGTTCATTGGTAGTTCCTTGTCGGATTCAGATCCTTCAGATCCATGAGTTCTCTTTATGCCACCAACTTCTAGCAGAGGTTCTTGATGCTGTTGTATATTGTTTGGCCCTAGATGAGAATCTGGGATAATTTCTTCCTGTGTAGATTTTTTTACGGTATATATATCAGTTTCTAATTGGTTCCCTATAGGTTCTGCCTGCATGTCCTCTTCTTTCATCAAGTCGGTATGCTGCCACCCTTTGGGATTTTTTTGTTGTTTCTTATTTCCTTTGGGGTCCTTTCTGTTGAGTGGGCAATTGTATTGGAGGTGTCATGTTTGCAGGCATCTGCAGCACCTGAATTCTGTGTTCTCATAGTCAAGTGGTTGGGTCCTCAGTGCATTGTTGTAGTTCAATGTGATGTGATCGGGCAGTCCCTGACTCATGTCCACTTCTACACATATTTTGGCATATGTGAAGATTCCCCTGCTAACTCTGTCTTAATCTATTTTTAGGAAATTCCCCAAGGAATTCCCAATGGCTGATAAAACTTTGTGATGCCAAAAATGTAAAGGAAGGTTATGGAGCCTCACCCAAATAGGCATTGTTGAAATTTTCATAGTATTTGCATCAAATTCAGCAAACCAGGGAGTGATGAAGAGGCCAGCATTTCCCCAAAACAATGGCTCCTAATTGATAATACTGTCGCGATCTTGTTTTGTGCTGAAGCTAACTATGAAAAATCCTTTTGAGCATAGATGTATATCACAGTTTGGTGTCCATGTGGAGTAAATCCATTGATGCGGGGCATCGGATTTTGGCCAGAATCCATTAAATCATCAAATGATAGCATTTGCGGATAGTTCAGTGTGTAGATCAGTTACCTCTGATATAGATACTTGGAGCATTGGGGATTCCAGTTTTTGTTCCACCATATAGGGACCTGGTAGCTCTGGTGCCGGCTCTGATTTGTGCTGCATTTTTTCTTTTCCCTTGACTACATCTCGAAAGGAGCCTATATTTTTTGAGTTGTTTCCATTGCATCCTCCACGCAATCTCAGATTAAGAAATATGGTTGAATCTTTGATGATACCATAATCTTGTAGTGTATGGAGGTCCTGTAGACTATGTCCTGAGAATATCAGTTTTTGATATTTGCTGGGATTCCCAAGTTGGTTCTGGATTTGCTTCTTTAGCTCTTGTATATTCAACCCCTTTCTCAGCCTCATGCAATGATGGCTGCCTCCTATCTTTTTTATTAAAATTTGTATCAGATCTTCACCCATACAGTTTGATTCAGCAATTTTGGAGCCACGATCCATTGATTTGGGTGATTTCTCTGCAAAACCCAACGCTCCCCAGCTTATTATATTCTATCCACCTCTTGTTTCCTCTAGATTTGGTTTATGAGGGTCATTTTTTGAGTATTCTGTCTCTGTGGGAAAATTGATTGGGTTTGTTGAAGTCGGCCCCTTGCATTTGCACAGGTTTTTCCCAGTCCGGTTGTGAACCAGGACGCTGTAAGCCCCTCTCTACTTTTCCACTCTCGCATAGGCATGTTGGTGGCAGATCTATCACTAGGTAGAGTCTCTGGCTAGACAGGAAATGGTATGCCGATGTCCTCTCTCGGTGAGCCATGGGTCCAAGCTGTTGTCTTACTGTCCAGTGGCATGAAAGGTCGTTTCTTACTCCCGAGGAAAGTAAACTGGTAGACCTTGCCCCCACCAAGGAGTCCAGGAGCTTGCAGGTGTGGTTTTGTCAAAAGAAAAGCTTTTTGCGAATGAAAAAATTGTAATAGTACCTTTCCCAGGTGTGATTCTTTTTCCAAATGGGAGAGGACGTCTACCGGACAGCGAAAGCTATCAACCGATATATTGTGAGCTTGGAGGAAGGTCCCTGCAAGTTGAAAGGGAGTGGTCACCATTGTTGGTTGTAGAGCTCTGTTCTCGCCTTTGCTATCATGGATGAAATCTTGTAGCCCTTCACCAACTCATTTGTGGTGGTTTATCTAAACAACATCCTCATCTTTAGCAATAGTTGGGAAGAACACTTGAGACACATTCAGGAGGTCCTCCAAACCCTTCAACAACACAAATTGTGTGTCAACATGGAGAAATACACCCTTTGCATTAGCGAGGTCCAACAATTTGGGCACATCATAGATGAGCATGGCGTGCATGTGGATCCATCCAAGATCAAAGTCGTTCGGGATTGGCCAGCACTGGCCACTCTAATGGAGCTTTGCAACTTTTTGGGCCTTGCAATATTTTATCAGAGGTTCGTGTTGGGATTCTTCCATATCACTTGGCCTTTGAGTCATAATACTAAGGGCGGGATGAAAGAAAAGTTTTCCTGGTCTGCATCCCAACAGAACGCGTTGAGTTGAAGCACCACCTCTGCTCTGCACCAGTACTCACACTGCCATACCTAAAACAACCATTTGAAATTGAGACAGACACCTCAGATTATGTTATTGGTGCAGTGCTCACTCAACACAGGCATCTAGTGGCATATCATAGTGATATACTTTTCGATACGATTAGGAAGTACCCCACCTATGATAAAGAAATGTATTCCATCGTGCAGGCTTGCTGACGGTGGAAGCACTACATTCCATGGAAGGAGACAGTTGATGAGCACCAGTATTGCATCAATAATGCTACAACTCCCAGGCTTCCTACTTTACTTTTATCAACCCAGTAGTTCGTAACAAACATGGAAGCAATGGTGTTGTATGCACAAGTACTAGTTCTTACTGCAGGTTGTCACTTGGTCAGCTGGCACAAGATCACTAGGAGCTCAAGCCAACTTCTATGAATTCAAAGAAAGGAAAGCTTACTCTACGGAGGCTATTCTACTTGCAGAAAGAGAAAGAAGACTGAAATGTAAAGTAAACCTTGCAAACCCTAATTAACCAACTAATCCTACTTTTGCAGAAAGAGAGAGAAAAACCTTGAAATGAATTCCATTACTTAACCTAGGAAGTAAACAACATCTACTCAAGCGATTTCTAGAAGGAAATGAGAAAAAAACATCTTTTTGGATTTTTATGTATTTTTAGGTGAAATTGTCATGCATGTAATTTATTTGTTTGTGAATGTGGCATCGATTAAGTGGCGATGGAGGGTGACTTAGGAGTTTGGAGAGGTGTAGGAAGGTGTGGATGGGTCCTAGGAGGTCCCAGGTGGTCTTCTGGAGGCTTTTCCTACAATCAGACTTCAAAAAGACACCTACAGGAAAATCTACAAGAGGCTATAGGGGATCTACAGGAGGTCTACAAGAGGATGCCGAGAGTCGTTTTAGAGGTTTTGAAGGTGGGAAAGTAGGTGGAAAGGGTAGCTGAAGGCTAGGGTGATGTGTTAAGGTGTCTAGGGTTCGTAAAAAAGGATCAGGGAAGAGAAATATGGTTGGACTTGTTCAAGGGAAGAGAGGAAAGTTTATGAGAAAAGCGCAAAAAATTGAGGCAGATTTGTGAGGGACTTTGGGGTGACCTGTGGAACATAGATCAAAGAGAAATGGTGATGGCTGATTGGCTGACTTATTGTGAGAAGAGGATTGCTGCAAGAGAACTGAAACTCAAACAGTGAGATTAAGCAAGCAAGGAAACTAGCTACATTAAAAACAGAACTTCGCATCATGATAATCTAAAATCTGATCTAGGAAAGTAAATGCTGAAAAATTCTACATGGAAGGAAAGCATGGAATGAAATTTATTGCAAAGACAGAAACGAGCATGGTGAAATAGATATACAACAAAAGCATTAACCTTCTAACAAATTGAAACACTAGAAATCCTATGGAAAAGACAAATCTGTGTTTTTTTGTGGCAGCAAGAGGGTCTTGGCCTCAGTTCATGGTCCCAGAGGGAGGAAAGGAAACCAAGGCTATGTTGATGGCCTTTTTGTATCTTTTTCCTATCACTGTTCAACCTGCTACAGCAAACTAAAATGGAAACAACATTTTAAATCACCAAAATCAACCTATTCTTAACTAAGGAAGAAATCTATCTAACAACAACTAATTCATAAATTGAAACAAATAATATAAATGCAAAACAAGAGGAGCTTGGCTATGTGGATTGGGCCCTAACCCAAGAGATTCAGCCCTTTGAGAAGACTCAGTACTAGCTCAAGAAGGACTTCATCTTTATTATCAAAATAATAATAGGATTACATGAAACTGCCAGCAAAAGTAAGCTCGAGGTTGAGCAGAGCAAAGCTGCAACAAAAATTCGAAAATTTAACTAACTTCCAGCAACCTAATGAGGCCTTATGCTTCTCTACTTATACAATTGAAGCTCCCAACTACTTCCTTAAAATCATGGAGGCTTGGCTCCCAAAACTTGAGATAAACAGAAGTTATCCTCCACTTGCTCGGCAACCTCTTTGGTGCATTGATGTGGCTACTTGTGCTCTGAGATACATGATGGAGAATTCAAAGTGGGGAGTCATAAATGAGGGGGATACCCTCCTATAAATCCTCTCCCTTGTCTTCTTTGAATATTTGCTGCCAAATGTCCATTAAATCTTTGACTTTGTCTCCAAAGTTGACCAAAAATCTGCATTAAGCACACATTAGACTCCATGGCGTAATGACCAACCCAACTCACTCTATTAGCATAAATACAATAAAAAAACATGAAATAAACTAATGAGAATGGTGCATTAAGCTAAGTTAGGAGGCAAAATGAGCCCATATAATTACCCATTTGTGGGGCTCATCAACAATCATCCACACCGATCACCGACCAATTTAGTTTATAGAGACATAGGGGAAGTTGCAGAATGATCACCATCATAAGTGGTCTACATATATGGAACAATTCCAATTGAACATTGAATATGAAAAGGGTAGCACCAATCATGTTGTAGACTCCCTCAGCCGGCCCCCAGTTGCATCACTAACTATTGCTCTGAACTCTTGTGGTCATGATACCTCTAGATGGCCACAACTATACAAATATGATCCAAATTTCACCTTCGCATACTAGATGCTAGTAGATGGGAATAAAGTTCCTAATTTCCACCTCCAGGATGCATTAGTATTCTACTTGGGCCACATTTATGTTCCTTGAAGCTAGCATGCCAAACTGGTTTGGGAGGCGCACTATAGTCGAATCACAACACACTTTGGGGTGGAGAAAATTGTGGTTGTACTACAAAAGTACTTCTATTGGCCCGAAATCTGACTATATGTTGGGAAATATATTAGATGTTACAGTTCCTGTGCCATCGTCAAGCCATCCATCAAGAAGCAAGGTCTATACACTCCTTTGCCTACTCCCATCTAGTCATGGGAATCCATCTCGATGGAATATATGTCTATCCTCCCTTCTACCTAACATGGTAATGAATTTGTATTTGTGGTCGTGGATAAGTTTTCTAAGATGGCTATATTGCCAACTTGCAAGAAGAGTATCACCACAGAGGACACTGCCAAACTCTTCTTTCAATGAGTATGGGTACATTTTGGGATCCTAAAGATCATGATATTAGATCGGGATAGCAGGTTCCTAAGCACATTCTGGTCAAGCCTCTTGACACTCTTGGACACCAATCTCACCAAGTAGACTACCTTCCATCGCCAGACTTATTGCCAGATGAAGGTCGTCAATAGGATGATATTGCACATACTCCGCATGTACAACTCCAAGCATCCTCAAACCTTAGATGAGAGACTTCCATATGTACAACATAGTTATAATAGATATATCCATAGCTTGATTGGTCGTAGTCCCTTTCAAGTGGGTCTAGGATTTCAACCATTGTGTCTCATTGGCGTTGTCATGCCACACGCAACTACAAAGAAAAAATCCACACATGTATTGTCTAAGGCTAATAAAGTGACTAGATTTATTAAAATCATCCAACACATCCACCAGTTGGTCCATGACATCCTAGAGAAATCAAATTCCAAGTACAAGTAGTGACATGATCAACATCGAGTGCCACACAAGTTTCATGTAGGCAACAAAGTTTGGATGCATTTATAGAAAGAATGCCTTACTGAACCCCATTCGAGGCTCATACCAGTCTGATATGGTCATTACATCATTACCAAGGACATGGGAGATAATTATTTTGAGCTCATCATTCTCCCATTCCTTGGCCTGCACCCAGTATTCAATGTGCACCACCTTTGACCATACTTCCCATCATTACTTGACACATCAGACATTGTAGAAGAAATCACACCAACATAGTTAAACCCAGACTACATGGAACATACCACAAATGATTGGATTATGGACACATAGATCAAGAACACTTGCTAGTAGAAGATCCAACTATATTGGGTTGTCAACGCTGTCCAACTCCTGCACCAAGGAAAGTGGCTCACCAGGGACGGAGTTCAGCGTAAGTTCCCCATCTCATGGAGGCACTCAATGCAATGGGGAGAATTTCTTATTAAGGGGGGAGTGTTACAGGGAAAAGTGTCTATACAGAATTGCTAATCCCACTAAGGTGGGTAGCTACCTTAGAAACAAACAAAGTAAAACTACTTTCGTTTTCCTTTATGAAAGATAGATGAGAGAAGAATAAAGGAGACCAACCTCTGTCTTGCGCTTGGATCCTTGCTCGATTCCTCTCTCTTCTGATAGTCCTTTGCTACTTGCTTTCTTGTATACCCAGCTTCACAGAGTACCTATAAAATCAAAGAAGCATAACACTATACAAGAACATGGATCTAATATCATAAACAATCTAGGATTAGACGTAAATTGACCATACAAATGCATGAAACATAAATGACACAAGAGTATGGAGGAAAACTTGAATATCTTTATTGATAATCAAGAAAGAGCCAAGAGAGTTACAACGAGTTGTTTTGACCCAGCATCATCCTCTCAGCAAGTAAGCCCTTCTTCACCTCATGCAAAGCTTAGATCACCCAACACTATGATGTTGCCTCAAGAAACCAACAACAATTCCTAACAAGATGCGAAATTCCAGCCTCTGGATCTCTGGGATGAGGGATCCATATATAGATGTCTGTAAGGGGGATGAGTCAGCTTATGATTTGATTAGTGTCTTCCCTCTGATAGTTCTTGCTTCCACTTGGAGATTGATGATCTCTTACTCATCCTTGGTCGAATTCAGAGAGCCAAGTGTCACAGGAGAAGTTTCTGGAAGATTCCATGCTTCTCCACCTCACGGATTGACACTGCCATTTGTCTCTTCTCGCCCATCGCACCCCATAGAAGGGATTTTTTAAATGCAACGCACCCACTGAGTGTATTCAGGTGAGATGCAACACACTTTGCCTATGGGGCAAGTGAAATGATCCAGTTTTGACCAATTCCGAGTAGTTTTTCATGGAGAACTTATGGGAGAAGCTGTAATCAGTTGACCTTGTTCCTTTAGGGGTTGGAACAACACTTTTAGGGAATTAGGAGCCCTTGGTTTATGGACATTTTATGCTTGGGTTTGCAGTGCCCAAAAATGTCTATAATAGTTGCCCCATAAAGCATGAGGTCGTTAATCTTTTTGATGTCGGGTGAAATGATTTATCAGGAGGATCCAAAGTTCTTTCAAGCTGGAAGGAGACCTGTAATAAGATACAATACAATACATTATATTCATAATATTTTCATGATCTAGCTGAGGCGGGCATTCCCATGCTCAACTTTCTAAATTCGTTTTCATGTACATAGGATAGACAATCATCTGAGTGTAGACTGATGATTCTGGTAGAGCCATCATCCCTTTGATTGGATGATTATCTATGCAGAAACGATGTACATTTGATGCCTTTATTTTCCTGAATATATATCACAGCCCGGATGGATGAAACTTGATCTAGGGTCTTCAGTCTTGTTCGATCTTCACTCAAAGTACAAGTCGATCCATGTGAGAGATGTTCCGGAGTCGAACATGGAAAGACATCGACTGATTACCAACCAATGATGTAAGTTGTTAACATGCGCGAGAGGAATCACCGATAATGATGATGACCCTCAAGGTACTGCAGTACAATTCACGTGGTGTGAATAAAGGGCTTGGCATCAAACACCACGCAAAATATTTCGGTAAAAGGTCATTGATGTAAACCTATCGCCGGAAGTGAGAAACTTGCCATTGAGGCATGAAAGCTTCAAAGTACTGAAAGGGGTGTCCCTAGATCGACTTCTTGGATAATGAGCTGATGTCGACAAGAAGCGATCCATCATAGGGGGGCCTTAATGAATCCAACATCAATGACAAGGAATGGAGCAAATGATTTTAATGGAGATGAAAATGGTCTGGTGATATAAGGTTTAGGGTGGCATTCATGAAAGGATGGAGCGTAAATGTATTGCAGTGGGTGAGACACAGGTGAATTCTCTGAGTGACTTCTCTTGAACATATTGGTGACACTGACATGATGGATTGGTAGCATTAACCCCAAATGTGGATGGTGCGATGTGACCATGGTGATGTGACCGGTGAATGAAACAACCCAACCCGACTTGGATGCGGAGTGAAAGTGTCACGTTCAAGACCGACTTGCTACCAACAAAGTTTCTTCAAGTTTTCTTCCCAATTTTTCCCCAGCCATTGCTGACCAGTACCTCTTTACTTTTGTCAAGCTTGAGGAGGATAACATATTCTTGTTCTATAATTTTCCCTTCGGGCAAACCCATCGCTATGTTTTAACGAGACTAGCGATAGTGAAACTCGTTCTTGTCTGCTATGGAAAAGTTTCTCGCTATTATGTTTTAAAGAGTTTAAAAAAAAAATATAACTCGGTCCTTCTCAATTTTAGAGAGTGAAGGTAACTCCAAAAAAGTCCTTTTTTGTCATCTAATCCCTTAAGTCCAAAAAAGTATAAAACAATACAGAAGGGATGAATTTTCGATACTTTTAACGAGCCGAATAAAAAAAGCGCTCGATCTTTTTGTGTAATAATCCCTCAGGTCCAAAAAGATTAAAATCTAAAGGAGGGATAGCACTTCCAGTCCCTTTAACGAGCTGGAGAGGCCAATGGCTCGGCAATATTTTCATATTTTAGGCGTCAGTTGAAAAGAGCTTAAAGGAGACTCGTCTTTGAGGAAGGAGTAATAAATTTGGGTAGCAGCTGATTCCAGGTAAGGTTTGGAATTTCCTAGTCACGGCAGTGTTACAAGGATGGCTAACAGGATCACTCTTCACAGCTGTTCCTCAAAAGGGGTAAACAATCAAATGGAGGTGAATGATTGGCCAATATAGAGTGGAGGTGATGATGAGAACACGACCAAAGCTTTAAAGACTGAAGTACTACATTCACGACGGTTATTTACCAGAAATTGCTTCATT
Source organism: Pinus tabuliformis (assembly GCA_031772625.1). Lineage (NCBI taxonomy): Eukaryota > Viridiplantae > Streptophyta > Pinopsida > Pinales > Pinaceae > Pinus > Pinus tabuliformis. The sequence goes on from CM062819.1 coordinate 1,108,887,498, forward strand.
TTTTATTGAGCTTAAACGCTAGGGGAAACATTTTCTCATTTCTTATGTTTATTTTTTAACGAGCATGAAGTCCGCGTTAAAACTGCTCGATATATCTAGTCGTATAATAAGGATGTCTCATATATAAAAACGACAATTTTTCAAATCTTTGCCCCACATCCTTTCTTTATGCAAGTTAGGAAACGACCAATCCTACGAGTTTAAAGGGTTAGAGGACCTACAAATTTAAAAAATAAACGGTCGCTCTTCGCTTGCACACAAAAAGGTTTGCATGCCCCCAGGTATAAAATAGAGTTTCAAGGTCACCCTTCAATCCACCGACAAAAACATTTGTTTTATCGGGAAAGGTTTACCTCTTTCAGGTTACCAAAGATTGTTTTATCTGCACCGCAAACAAAACACTTCTTCGGCGATGCCTACCGAAATAGACAAAGGCGAGTGGCGCAGATGCCTCCACCCACATAACTTTGACAAGGGAATCTTATTCCAGTCTAATCCCTTTTCCAATTACAGACGGGAGTGTTAGACTAGTCATAATCTCTCACGGAAACCTATCCTATTCCTGAAGTTTTCCTGTCGAAGCAGACCAGGGTGCACGCCCCCTTAGTTTCAGGCATGTCCCCCGAATTACTCGCGCTCATCGGGTGGATGGACTGGAGATTGATGAGACATTCCTTGCGTGAAAATACCATTCAGGGATGGTATATGACTATTTGCTATGCGTGAACCGGGGAATGAAAGCTGGTCTACGAGCTTGACCACTCTTCGTTCGTGCGGAAAACACATTACTCTAAAGAGTGATGAGACAATGGCTCCCATGCAATAAATATAGTCTCGTCCAAGGAGTAGATTATAATCCAAGGGTCGTTGGACTACCATTACGTTCATGTGAACGGTTTTCCCTCTCAATTTTATGGGCACATTGGGAAGGATCCCTAATGGTCGACTGGTTCCTTTGTCAAAGCCTGTTAGATTTCTAATCTCAGGAAAAAGCGATGGCGAACCAAGTGCTTTCCAAGCAGTTGAGGAAAGGATACTCATAGAAGCCCCTTCATCTATGATGGTACCGGCTATAACCATTCTATATACTTGAGCAATGATTCGGAATGGTACACTAGCTGGTAAATGGGGTCTGCCTAGCTGATTCCAGTCGAAGGAAACAACTAGGTTGCTTGGAGGTGGGACCAAATAGACGTCTGGGTACAACTCTGACGAACTTCCTTCCTGCGGTAAAGGAATGGGTAAATTGCCCCCATGTTCATCGGAGTTTGTGTTTACGAAAAGAATTTGGATGGTGTCATCCTTGTTCTCTTCGGTGACTGTATCATCTGAAGATGGAACCTGTGAAGGCAAGACAGGGTCAACTACCGCCTCGACCTTTTGACTTTCGTCTGGTATGGGTTCAGATGGTTTATCTTCAATGATAGACGCTTCAACCGACCACCTGGGTGGGTCAGCCAGATTTTCAACTAGTGACGGACTCAGCAAGAGTTTCTTATATACAGGAGGAAGTCGTAACGGTGAAACTGGACGATCGTCCAAAACTCTTTTAGCCTCGTCTAAGAAGGGACAACGATGGACAACGTGATTGCCTTCACACAGTTTACAAGGAAATTTGCACTTTCCTTTTTGTCCAGGGGCTTCACTTTCACTAGTCGACGGTGTGCTTTCAACATGATCATTAAAGGTTGACGACATCGGGTTGTGCAAACGAGGGGACCAGTCCCTTAAGATCTGAGGGATGCAGGGATAGTCTCTGTGATAGTCGTCTCCTTTGCAAATGACACATGGTGATTTAGGCCTGGTTGGTGCAGTGTGTGGTTTCGCTAGACGATGCTTGGTTGCCCCTTTTCGCCTCTGGCTCCTTCTTCTTCTTCTCTTTCTTCTTCTTTTCCTTCTTCTTCTCAAGTACTTGATTTTTGGCTTTACCAGCCTCATCAAGTGAAGAGGAAGGAGAATAGGAAGAATTGGACAAAGTAGAGGGTTGGGGGGTAACTCTCGAATTGTCTAGTTGCGGACTCGATTGTTCAGGAATTGCGGTGTTCTGAATGACGGAGGTTGAGAAAAGCCATACGGGCAAACCAATCGTTAATCCTGGAAGTAACAATGTGGCCATGTGGGGTGCACCAACATCTCCCCAAGAGGAGAAGGGACTAGGATTTCCTCCAAGGGGAACTCCTTGGTTGGTGGACTCCATTCTCTGAACCTAAGACCAACGTAGGAAAGATGGTGATTATTCCGTTTAAAATAAATTTTAAACGCTTTGACACAACTTGTTTTTCCAATTTTTAAGAGTCGAGAAAAAACAAAATATGACTCTAGTCACCTTCGATTTTTAATGAGCCTAAAGTGACAAGTGCTCAGATGGACCTTTTCCGTTAAGGAGCTTGAAAAGGAACGAAAGGCACTACTCTGGAAATCTAGGCAGAGGGATTACCAAACCAATCGCAAAACTGCAGAATAATTTTTATGGTACGGCAGTCAATCTTCCCGAATGCTGTGCTCAGTGCATTGCGATCGATAGGGCGACAGACACGGCTTCCTATGTATAAATGATTAAGCCTATTGTGGTCTCCCAAAATATACTTGACGGTACATGGGAGCACAAGTCCTACTAGCACTTATCGTCTCAAAATTGAGGAATCACCCAACCAACAGTGAAAACAATAGTTACCAGGCTTTACGACGCCGGAATACGTCTCTAGCCTAAACTTCTAGATGTTGTGCATTAGGTTCCAAAACGTGGTTAGATTCATTAAATTTATTTTATAGTTGATCTTGCTTAAGAAATTTTCCTTTCAGGTTCACCGCATGATGTAGAGTTACACTTCCTAAAATGAAATCTAAGATGATAAACAGTCGTTTTATCTTCTTTGTGAAATGAAAATCCTAGCTACTAAGGAAAGAGAGACAATATTCTTTTAGTAAAGAGCATAGAGCACACATTATATGCACTGTCCTAAATCAGACCAATCAAACAGTCTAAATGCAAATGCACATGCATGTATTTGTTTTCAGCCTTTTTAATATGTGAATGATAAAAGAAAGCTAATGCGCAAATATGAATTATTTTCAAAGCGACAATTACTAACAAGTTTCTTTTCAAAATCAAAATGAAGACAATGACAACAGTTTGCGATTTGGAAATGAAAACTTGCTTTCGACACTAGAAAAACTACTAATTCAGATCAAATACAATAGTAACAGGGTAATCGACTATCAAGAAAAATCAGATTCTCTTCTATGACTGAAAACGACACTTGCGACACTTTCAAATCAAGAAACAATAGTACAATTACGTTACTTTTTTGCAAAGGAGAACTGAAAATGACTCAACAAATACACAAAAACGTCTACAGTTCTTTGCACAATGGAGGTGGAATAACAACAAGGAAAGGGGTTTCAAACAAAGGTGTACTGACTACAGGTAGCAAAATTCTTGAATAGATCTGAAAAGAGTGAACATAAACCAAAATTCAGGAACAATGCCTAGTCTGATCAGCGCACTTGTAACACAGTGAATTTGAAATGCAGCACACCTACTACACTCAGGAAGTGCGTTGAATTTGAGATTCATAGAACAGACAGTGTGCTGGACCAGAAACGAGACTTTGCTTGGGTTCCAGGTCACAGTTTGCAGTTCAGTTCAGGGATTTTGGCCGAGCAAGTGGTAATCAGTAAATCAACAACAGGGGTAGATCTAAGGAGGTTACTAGAGCCACCACAAGGGCAATTAGAGAGTTTTTAAATCAGTTGTTTAATTCATAAACAAAATCCGGAGATTGACTGAAGTGACATTTATCTACTTTGCATTTGCATAGCAAATGCAGTTCGAAAGCTACTTGGCTTAACTTCAAGCTCCGTCTGTAAGTTTATAAAGTAAACAAATGTAAATAGACAAACAAACTAGTCGCTCCCCATCGGAGTCACCATTTTGTTACAGGGAAAAGTGTCTATACAGAACTGCTAATCCCACTAAGGTGGGTAGCTACCTTAGAAACAAACAAAGTAAAACTACTTTCGTTTTCCTTTATGAAAGATAGATGGGAGAATAATAAAGGATACCAACCTCTATCTTGCGCTTGGCTCCTTGCTCGATTCCTCTCTCTTCTGATAGTCCTTTGCTACTTGCTTTCTTGTATACCCAGCTTCACAGAGTACCTGTAGAATCAAAGCATCATAATGCTACAAGAACAGGGATCTACTATCATAAACAATCTAGGATTAGATGTAAATTGACCATACAAATGCATGAAACATAAATGACACAAGAGTATGGAGGAAAACTTGAATAGCTTTATTGATACTCAAGAAAGAGCCAAGAGAGTTACAACCAGTTGTTCTGACCCAGCATCATCCTCTCAGCAAGTAAGCCCTTCTTCACCTCATGCAAAGCTTAGATCACCCAACACTATGATGTTGCCTCAAGAAACCAACAACAATTCCTTACAAGATGCGAAATTCCGGCCTCTGGATCTCTGGGATGAGGGATCCATATATAGATGTCTGTAAGGGGGATGATTCAACTTGTGATTTGATTAGTGTCTTCCCTCTGATAGTTCTTGCTTCCACTTGGAGATTGATGATCTCTTACTCATCATTCGTCGAATTCAGAGAGGCAAGTGTCACAGGAGAAGTTTCTGGAAGATTCCATGCTTCTCCACTTCATGGATTGACACTGCCATTTGTCTCTTCTCACCCATCGCACCCCATTTGTCTCTTCGAAGGGCTTTTTTAAATTCAACGCACCCACTGAGTGTGTTCAGGTGAGATGCAATGCACTTTGCCTATGGAGTAGGGGAAATGATCACGTTTTGACCAATTCTGAGTAGTTTTTCATGGGGAACTTCTGGGAGAAGCTATAATTAGTTGACCTTGTTCCTTTCGGGGTTGGAACAACACTTTTAGGGACTTAGGAGCCCTTGGTTTATGGACATTTTATGCTTGGGGTTGCAGTGCCCAAAAATGTCTATAACAGGGAGGGCTGATCCAGTTGGATGTTTGTGACCACCTACCTATTCCACTTAGACACCCACCACTGTCTCTTAGTTTTTTAGTTTCCTTATTTGTAGCACAATTTACTATTTTTGGCATATTTTCGGGTCTTGAACTTCTAGAGTCGTTTTGAGTCCCTAAACGGTGTTTTTGGGGAAAATCGGAGCCAACATGGGTCATATACTAATTTTGGTCCCTCGAAAGTTTTAGTCCTCTGATAGATATTTCTAACGAGGTATTGTGCACGTCAAATAGAGATTGTATGCCAAAGTTATGACCCTAAGAAGTTGATGTACCAATTTACCCAAATGGGGCCCATAGTTTTGTTCTTCATCTCATAGGGTTAGATTTTGGGATGTTTAGGGTTTTCCATTATTTCTCAATAATAAATATGCCTTTGAGCCTCATTGTAACATCGTTCAGAGGCATCTAGCCACCACATCTCTTCTAAGATATAAGCTACCATCACTTGAGCTAGTCTTATTTCCATTCTGTTTGTAAGCATTTTTCAGTGTTTGATATTAATGAAATGTAGTGTTATTTCTGCTTCATATTTTTATTTATGGTTATATTTGTAATTTGTTGTGTTCCTATTTAAATTCAGATCACATGACCATTATAGTAAAAATATTTTTCTTTTGGAAAAAATGAATTATGGAAATTAAATTAATTCATTAATCCTCTTTCCAAAAAAAATTAAAAGGCTAAAAAAAGAGGTTTCCCTAACTGTTACGGAAAAAATATGGAGTTGGTTGTGCCTTGTGAGGTCGAAGTGAAAAATCTCCTTTTGTTAGTGCTTATGGGAGAGAAAGAGAAGATATGATAGATGATAGGCCACAATGTATGTATGACTAGAGATAAAAAGCCATACTATGGAACATGTAAATACGTTCATGATCTATGGGAGATAAAGACAAATCTATACCAAAAACACTAGTGGGAGATAAATACTAGTATAACCTAGTGAATCTGGGAGGATGTTATCACGGGTTCAGGAGGTGATAAAGAACAAGAATTGACTCCTATTGTGATGTTGCTTTTCCTCATAGTTGGGGATTTTTTGGGGGGGAACCGGTGAATAATTGGTTCATGGTTGTGTGGACTATGGTAGCCTCTTATATTTTCTTTCAAAAAGGATTTTTATTTTAACAAATTAATATTTTGTGTGTCATTGTAACTAAAAAACAATAGAGATTTAGAAAGGAAATGTTTATTGAAATTTGACTGTGTACTTGTAGTAGGAGTTGTGTAAAGATATTAATTGATACAAGAATGTAGGATTGAATAGAATGAATACAATTGTGAAATAAGTTGTTAACTAACCTTGGCATGCTACAAGATAGGAAGGATTGAGAAAAGAAGGATAAATATTATACTTAAGACTGAGGGTTTGGAGACTAATAATTTGGGTTGAAATACAGGTAATGTAGAGTACCCAATTTGTTATTAGTGTTCTAGAACTAATTTTAAAAATGAGTGTATGGTTTTTGTAGAAAGATTAATTAAACATCGTGACGATACCGTAACATATGCATAGGTAGAGTTACACATGGTAGAAGAAATGTTGTGGAAAATATCTAACCTACAACACTCCTTCAGTCCTGTGTAAATAATGATAGGTCTCATAGAAGGGGCAAGGGTTCCGAATAACAGAGACCCATGGGTTATCTCTGGAATATTTACAAGCCAAACGAATATATATATATATATATATATATATATATATATATATATATATATATATATATATATATATATATATATATATATATATATATATATATATATATAGATATATGGATATATATATAGATAAACTAATAGAGAAGATATTAAATACCTTTTGAATAGTTACTTTAGAGTAAACGAACAAAACCCCTAAATGTATTTACAATTTAGTAACTATATGCTACAGGTAAAATCTAACTATATGATATAGGTAAAAGAGGGATTTAAATCTAAATTTGTTTATTGTTGTAAAAGAAAATGGGATAATAATTACAATAGTATTTTCAGAACCTCCCTTTATGAATAATAACTTGACATGCATTCACATAAACAAGAGTATGTCAAGAATAGGAGAAATATTATATCATATTTCTATATTTCAAAACTATTGCTTCACTAATAAAAGACTAACCTTGTAATATATGGGTAACTATAAAAAATCTATGCACTATAGGAAGAAAGGAAAATGGAATTTTATTTTAAGAAAAGAAGACATTACAGTATGCATTGAAAGACCATTCCAAGTAACAAATGAGTTTTCAACGATAGAAAAAACTACTAGAAATTATACATTATGGAAGCTCTCTCTCTCTCTCTCTCTCTCTCTCTCTCTCTCTCTCTCTCTATATATATATATATATATATATATATATATATATATATATATAGTCGAGCAATTTGACCATGAAAAAATCCATTCAAGTGTTTCCTTCTGAGATGTAATATATACATATATAACTATACAATTTTTGTACAATATGCATGCTAGTTAGAATCATTTGTGGGCAGACTTAGGGTTTCATTTTAAAATACAGGAAGCAATTTTTCCAACTCGGGTCATTAACCCCAAACTGGAAGCTCCAAAAAAAATTATAATCACATAAAGTACCTTTTTTTTATGAGAATAACTGGAAATCCTTGCCTCCATGGTGCGATTGCCTAAAGGTATCTATAGCTACGATATAACTGACATGAAATCAAAGAAAATGAATTTAGGGTATTGGAAACATTTTCTTGCTAAGAGAAACTAAGTGTAAGAATGAACACTTGTTAGGGTTGGTCACTTGTACTTGTAGAAGAAACCAGGTAGGGTAAGACCATTGTCCGCACTTGGGAAAGAAAAACCCAAGAGAAAGTGAGATCATGGGCCATAGAGAAACCTAAGAAACAATTTAGTTGAGATCCAAGAACAATTAAAGATATTTCCTCTCTGAAAATTAAGAAATAAAGATTAGTTTCCTCAAATAAAATGTAATACTTTTGCACCCATTTACGAAGCCAGTGGAGAAGCATCGTAGAGTCGTAGTCTTGGAGACCCAAGAAATATGTTAACCATAAAACCCTCATTTGGAAGAAAAACTTCCATTTCCATTACATGAATGGCATGAAGAAAGTTAGAAAAATCCTCTTGAAAATAGAAACCACAACGTGCATTAAAAAACAAATATATAGACATGTGAGTAGTAGGTTGCCGCAGTTACCACAGAGTAAGGCAACCAAGTGAAATCAAAGATCAATGAGAACATTGGCATAGCCTTGAAGGCATGCCTCAATGATTTATATGAAGATTGATGATATTTCATGGAAAGCCTGTGAGGAAAAGCTAGAAGGTAAAACACTCGTAGACCAAGTTTCTTCAACAAGGTACTGAGAGAATGAAATTTTAGGTCGAGGTAGGGGTATGGTGGTTATGCTAACCACCATGATTTAATTTCTATCGTTTGATCTCCAATAAAAATCACAAAAGTTCAAAACAACAACACAACCTCAAAGGCCATGGGTGGAATCCATATGGCACCACATATACTACTACATGTAATTACAACACGGGTGTGGTGGAAATGCCTCAAAGGTTGTAGATGGAATACAATTTATTGAAGTAATCACAATTTGTTTTTAAGGTGTGGGTCAAGGCTAGCTAAATAAAAATTATAACAAGAAATATGTACATTAACATGAAGAGTGTAAGAACATATGTATAATCCCCAAGTAGACTAGGGCTATAATCCTAGAAATACCCAAAATGTGGAATGTCAATCCATAGAATAATATAATGCATCAATTATGGTGCATGGACAACATTTTCCAACCAGGTAAGAGGCTGGTGGAATACATTGTGTAAAAGTAAGAATATTTATATAGGTAAACCAAAGACTTAAAGTAAGAAGAGAACCCATCGAAAACACGGTGGTGATAATGAGCTTCACCAACAAATTATATATATATATATATATCCAAGAGTTAAATTGGGCATAGTTTCAATACATATTAACTTTCATACTAAAGGAAGGGTTCACACTACAAATAAAGGAGATTATTAAGAGGTTAAGAGAACTATTGGTGGAAAGAATTGCATAAATGTATAACCATAAATTTGGTAAATGTGGAATTAAAATAATTTATAAACGTAAAATAAAAACTACAAATTTGGGTTTAATTACTATGACAATTGTTTTCTGAAGGAGAGATTTTATAGCCCCTTTACAATAACAACCTTAGACTTCTAGGACAACTCCTTTTCCTAAGAGATTATTTCTTGAAAAACCAAAAATAGAAAAAAAGCATACCTGAATTTGATATTATTGATTAATTGAAGAATATTTCTATAAAAATTCCCTTGCTTAAACCATTAAAAGACATGCCAATTTATAGTAAAACAATAAGGGAATTATGCACTAAGAAAACAATATATAGGAAACAAGATCCTTCAACAATACAAGTTATAGGCATATTGGCTAGCCTAATCACTACTCAAGTCATTGTAGAAAAATATGTTAACATAGCCATATCCATTGTAACAATAACAATAAAGAATTTTTCTATTCCCAACACACTTATTGATTTACTTGTCGCCATAAATGTGATGAAAAAAGAAACCATGCAAATCCTAGGAATTGATAGCATTACATGAACACCCATAACATTAGAAATGGTTGATAGATCAAAAATTAAACCTAAGAGAATTATATAAGATATTATTTTTTCTATTGAATATTGGGCATACCCTATATACTTTATGGTCCTTAAGCCCATATCTACTCTAGTGTGACATCCTTTAATATTGGTAAGGTCATGGTTGGCTATTACTGATGCATTCATTAGTTGTTGTTCGAAAAATATGATAATAACAAATGGTGATGAAATCAAAATAATTACATTATACCCCCTGCTAAAATAGTAGATGAATTAAGGAAATATCAATGATTAGATCACAATGAAATAGATGATGAAATAATTTAACATTTACTTACCATTTAACAATAATTCAATCTAAAGGAAAATACTGGTGAAAATTAGATCTATCATTTCATTTCTCATCCTAATTTTCCACATTATTTTAGGGGGGAGTCATCAAAAACTTTAGATACAACAGGATATTGTTAAAGTAAGGTAGAATAATATAAAAACTCTAAACAATCTGAAAATTATGAACAATTTGAAATTCCTACAATTTCAGAACAATCTGAAAATTTTCTTGCAATTTCATAAAGCTATATTGAGTACTCAACAATTTTCTCTGCATTCTCTTTTAGGGCAACATTTTAAAAAAACATGTATTGTGGATATTTTAGTATCTACATATCTATCATTATTTCCTATATATTCTAATGCAGGAGCATTTAGACCTAGTTAGCAATGTGAGGGGATGATCACATGTTGTGACTAACAAAGGGTTGGAAGGCAAGAGTTTAATTAATTTTATTTATTTAAATGTGTGAGAATGTTTTATTTTGAGAAAAAGGGTATAGTGGCTAATTGATCCTCCCTGTGTGGAGATCAGGCCAAACAGTTAGATTTAATTGGTTTGAATAGAAAATGAGGAAACTGAAAGCTTGATTTAGTGTTTGTTTAGAAAAGAGTGGAGTTGAAGAGACTTTTTAGGAGAGGGTGAGATATTTCTGGTTCTGAACCAAAATTGGTTCATGAATCCATTTTTTGTATAAATTGTGATTTTCTTGTATAATTCAGGGGTTGGATAGGTTAGATAGGTAGATGTTTTGAGAGAGGTTAGATATTTGGAGTGGTTTTTAGCCTATGGGCAGATTTGTAAACAAAAGGCCACTGTAAAGAGGAATCAGGCCTGAGGAACAAAGATTCCATTTTGTAATTATTCATTTGTATTTATATATATACAGTAATTGAGTAGGACTATATAAATGTGTGATTGAGTGTCGAATGATAGATCAAATGCATCATAGGATTGCATATATATATTTATGCAGACGGAGTGCGTGAATGCAGAGAAGCGGAGTTCGACGAATACACAGAGAGGAACGTGTCAAGGAGGATTCTAATGGATTGTTTGAAGCCAATAGAAGGATCAACTCCAAGCTCGGGAGGGAGTGCATAGTTAAAAACCCTGAGAGACCAAGCGGAACCCATAGAAACAATGAAGAAATAGTGTAAATTCACAGTGAAAAGATAAGCAGAGAGTTGAAGAGTTGATACACAGTAGCCGTCGGATCTTGAAGATCGACGGCCCAGATTAAAGGATTGCGTCGCAACCAAGTCTTGGAGAACTGCAATGAATGTGCGTGATTAATCGTGGACCATTGGATCGTGGCCAGATCAATGGTCACGATTTAAATCGCATATCAGGAGTCAGAAATGTAAAGGAGTGATTGGTGAAAGTGTGATATCGCCGACAACGATAATCGACGATCGATGTTTGGAATTATTGGTGATTGAGCGTTGGAAGGGTGGCACAGCAGAGAGTCCAGCGATAAGACGGACCCAACAACATATATGAATGCAGGTATATAACATTTGAGTTCTGTTGTATATGGTCTGGAGCGGGAATTCCTTTGTATTCCCATATTCCGAGTGTTTGCAATAAGGGGTAGTGCGAGCCGTTAAGGTTCAAAGGTTATGTTAACGACTCTGATAGTCGCATATCAGAGGTCGGAGGGGTGATGAACCATATATGTGGTAAGGTGGGAAGAATGCGATGGCCGATTGTGATAAGGTACAACCTCGGGTTCTGTGCGGAGGTCGTACAAAAGGCGGAAAACGATGTTTTTGTGGGGATTTCCTTTGTAGTTGTGTTGTAAAGGAATGAAGTGCCGATATGTCGTTTTGTGTGGTTCATATATACCAAACAATGTTGTAAGGGGTAAAAGGTTATATATATGTGAATTATGGGGTTTATAAAGGTTGTGAATTGGGTTTAAGTCCCGATAGGGAAGAACTATTGGAAAGCTTTAAGAAAAAGGTTAACGAAGGTTCTGAGGGGGTAAAAAGTCCCGATAGAGAGGTTTGGCAGGGTGATTGTGTTCCGATACAAAGGAATTGTTATAGAGGGCTTTAACCATTCATGCTTTGAAGTTTTGACTCCATGGGAGAGTTAAACACCTGGGACAATTATATTATGTGTTTCATGCATACTGTGGGTATGTGCAGGGGTAACCCTGCATCATATTATATATCACATTCTTGCAATAAAATCATTGAATTGCTTCCTGGAATAACCTTGAATATTAATTTTGTATTAGAAAATTTTCAGCAAGAATAATTAATTGCATTAATTCAGAATATTCCAAATATTTTACTTAGGATTATTCTAATATGTAGGGAATACACATTTATACATGTATGCATCACATATACATCCAAGAATATGTTAGACCTGTTAGAAAATTACAAAGGAGAATGAACCCCACCATGAAAGAAATAGCAAAAATGAACTCCAAAAATTATGAGACATAGATTTCATTCACCCTATATTTGATAGCCAATTGGTTCTCCCTTGGTTATTGTTCAGAAAAACAATGGTAAATGGAGGGTATGTATAGATTACAGGGAACTTACTAAATCCACTTTAAAATACCATTTTCCTCTTCCTTTCATATATCAAGTTCTCAATAAATTAGCTGGAAATAAAAACTTGTCTTTCATCGATGGTTTCAATGGCTTTAGTCAGATAATAATTTCCCCAGAAGGCCAATCTAAATGGCCTTTACTTTTCCATGGGGGACCAATGCTTATAAAGTATTATGTTTGGGGATTTTTAATGCGCTTTCCACATTTCAAATGATTGTATTGTCTATTTTTAATGATTTTATCCCTGGATAACCTACAATTTTTTTTTAAAAGATGTCGAGAATCAAATCTCTCCTTAAGAAATGAAACATGTGTTTTAATATTTAATGATGGAATTGTACTTGGAAATCATGTATATTTCTTAGGTATTAAGGTGGATCCACATAAAATTGAAGTGATTGTTAAGTTGCCAACTCCATCCTCCCAAAAGGATGTAAGAATATTTTTAAGAGATGTGGGGTGTTATAGGAATTTCATTAAGAATTTTTCAAAAATTTCCTTTCCTTTATTTGAACTTTTAGCAAAAGATGTATAATTTTATTTGGATAATGACTGCCAATTTTTTTTTAATATACTCAAAGAAAAACTTTCTACAACTTTTATGTTAATAGGACATGATTTGACATTACCTTTTCACATATCTATAGATGCTTCAAATTCATCTATAGAAGTAGTTTTAGGACAAAAATAACAACAAAGAACATATGTTATTTACTGTATTTGCAAAAACTTGACTCCAGATGGATTTAATTACATTTATTTAATTTCATTACATTATGGGATATGAAGTATTTAGGCATATTGATTATTCTTCCATCTGATACTTAATGAATAAACAGACAACAAATGGAAGAATTAAAATATGGATGCTACTATTGGAGGAATTTAACATCACAATGTTAGAGAGTCCGGGGAGAGAAAATAAGGTTGCAGATTTCCTTTCTCGTATCAAAAAACTTGTTGAGATCATTCTTGTAACAAAACTTGTTAAAATTCATGTAAAAATATATAAGGCCATGGTCATAGGACACATATTCGAAGTTGAATGGTGGGAAAAACATGCTAGTAGGGTGCCACATTGGTTTATTAATGGCTAAGGAAATTGGCAAAGTAGATGGCTAAGGCTTTGGAAAGGCATGAGGCATTTATTAACATTTTATTTATGAAAATAATGGAAAATAGGATAAAAGGAAGGTGAAAGGTCACAGGTTGCATGCCAGGAGGAAAATAAAGGAAAATAATGTAAAAATGAAGAAAATAGAGGCCTCATTAATAAGAAGGCTTCTCGGGATCAATTGGAAACATTTTGTTCAACCTTTTGTCAGTTCATCTATGGAGCTCTCTCTCTATTCTCTCTCTCTATCATACTCTTGGACACTTAGAGTTTCTTGGAGCACTCTTGGAGGAGTGTGGCATACTTGGAGTTTTGGAGCAAGAAGGAAAAGGAAGAGTATGAAAGCACAAGAGGACATTGCGATAAGAAGCTACAATGGGTTTTTCTTGCATGTACTCAGTTGCATGTATGTTTTCCTCACCCGTTTTAACATGCATGGCATATTAATGTCGTTTCTTGGTTATGATATTTCATTCACATGGAGGATTGTCTAGATTCACAGTGGATTTTCCTAGCCTTGTCATTTCCTAGATAGCCATGGGGTTGTTGGTTTTCCTTTATTTTTTTGGTTGGTTTTCTTGTGCCTTTGGATGTGGGTTGAGTTATTAGTTCCTCGAAGCCTTGGTTGGAAAAACGGTCTGGAAGCCCTGTAACAGCTTGGGTTGAGTTACTAGTCCTGGAAACCTTAGTTGGACAAATAATCTGGAAGCCCTTCGTGGGTTAAGTTACTAGACCTAGAAGCCTTGGTTGGACAAATGCTATGGAATCTCGGCAACAATTGTGGGTTGATTTATTAGTCCTAGAATCCCTGGCTAGAAAAAATGCTCTAGAGCCCTGGACAACTTGGGTAGAGACCAATTTGGTGATGGTTAGTGATGTTCGGCCGTCAAGTGGAATCACTAGTTGCATTTTGAGGTGGTTTGGCCTATGGAAGCCTTAAATGGTTTTGATTGATTTTTTTTATGAGATCCCACATTCATGCTCAGAATATGGCACAGGGGTGACTAGCTAAAAGAAAGATTTGGTTCAGCCCAGTCTACAGTCTGGTGGCTCGTGGAAGTCCCATATCTGGTCGTCCTATGTAATCATCAATAAGATCTCTCTTTCTCCTTGGTAATTATGGGTAAATACACTTATCTATATGTGGTTTATGGGCTATTATAACCTTCATATTTTTGTTGGTTATATGCTAGTTATGAATGAGTATTATGATAGTGGAAATGCATGGCTCTCATCATGTTTTGGTTCATCACTGAATATACAATGAATATATGGCTTAATAGATGGTAATGTACTTATTTTGATAACGCATCAGTTCTTCTTAATGATTATCAAATAAGAATGAGACCCCTATGCTTAGATTTTTTGTTCAAACCTATAGATTGCATCTTTCTAACATGCTTGACGAAATTCCTATCATGGGTAGTAGCGGTCTAGTCAATTCCTTGTTTAGTTAATGATATGTGTATCATTGTTCCAATGTTATGATTCATTTATAGAAGTTTCATGGTGTTTTGGGCAGTGACCTGAGCTCTGGGCCTTAAAAAGTGACACATAATTCAGAGTTGAAGGCACATAACTACTTGGGAAATTCCCCAGTTGCTGACATACCCATGTTGTGGGAGAGACCGGAGGGCCCCATTCACACTCATGCCCATGTCATGGGAGTTATTGGGGTATTAATGCAGTAAAAGTTATTTTGTCTCAAGGGTGAGTCACCTAGAAGGTTGGGATGTCTCCTAGGGGTTTTGCAGTAGGTTTGGAAGGTATTTCTTGTTTCATTTAGTTGGTTCCACTTCCTTACCTGACACATAGGGACTTTAATCATATCATAGTAGCTCTTAGTCACATATTTACCCGAGTTATCCAATTACTTGGGTAGATGAGGGAGGAGGGTGTTAGAGAGTGGTACCATAGCGAGTTGCGCTCTCATTGGGTCATATCTCACACCACAGAATGGTATCAGAGCATGGTTCAATACTTCGACTGGATGGGTGAAATGTGTTTGTCATACATACATGTAGGTACAGTATATGTGTTTGATGTGTATGCATGTTGATGGTCACTGTTGCAGTTGTGTTGTCATGTAGAAGTTGTTGTTGGTATTCATTTGTGATGAATGCATGTTAGTTGTATATGCATTTGTTATGCATGTCAATGTATATATGTTGTTATGCATGCATTGCCATGGTTATGGCTGTGCATATATACTAGGAGAGACATGCATTGTGAGGTCATTTTATGTAATTAGGTCGTCATGATGTTATTGGTATGTTCTGATGCTAATGTGTTGGTTGAGATAGAGTAGGAGATGAAGATCATTAGAGTGAGTTTGTAGCACTAGACTTTAGGGTAAGAGCAGACGGTCATATAGGATTGTATATTTGGTATGCATGTTTGTGGTTAATGGTTTTTATAAACATTAGGGTCACTTATATGATTTTCATTCTATTATTATGGTTAAATGTATGATAAATGCTAGTTGATTAGTGTAGTTATATTCACATGTGTCAGATAGTCATGAGTCATAGTAACATGTGGTTATATGAATTGTTGTTGTTGTTATATGATAGTTAGCTTAATGATGATGTTATATGTTGGTCAAAAGGATGATATATGTTAACTTTTTTTTTTATATATGTTAGTTAACTTGATGATTATGGTTATTTCATTAAGATCTTGATGTTGTATGTATCATGTTGAGCTTGATTATTCTATGTAGATGATTGTGGTTAGGACATTTAGGTATGAGTTAATATATTGTGGTATTATGTCATACTAGTATAGACTAATTATGCATATGTGATTCTTATGTATGAATGACAATTGTTTATGAGTTTATGATGTGTGCATGCTAGCTAATTATTCAAAATAATGGTGGAATAACCTGTTCAGAGTTTTTTAACCCAATCTTTTGGACTACTATGTGAGTCCATCTTTAGGGTGTTATGCCCCTATACCAATAGGTGTCATATATCATGATTGACTTGATGAGCTATGTAATATGTTCATACCTTTGCTTGTTGCAAATGTTTTCCATATTTGTAAAAAGTCAAAAAATTTAAAAAATGTAAAGAGGGAATACCCTAAAAGAAAAATCAAAGGGTGAAAAGAATAAAAAGATGGTCAAAATATGAAAGAAAATGAACCCCAACAAAAGGAAAGACCAGGAAAGTGTGGAAGTCTAAATGGCACTACTTTTTTACTTTTTTCTAAATAAAAATTGTGTGTAGTTTGTCACCTATGCCACAGTTCATGAATAGTCAAATAGTTTAAGCTTGGCTAGTTCATGTTTTAATTTCATGTTTTAGAAATAGAGAATAAATATCTGACCAAACAATGTAATCTTGGTAGAAAAGTAGATAGGTAGAGTGAAAAAGAGGCTCAACAGTTTAATCTGAGCCCTTGGATATAATAAGTGTAGACTTAGATAGGCATTTCCATGTAAAAGAAAATAAAGTTTGATAAGGGTTTGTCAGTCTAAGTGAACCCTAATAAAGAAGTAAAAACGCTAGGTTAAAGTAAGTAGGGTAGGTAGATGATGGTTGCAAAATAACAGGTGATGGATGATAAGTGTAAATGTGTAAATCATTTATTTTCACCATGAGGCAAAGACAAGCAGTACATGAAAGAGATATCAAGCAAGCAAAGTCAGAATACTTAACTCTCCTATTCATTTTCCCTAAATTTTCACTAATTTCCCCTAAGTACGAAGGTATCTATCAAATTATAGGGGCTCAGAGCATTTCTCTGACTTCTAGAGGGATCAGACCCTTGGTCCAATAATTTATAGAGCCTAAGTACTTAATACCATTCATTAATCATCATACCCCTTCATAAAAATCATTCATTCCCTTGATAAGTTTTTTTCCTAAGTAAAATCCTATTTTACTTAGGAAAACTAAAATATCTCCACAAAAACCCTCTTTTTCACCTTAGCCTAAGTTTAAATACGCACTTCAAATGTTTTATACTTAGCACTTTTCCATTTCATAATGCCATATTGACTATTAACATATTAATATATAAATCCCCTATAAAACTTACCTGATCCCGTATTATTTAACTATGTAAAAACGCGAAAATTCTATATACCCCGCCCCTTTGGTTAAAATATAACCATAATCCATTGTAAATAGGGATTAATTAGTTAATTCGTAACTAATTAATAGCCTTGACCCCCACCACATTAAAAAAGTGATTAATTAACCCTGATGGTTAATTAACAGCCTCCCCGTCCAATCTCGTCACCCTCGCTATGATTAATTAGTCCTTAAATATATCGGGCCCACCTTCATTAAATCCCCATCACTTCATATCCCCGACAGTCATCTGATTAAGTCCCCAAGATCTGACGACTGTTGTGCATATGACACAACCCTTTGCGACAACGCGTTAGCGCGCAATCACAAAGCAGTTTTGTATACAGTGCCTCCGCCATGCGTCAAGCAGTCTATGGAATCACTGGCTCAAGGCCAAATACCACCCCTTTCCCATAAGCAGTGTGATATAAACCGCCTACCGCCTCCAAACTAAATGACAAAACATCATGTCGCTTGTCACTGATGTCACCCGTCTAAATCCCAAAACCCGCCAGACCTCGACTTTGTATATAAAACAAAACAACTCTTTCTCATTGTCTTATTTTGTGAACTGGTATGCCCATGCAAAAAATACGTCGAGGTCAACCAACTTGAGTTTTCAGCCGCCAACCTACTCCAAACTTTGCAGCCGACGCCACCCAGAGCCATTCAGTTACGCCCAGTACCTGCATTTCGTTGCCCATCCCCCAAAAGCAGGTATTTACCAATTCCCTGACAAGAAAACCTTGCAAATACTTGTTTTCACTGCAAATTGATTAAAAAACCAAAATTCGCCATAATTCTTCTATTACATTTGTAAATTCAAGTACACGGACCTACTATTTCATCATTTCCACCTAAAAAACCTCAATTTCCCTCCTGAAACCCACAAGAACCAGATGGAAACTCTGGTAACCCTAAATGTTGCTCCCATTACCACTCCTCATCATGATTTAGACTATCTACCTTTGGCAAATAAGGATTTTCAAATAAAAGACCTAATCACTGATAAAGAGCACCTCAAAGTCTTTTGCCAATGCTGAGATAACCATTTGAATGGCTACGATGCCATGGGACTGTGGGAATCCAATATTCCAATCTATTTTCTCCCTTGTGTGCATTTTTTCCCTGACATAATCCATTAGTGCCATGCAAATTATGATCCCATCCACAGAGCCATCATGTCTCCCAACCAAACAGTCCTATCCACAATAACTGATGAATCTATCAATGAAATGCTGCAATTTCATCCTAGTCAGGCCCTCACCCCCATTTCCATCGGAAATTTGCTTGAGAAATCAACTAAGTTATCCCAAGATGAACTTAGTCACCTGTGTCAAACTTTTGTGGACAAAAACCATCAACCCAAAGATCCCCCCCTTATATGTCAGTTTTCTTCACAGACACATGAAGACTTATATTTGAGATGATAGCTGCAGTCATGGGATTCAACACCAACGAGTATGTAGATGAATTGACCCTAGTAATGATGTCTATCTTTACCCTAGGACAACCTCCTACTATCAAATATGATTATGCCTATTATATTGCTAAGAAACTTCATGACCAGTTCATAAGGCTGGAGAATGAGAAGGTTTTTAAGTACTCCACTTTCATATATCACCTCATCCTCTACCACCAATAATACAAATTCCCATTTTCTATTAAGAAACTTGATACCAAGGGTAATCCAAGGTCTATCATTTTTTGGACTTCCATCTTCCATAAAACTTTTGCTTGCCCTTATTCCTATAATGAGTTCATTGATCAGTTTTTCCACCCAGTAACCACCCTGCTGATAGGGAATTGCCCTCCTAGGATTAATGATGACATCAAAAGGATCCATCAGCTCTCCAATCAGTACAAAGTGGGTGATTGGTATTTATACCAAAATCACATAGAAATCAGGGTATATGGGTGTGAGCTTTCCCCGTTCAAGCTACCTAAATATGTTCCAATGAGACTGTTTGCATTGGAATATTATAAACATATGATACATTTAGATTTGACAGATTTCACTAAGGCCAAGAAAAAAGCACAAATCAGAATCAAATATCACTTAGGCCCATTTGTCTGGAACACTAGGGAAGCATGGAAAGCAGCAGAACAAATTTTAGTAGATGATCTGAAATTGAACAAAAGTTTTAGTTGGACTCCATATGACCCTCATAGTTTCATCTGTGATAGAAGGATGAAAAATAGACTAGCACCATACTTACATCACAGAATTCCAGAGATTGAGCTGTTTTCTAATATGGATGAATGGAGAGAAGGGACCCTAGTAGAAACAGATAGTGAATAGGTCAACATAGAAAATGTAATGAAAGATATTGAAAAAACACTTGACCTGGATTCTCTTGGATAGGTACATTTTGAGACTTCTCAAAAATCAGCATCGGGGATTAGTGCTTCAACAGCTGACACCTCTCAAAAGTACTCACAAGAGACCAGCACGCAGGCAACACAACAGTCAACCATGTCAAAACAGCCAGAAACTTCTTAAAAGTAGGCCCTAACACAGGCTCACCAAACTCAAGTCAACATTGGAGAGCCCCCAATTTTACAGATTCCTCTGAATGAGGAAAGGAACAAAAAGAGAGATAGGAAGGTACCTACTGCTACCAGTGGTCCATCAAAATAGCTCGGTGCTAAGAGGCACAGGCTAAATCCTCATTCAAAAGAGGAATTTTTTGAAGACACTACAGAGAGCCAAAGGAAAGAAGGTGTAGACAGTCATCAAACTTTCCCAGTAGATGGGACACCTTCTAGCTCACAGAGACAGGAGCTGGAGAGACAACAAAGTGCTGAAGTGTCATCCTTCAGGCCTCCAGGAAATGAGAGTCTAGATATCAAGAAGAAACTCAAAGAAATAGAGGCTAAAAATGAACCATTGAGAATCCAAGTCTATGATCAATATTTCAAAATGGACCCCACAAATAAAACTAGATTGATGTCAGCCTA
The DNA here is from genome assembly GCA_031772625.1 of Pinus tabuliformis. Lineage (NCBI taxonomy): Eukaryota > Viridiplantae > Streptophyta > Pinopsida > Pinales > Pinaceae > Pinus > Pinus tabuliformis. Next base: position 1,108,908,198 of record CM062819.1, read on the forward strand.
TGACATCAAAGAATGCAAGATGTAGATGAGCTTCTTCAAGCCCAAAGTTCAGCAGCCTCAATCACTTGTAGATTACCTCGAAACTGATTTTCATGTCATGGCCAGGGACATCCACCCCTTAGATCAAATTGAGTTACATAAGCAGACAGAGGATATGGCGTATTCAACATTGACTGGTAAAGCTATGTTGGCCCAAAGATTAGAAAATTCTCTGAATAATACAACTGCTCAATTACAACTAGAAAGATCCTCCTCATAGGCTAAAGAGAATAGAATTAAATATTTGGAGGAATAGATTATTGGAGTCGGTCATAACCCAAAGGATGTCAAGGCAGTAGAGGCCTTGATAAAAAAGAAAGATGAAGACATAGTTGCCTTAAGAAAATAGCTAAAGTTGCCACCATCAATACATCCACAAACTGCAGAAGTTGTTCAAAATAAATCTGAAGTAGAGCTTATGGACTTGGTCCTTAGACTTAATGAACAGTTGAAGGAGACTAAGCAAGAGATAGAAAAATCACTGAAGAGCAAGTAGGGAGAGTCGACATCTCAGCCTCCAAATGTGATACTAGTGGTTTCCACTACAGTCCCCTCAACACTTGGAACAACTCTGGCACCAAATGTCCCCGTAGTCACAACAAAAGTAATTACAGGAACAACAACAACAGAAACAGCACAGGCAGGTACTTTAGGTTTGAGCACAGAAGAATTAATAAAGTCAATGGAGGAGATGAAGCTCTAAGTCTCAAAATTGCAGAAGGTAAAAGAACAATTTGTTACCTTAGGACAGAAATATGATCTTTCCAAAATTAATTTTGCTGAAAAGGTGAGGGAGAACAAAGGATTAGCTCAACAGGTTAAATCACTAGAGAAGGACCTCACCTTTGACAAGCCCTTATCAGATATTAGGAAAATTATTTGGACCAACATCACTCAGTGAATAAATGATGTTTGGCCATCCATACAAATAATTTTTGAATAGATTGATTTAGTGCAACTTACTCTCCAAGAGATTCAGAGAACTAAGGAACAATTAGGAAGGAAGCCCATGGAAGCCATTAGGTTAATAAATTTTTTGAATAGAAAAAATAGGTACCAGCTAGAAGAGCTGAATATTGAAGACAGAACAACAACTATCCTAGAAATCAAAAAAGTATTGACTAAAAGAGGTCTAATGCATAATTTGGAAAGGAAATGCTAGAACCTGCAACAAGAAATTAATGATTTTATGGAGAAGTTTGGTATTTTGCAGAGCAAAGGACTTCCCAGTCCTTTAGTAATTAACGATAAATTGATGAGACATGAAGACTATGTGGACAAACTGGCTCAATATACAAACAATCAAGCTAGTTCATTAGTTCGTGCATTTGCACCAAAGGCACTACCTACAGGCAGAGTTATCTATGACAGTTTAGAGAACCTGTTCTATGTTGAGCATGAAATAACACTTGCTCCTAGTTTAGACTAGTTTTGTCAAATACACTGAGGCTGATGAAATCTTCAGAAAGCTCCAAAGGACTAGAATACCGAATGATGATTGGTGGGCTGATATGACAGAAATTTTGTAATTTGCCTTGGTAAAAAGTAAAATTTTCAGTATTTACCTTAGTAAATTTTGGTAAAAGAGGACAAATAGGTAAAGAGTATCAGAACAGGTCAAAGAGTATCAGTAAGAAGATGAAAAGTAGAACAACCAGCACAGAATTACAAAGAAGACAACAATATGCTCAATCATAGGGCCTACCTCCAGCTCATTCACCAAAACAGGGACAACAAGCCATCAGTTCACTTTATCTTCTATCTTTGAGACCGTCTATCTCTACTTTCATGTAACATACAGTTAGCTTTCCTAGATTATATCTCTCTTTGTTCTGAGATATTTTATTGTAACATTTTGTATAAATACTCCCTCATTCGGATATTGAGTGTGGATTCTTTGACATTTCTGTAAAGTAAGTTATTTTGAAAAAGAAGTGCTATTGGAACAACTCTTGTATGCATAGCTGGATGCATTGAATAAAGAAAATGACTTTCACAAGGATTCTCGTGCAAAGCAATTGTCAATAAGTATTCTATATCTCTTGTTTATTATTGTTTTTCCTCTATTTATTAATAATCATATTTGTTTCCATAAATCTAAAATGATAAACGAAATAATGATATTTTAGAAAGTGCTTCAGTGCAATCTATTTTAAAAGGTTTATCTTTCTTAATGTTTTCTTCAAACTATTATACACAAGGAATTCTTAGTTTCTTCTTGTTTCTCAGTTTTTCATTGTGATCACTTAGTAAAGAATTCTTAATTGCTCTTCACTAGTGATCAACAACTTTCCCTCTCCTCAAAACATGCTGAAGGATTCTTAACTGCCCTTCATCCCTTTCGAGACCATTCCACCCTTTAAAGTTCCCATTTGCCTCTTGTTTTGCTATCTTGCCCTTTGAAGCCCTCCTTTGTTGAATCAACCATTCCTGTTAAACCATCTTTAGTTGACTCCATAGCCCAATGGCTTGAAGTACTTTTTCTTACCCATTTGTTCCTGAATTCCATCACCAATCAAAATCAAAACCCCCAAGATTTCATACCTAGCCTAATATCCCACCAAACAAAGCTAAATCATAAAGAGAGAGCCCTCTCTGAGTACAGATTGGCTAGATTCTGTACTTAAAAGTTGGTTTGTGGTTACCTTAGACCCTTTCCTCTTTCTGACAACTTCTAGGAAAATATGAGTGATAACATAGTGGCGACTCCGTTGGGAACCAATTCCTTAGTCACAAAATCTTTAAGAAAGTTTAAATCTCATATCTACAGCCTCTTAAAGAAATAATAGAAGTTGTTTGTTGATATCAATTAATAAAAACCAAAAACAAAACCTAAAAACCTAGCTTCAGAAAGGACTTGTTACACTAGAGCTAATCTTGATCCCAATCCACCACAAGTGTTTGAGAACCCTAACCTGATCCCCAGAATTCTTAGGAGACAAGAAAGTTTTGTTAGTCCTCGGCCCACCTTCAGATCATCATCCTATCCTGTTAGGTGGATCTACCTTGAAGACCAACCTTTTGACGAATACTTTGAGACCTCTTTGTTTAGGATTTCATCTGATTTTGAATTGATTGATCTAGTCCCAGACCCAGAGTTCATCCGAGAATTAGAACTTCAAGCTGCCAATTTGTCAATTGATAGGTACTTACAGAACTCCCCACAATCTGACCTTACTACTGAAGGAACACCCAATCCCTCTGTAATCACTACTGCCTCTGCAAGCTCCTCACCATTTCCTCATACATCTCAACCTAAAACCACTCCACAACAAACCATCAGCTCTAGTCCTCCATCCACAACTCAGACACCCATTTTTATCCCAACCTCAGCTGTTGTTTCACCATTACCTGTAGCCATGGAAAATAGATATGCTCCCTTGGTACTGCCTGCGAACTTAGGTGCCTTGCCCCAGGATTACCAAAGTAAAATCAGTCAATTTGATGTTATTGGTACTTATACAGCCCAAAAAAACACCAAAAAGATGACTGACTACTTTGAAATTTATGAAATAGATGTTGATGATGTGTGAATGAGAATATTTGTTCAGATTCTAACTGGGGAAGTCAGAACCTGGTTTAGAGCCTTACCAGCAAACAGTATAGACAACCTAGAAACTCTCTATAGACAATTCTTAAACCGATGGGAGAAAAAGAAAGATCCCCTTCAGATTATTTCTGAGTATGAAAACTTAAAGAGAGGAACCCAAGAAACTGTGCAGGATTACTGCACTAGATTTAATAATGTCTATAATGCCATCCCTCAAAATCTTAGACCACCCCCTGATTTAGCCTTAATCAAATTCCCTGATGGATTTGATTCTGACATGGCCTTTTAGCTAAGAGAATGAGCTCCTCGCACTTTGGAAGATATGCAAATCATAGCTGTCAGTGTTGAAGCACTTGATGTCTAAAAGAGCCAAGGTTAGAAGTGAAAGGAGAATACCATTGAAAGAAGAATCCTCACCTGTTGAACTAAAACTAGATGCCATAATTAAAGGGATGGAAAGGCTAGGAGATAGAGTGGAGACAATTGAAAGGAAATCTCCTTGGGATGGTCAGCCAACTAACACAGGGAGAAATCCTAATTTCAGAAAAAAGCAAAACCAGAACACTAGGAAGACTGGTCCAGACCAAAACATTAGACCCCCTTTTAAGGAAAATTATGCAGAAGCCTCAAACTCTGATGAATCGGTAGAAGACACTCAAATAAATCTGATGGGACTCAGTAACGAAGGAGAAGTTTTCTTCACACAAGAGGATCAAAAGGCCCACGTTCTTAAACAATTTCAAACTTAGTGAGGTGAATCATTCGACTTTAGGGAAGAATATGACCCAACCATCTATGAGGTTCATAAGAAATACAACCTAAGGAATAGGAGAATTGATGTTCCCGAAACAAACAAGCAAAGGGATCCAAAACAACCTATAAAAGGTAAGACAGTGGCTACACCTGTACATATTCTGTCTAGATCAGACCCTAATCCGTCTAACCCAATAATAGAAGATGTCTATGATAATCAACTAAACAGCAAACAGACCTCCACTACTCTTCCTTCTAAAGGAAATGTGGAAGAAGCTCCAGAAGTTGTTTCAGAAGAACCTGTAAACTATAACCCCACTCCTGAAAAGGAGAAAAACACAGAAAATCTAGAAAACAGAGAGAATACTACTTTTCAAAATCCAAAAGCCCAAACTGAAAAACCCTTTAATCTAGAGACTGAGATAGGTAAGCTGAAAAGTGTTGTTCCTTTATCAAAATTAGCTAAACATGATACATACCGAAGTCAAATTAACAGATCACTCAAAATTACTGGAACTGAGGATTCAGTTAATGTTTTTGATGACCAGGCAGAATTAATCTTTGGCCCCGAAGTGAATGGAAAACCATTAGAAGGAGGAATTCCTCCCTTCTATGTGAGCTTAAATATACATGAAAAAATCCTTCACAATGCCATGTTTGATTTTGGGGCATCTCACAACCTTACACCCAAGTTTGTAATGGAAAAACTAGACCTAGACATCACTAGACCATACAAAGATCTCTTTTCTTTTGATTCTAGTCAGGTGAGATGTTTAGGATTGATTAAATACTTGTGTGTCTCGTTGGTTCAATACCCTACAAAAACAATTTTAATGGATATAGTGGTAGCAGATATACCACCAAAATATGGTATGTTATTGTCCTGACCCTGGGGTGCTAAGCTTCAAGGATCTCTTCAATTAGACATGTCATATGCTACTATCTCAGTTTTCGGCCAACCTAAGAAGCTGTACAGAGAAACATTAATGAAATATGTAGTAAGTAGTCAGGAAAAACCACAAAATTTCCCCATCTACTCAGTACACTCTGATATGGACTCATTCATCCTTTACAATGCCGAAACCAATCCTTAAAATAATTAGAAGTTTTAGCAGCAGAACCAAAAGAAATTAAAAAAGAAAAATCTAGTGTTCAGATTCAGGAATTATCAGGTAACAATGAAACATCAGATAACAATGACAAACCAGTTGAGAATGAAAAACCAGATCCCACTGTCAAACAAATTCCCACCACCCCTGACACCAATTATGAACATGAAATTCTTTGGCATTTAGGATTTGATGGCTCAGTCAATAAATTAGTGGCAGGGGCAGGAGTTTGGGTGTACAACTTAGAAAATGATCATGATAAAGGCCATGCCTACAGATTGAATTTTAAGTGCACCAATAAAATGGCAGAGTATGAATCTCTCTTGCTGGGTCTAAAACTTGTTAAAAGATTAGGAGCCATTAGAGTATTTTTCATAGGAGACTCTGAATTAATCATTAAACAAATCAAAGGGAAATACTTAACTAGGGATCCTAGATTAGGATATTATAGAGGAACAGTTATAGAGATTCTCAATACTTTTCTGGAAACTCAGCTTGCTACAATCCCAAGAAAACACAACTTGCAAGCCCACAGCCTGGCAATGTTTGCCAGCACCTGCAAATTACCTTTCAAACCTAATCATCAGTTTATTTCTGAGATTAGACACAGACCAGCCATACCTGATAATCTAAAGAACTAGCAAGTATTTGATAGTGATGAGCAGATTAATAACTTTTTAACTATAGATCAAGAGTTTTCTAATAGTTACATAGATGTTGATACGATATCTAATTCAAACTAGATATATGAGGAAGAAACTAACATTTTGGAAGAAAGTTCAGTAAATATGCTTCATCCCACCAAGTTCACAGAAAGAGAAGTTCAAGACCTTAAACCAATGAACCTTGATGAGATAATTGAAGAAGAAACAGAGGTCATTAATTTAAAAGACAATCATCTGCCCAAAGGATTAACTCCTCTGGAATATCTCTTTGATTCCAATGACATTCCCAAAAAACCAAAAATGGAACCACTAAAAGCAGACATTGAAGAATACAATTTAGGAATAGAGGACAATCCAAAACTGATAAAACTATCAAAGTCCTTACCTCCTGATCAAAAATCAAAATATGTTGAACTTATGAGAGAATTCCAAGATGTATTTGCCTGGAGTTATGAGGATTTGAAATCATATGACACTTCTATAATTCAGCATACAATACCTTTGAAAGAAAATCAAAAGCCCTTCAAACAAAATCTCAAAAGAATAAACCATGTATTATTACCATTGATTGAAAAAGAAATTAAACGTATGTATGAAGTGGGGATTATTGCCCCTATCAGGTTTTCAGAGTGGGTGTCTAACTTGGTACCTACTGGGAAGAAAACTGGGGAAATGAGATTATGCGTTGATTTCAGAAATGTGAATAAGGTTTCTCTTAAAGATAATTACCCTTTACCAAAAATGGATCATATTTTGCAAACAGTAGTGGGTTCTTCCAGAATTTCACTTTTAGATGGGTTTTCAGGATATAACCAGATTCTGGTTCAACTTGATGACCAAGAGAAAACTGCTTTTACAACACCATGGGGCACCTTTATGTACATTAAAATGCCATTTGAACTTAAGAACACAGGAGCTACTTTCCAAAGAGAAATGGACATTGCATTGGCTAAAGAAATCCATGATTTTCTTGTTATATATTTGGATGATATAACTGTTTTTTCTAAATCAGATCAACAACATTTGGACCATCTCACGCAAGTATTTCTAAAATGTAGAAAATATGGCATTTCTTTGAATCCAAAGAAGTCCTTGTTTGGTCTTGAGGAAGGTAAACTTTTGGGTCACATCATATCTAAGGATGGCATTCGAATTGACCCTGCCAGAATAGAAGCAATTTTACAGATACCTCATCCAAGAAGTATCAAAGAACTTCAAGCTTTCCTAGGGAAGATCAATTTCTTGAGAAGATTCATTTCTAACCTAGTAGAACTTATTGGATTACTTAATAACATGCTTAAAAATGATTCAAGTATAAAATGGACAGTAGAGGCCAAAAAATCATTTGAAGAAATTAAATTGGCCCTATCTAGAACACTGGTTCTCACCAGTCCTCAATTTGATAGAGATTTCATCATTTTTTCTTTTGCATCAGAACACACTATAGAAGTTGTTTTATTACAAAAGGATGATAAGGGATGTGAAAAACCTATAGCCTTTTTTAGTAAAGCACTTAGAGATGCATCACTAAAATACAAAATAATGGAAAAACAAGCTTTTGCATTGGTAAAATCCATTAAAGACTTTAGATTCTATATATTATACTCTCATGTGATAGCCTATGTACCTAATGCAGTTGTCAAAGACATCCTGACTCAGGATGGAATTGAGGGCAAAAGAGGTAAATGGATTGCTACCATCTTAGAATATGATATAGAGATAAAACCTACAAAACTGATAAAAGGATAGGGATTGGCCAAACTTATGGCAGAAACTAATTGTCAAGCCTTGGATATAAATGAACTAGATGACGAACAGGAGATGGCAACTCCACAAATCAGCTAGGCCTTTTCAGACTCACCTTGGTATGCTGATGTGATTTATGTTTTACAAAAACTGCAAGCTCCTCCAGGGTTATCTAGAACAAAGAATAGGTTTTAAAAAATGAAAGCTTCAAAGTTTTGTATCTTATATACTCTTCTTTGGAAAAAGCATGAAGGAATTTTGTTGAATTGTTTGTTAAAAGATGAAGCTGACAAGGTTCTCCAAGAATTTCATGCAGGAGACTATGGTGGACATCTATATTGGAATTGAACTGCAGATAAGATCCTAAGGGTTGAATTCTGTTGGCCAACCTTGTTTGCAGATGTAAAGAAATTTGTAACTTCTTGCCATAAATGTCAAATTTTTTAGGGCAAGAGAAAGTTGTTACCTTTACCCCTGAAACCCATTTCAACCGAGAAACCTTTTCAACAATGGGGTCTTGTAATCATTGGAGAAATCCATCCACCCTCTTCAGGCCAGCATAAATGGATACTCACTGCCACTGACTATTTTACCAAATGGATAGAGGCCATCCCCTCCAGACAGGCCAATAATATAGTAATCATCAGTTTCTTAGAGACCAATATATTGTCCAGGTTTGGTTGCCCTACTAAGATCATTACTGATAATGTTACAGCTTTCAAATCAAAGAAAATGATTAGTTTTTGTAACAAATACCATATTACATTGGGCCATTCCACAGCCTATTACCCTCAAGGGAATGGACTGGCTGAATCTTCCAACAAGAGCCTCATTAATATCATCAAAAAACTATTGGAAGAAAACAAGAAGACTTGGCATAAGAAACTGATAAATGCATTATGGGCAGACAGGCTTACAACCAAAAAATCCATTGGAACCAGTCCTTATGAGTTAGTATAAGGCATGGAGGTTGTTTTTCCTTCATCATTAGGAGTTCTTGTTATGAAAATACTCCAAGAAGCTCAAGTTGAACCTAATGATATTCAAAGAAGGATAAATCAGACCATCAATCTACAACAGACTAGAGAGGAAGTGTATCAAAGATCCAAAGTATTGCAGGAGAAGCTTAAGAAGATATTTCACAAAAGAACCAGGAAGAAGATTTCTACCTTGGAGATAAAGTGTTAAGATGGGATTCCAGAAGAGAGGATAAAGCTAAACATGGGAAGTTTGACTTCCTATCGAAAGGACCATACATCATCTATGCTTTTACAAGAAACAAGGCATATTTTCTCAAAAAGTTAGACGGTATAGAAGTTGAAGAAGGACCAGTCAATGGTCGAATTTTAAAGCATTACTTTGATCCTTCTTACTAATGCTATAATATTTTAACATGTACATACTATATTCTTTGTACTATTACAGTGTTGATTGGATAGTAATTTTTCGAAGTTGAAGCCCGAAGGGAAGGCCCTAAGCTTCAGAAGCTTCACTGTCATACATACAATAAAACAACAAGCAAAGAAGATTGCTGAGCATAATCACAATCATTTAGAAGGCCTCTGACCTGTTGTTCTTGACTTTCAACCACGAAAGGCCATCCCCAAGTGGAGCCACTGTTATGCCCCTATACCAATAGGTGTCATATATCATGATTGACTTGATGAGCTATGTAATATGTTCATACCTTTGCTTGTTGCAAATGTTTCCCATATTTGTAAAAAATCAAAAAATTTAAAAAATGTAAAGAGGGTATACCCTAAAAGAAAAATCAAAGGGTGAAAACAATAAAAATATGGTCAAAAAATGAAAGAAAATGAACCCCAACAAAAGGAAAGACTAGGAAAGTGTGCAAGTATAAATGTCACTACTTTTTTACTTTTGTCTAAATAACAATTGTGTGCAGTTTGTCACCTATGCCACAATTCATGAAGAGTCAAACAGTTTAAGCTTGGCTAGTTCATGTTTCAATTTCATGTTTTAAAAATAGAGAATAAAGATCTTACCAAACAGTGTAATCTTGGCAAATAACTAGATAGGTAGAGTGAAAAAGAGGCTCAACAGTTTAATCTGAGCCCTTGGATGTAATAAGTGTAGACTTAGATAGGCATTTCCATGTAAAAGAAAATAAAGTTTGATAAGGGTTTGCTAGTCTAAGTGAACCCTAATAAAGAAGTAAAAATGCTAGGTTAAAGTAAGTAGGGTAGGTAGATGATGGTTGCAAAATAACAGGTGATGAATGATAAGTGTAAATGTGTAAATCTTTTATGTTCACCATGAGGCAAAGGCAGGTAGTACATGAAAGACATATCAAGCAAGCAAAGTCAGAATAATTAACTCTCCTATTCATTTTCCCTAAATTTTCACTAATTTCCCCTAAATACCAAGGTATCTATCAAATTAGAGGGGCTCAGAGAATTTCTCTGACTTCTGGAGGGACCGGATCCTCGGCCCAATAATTTATAGAGCCTAAGTACTTAAGACCATCCATTAATCATCATACCCCTTCATAAAAATTATTCATTCCCTTGATAAGTTTTTTCCTAAGTAAAATCCTATTTTACTTAGGAAAAATAAAATATTTCCACAAAAACCCTCTTTTTCACCTTAGCCTAAGTTTAAATACGCACTTCAAATGTTTTATACTTAGTGCTTTTCCATTTCATAATGACATATTGACTATTAACATATTAATATATAAATCCCCTATAAAACTTATCTGATCCCGTATTATTTAACTATGTAAAAACCCCGAAATTCTATATACCCCACCCCTTTGGTTAAAATATAACCATAATCTGTTGTAAAGAGGGATTAATTAGTTAATCCGTAACTAATTAATAGCCCTGACGCCCACCACATTAAAAAAGGGATTAATTAACCCTCACGGTTAATTAACAGCCTCCTCGTCCAATCTCGTCACCCCCGATATGATTAATTAGTCCTTAAATATATCGAGCCCACCTTCATTAAATCCCCATCACTTCATATCCCTGACAGTCATCTGATCAAGTCCCCAAGATCTGATGGCTATTGTGCATATCGCACAACCCTTTGCGACCGCATGTTAGCGCGTGATCGCAAAGTGGTTTTGTATACAGTGCCTCCACCACGCGTCAAGCAGTTTATGGAATCGCTGGCTCGAGGCAAAATACCGCCCCTTTCCCATAAGCGGTGTGATATAAACCACTTACCGCCTCCAAACTAAATGACAAAACATCATGTCGTTTGTCACTGACGTCACCCGTCCAAATCCCAAAACCCTCCAAACCTTGACTTTATACATAAAACAAAACAAGTCTTTCTCATTGTTTTATTCTATGAACCAGTACGCCCATGCAAACAATACGTCGAGGTCAACCAACTTGAGTTTTTAGCCGCCAACCTGCTCCAAACTTTGTAACCAACGCCGCCTAGAGCCATTCAGTTACGCCCAGTACTTGCATTTCGTAGCCTATCCCCCAAAAGCATGTATTTACCAATTCCCCGATAAGAAAACCCTGCAAATACTTGTTTTCACTGTAAATTGATTAAAAAACCAAAATTCATCATAATTCTGCTATTTCATTTGTAAATTCAAGTACCCAGACCTGCTATTTCATCATTTCCACCTAAAAAACCTCAGTTTCCTTCCTGAAACCCACAAGAACCAGATGGAAACTCCGGTAGCCCTAAATTTTGCTCCCATTACCACTCCTCATCGCGATTTAGACTATCTACCTCTGGCAGATAAGGATTTTCAAATAAAATACCTAATCACTGACAAATACGACCTCAAAATCTTTTGCCAATGCCAAGATAACCATTTGAATGGCTACGATGCCATGGGACTGTGGGAATCCAATCTCCCAATATATTTTCTCCCCTGTGTGCATGTTTTCCCTGACATAATCCATTAGTGCCATGCAAATTATGATCCCATCCATAGAGCAGTCATGTCTCCCAACCAAATAGTCCTATTCACAATAACTACTAAATCTATCAATGAAATGCTTCAATTTCATCCTAGTCAGGCCCTCACCCCCATTTCCATGGGAAATTTGCTTGAGAAATCAACTAAGTTATCCCAAGCTGAACGCAGTCACCTGTGTCAAAATTTTGTGGACAAAAACCATCAACCCAAAGATCCCCCCCTTATATGTCAGTTTTCTTCACAGACACAGGAAGGCTTAAAATTGAGATGATAGTTGCAGTCATGGGATTCAACACTAGTGAGTATGCAGATGAATTGACCCTAGTAATGATGTCTATCTTTACCCCAGGACAGCCTCCTGCTGTCAAAGATGATTATGCCTCTTATATTGCTGAGAAAATTCATGGCCCGTTCATAAGGCTAGAGAATGAGAAGGTTTTTAAGTACTCCACTTTCATATATCACCTCATCCTCTACCACTAATAAGACAAATTCCCATTTTTTGTTAAGAAACTTGGTACCAAGGGTAATCCAAGGTCTATCATGTTTTGGACTTCCATCTTCCATAAAACGTTTGCTTGTCCTTATTCCTATAATGAGTTCATTGATCAGTTTGTCCACCCAGTAACCACCTTGCTGACAGGGAATTCCCCTCCTAGGATTAATGATGACATCAAAAGGATCCATCAGCTCTCCAAGCAGTACAGAGTGGGTGATTGGTATTTATACCAAAATCACACATAAATCAGGGTATATGGGTGTGAGCTTTCCCCATTCAAGCTACCTAAATATGTTCCAATGAGATTTTTTGCATTGGAATATTATAGACAGATGATACATTTAGATTGGACACATTTCACTAAGGCCAAGAAAAAAGCACAACTCAGAATAAAAGGTCACTTAGGCTCATTTGTCTACAACACTAGGGAAGCATGGAAAGCAGTAGAACAAATTTTAGAAGATGATCTGAAATTGAACAAAAGTTTTAGTTGGACTCCATATGACCGTCATAGTTTCATATGTGATAGAAGGATGAAAAACAGACTAGCACCATACTTACATCACAGAATTCCAGAGATTGAGCAGTTTGCTAATATGGATGAATGGGGCGAAGGGACCCTAGTAGAAACAAATAGTGAATAGGTCAATATAGAAAATGTAATGAAAGATCTTGAAAAAACACTTGACCTGGATTCTTTTGGATAGGTACATTTTGAGACTTCTTAAAAATAAGCATCAGGGATTAGTGCTTCAACAGCTGACACCTCTCAAAAGTACTCACAAGTGACTAGCACTCAGGCAACACAACAATCAACCATGTCAAAACAGCCTGAAACTTCTCAAAAGCAGGCCCTAACACAGGCTCACCCAACCCAAGTCAACATTGGAGAGCCGCCAATTTTACAGACTCCTCTGAATGAGGAAAGGAACAAAAAGAGAGACAAGGAAGTAGCTACCCCTGCTAGTGGTCCATCAGAACAGCCCAGTGCTAAGAGGCATAGGCTAAATCCTCATTCAGAAGAGGAATTCTTTGAAGACATTACAGAGAGCCAAAGGAAAGAAGGTGTAGACAGTCATCAAACTTTCCTAGCAGGTGGGACACCTTCTAGCTCACAAAGACAGGAGGTGGAGAAACAACAAAGTGCTGAAGTGTCATCCTTCAGGCCTTCAGGAAATAAGAGTCTAGATATCAAGAATAAATTCAAAGAAATAAAAGCTAAAAATGAACCATTGAGAACCCAAGTCTATTATTAATATTTGAAAATGGCCCCCACAAATCAAACTAGATTGATGTCAGCCTATAACATCAAAGAAGGCAAGATGCAGATGAGCTTCTTCAAGCCCAATGTTCAGCAGCCTCAATCACTTGCAGATTACCTCAAAACTGATTTTGAGGTCATGGCCAAGGACATCCACCCCTTAGATCAAATTGAGTTACACAAGCAGGCAGGGGAGATGGTGTATTCAACGTTGACTAGTAAAGCTATGATGGCCCAAAGATTAGAAAATTCTCTGAATAATACAACTACTCAATTACAACTGGAAAGAGCCTCCTCACGGGCTAAAGATAATAGAATTAAATATTTGGAGGAATTGATTATTGGACTGGGTCATAACCCAAAGGATGTCAAGGTAGCAGAGGCCTTGATAAAAAGGAAAGATGAAGACATAGCTGCCTTAAGAAAATAGCTAAAGTTGCCACCATCAAGACATCCACAAACTGTAGAAGTTGTTCAAAAGAAATATGAAGAAGAGCTTATGGACTTGGTCCTTAAACTTAATGAACAGTTGAAGGAGACTGAGCAAGGGTTAGAAAAATCACTAAAGAGCAAGTAGCGAGAGTCGACCTCTCAGCCTCCAAATGTGATAGCAGTGGTTTCCACTGCAGTCCCCTCAACACTGGAACATCTCTAGCACCAAATGTTAGTCACAGCAAAAGTAATTATAGGGACAACAACAACAGAAACAGCATAGGCAGGTACTTTAGGTTTAAGCAAAGAAGAATTAATAAAGTCAGTGGAGGAGATGAAGCTCCAAGTCTCAGAATTGCAGAAGGTAAAAGAACACTTTGTTACCTTAGAACAAAAATATGATCTTTCCAAAATTAATTTTGCTGAAAAGGTGAGGGAGAACAAAGGATTAGCTCAGCAGGTGAAATCACTAGAGAGGGACCTCACCTTTGACAAGCCCTTATTAGATATTAGGAAAATTCTTTGGATCAACATCACTCAGTGAATAAATGATGTTTGGCCATCCATAAAAATAATTTTTGAATAGATTGATTTAGTACAACTTGCTCTCCAAGAGATTCAGAGAACTAAGGAAGAATTAGGAAGGAAGCCTGAGGAAGCCATCTGGCTAATAAATTTTTTGAACAAAAAAAATAGGTACCAGCTAGAAGAGCTGAATATTGAAGATAGAACATCAACTATCCTAGAAATCAAAAAAGTATTGACTAAAAGAGGTCTAATGTAGAATTTGGAAAGGAAATGCTAGAACATGTAAGAAGAAATTAATGATTTTATGGAGAAGTTTGGTATTTTGCAGAGCAAAGGAATTCCCAGTCCTTTAGTAATTAATGATAAGTTGATGAGACATGAAGACTATGTGGACAAAATGGCTCAATATACAAACAATCAAGCTAGTTCATCAGCTGGTGCATCTGCACCAAAGGCACTACCTACAGCTAGAGTTCTCTATGACAGTTTAGAGAACCTGTTCTATGTTGAGCATGAAATAAAACACTTGTTCCCAGTTCAACCTAGTTTTGTCAAATACACTGAGGTTGATGAAATCTTCAGAAAGCTCCAAAGGACTAGAATACCGAAGGATGATTGGTGGGATGATATGATAGAAATTCTGTAATTTTCCTTGGTAAAAAGTAAAATTTTCAGTATTTACCTTAGTAAATTTTGGTAAAAGAGGACAAACATGTAAATAGTATCAGAACAGGTCAAAGAGTATCTGTAAGAAGATGAAAAGTAGAACAGCCAACACAGAATTACAAAGAAGACAACAATATGCTCGATCATAGGACCTGCCTCCAGCTCATTCACCAAAACAGGGACATCAAGCCATCAGTTCACTTTATCTCCTATCTTCGAGACCATCTGTCTCTACTTTCATGTAACATATATTTAGCTTTCCTAGAATATATCTCTCTTTGTTAAGAGATATTTTATTGTAAAATTTTGTATAAATACTCCCTCATTCGGAGTATTGAGTGTGGATTCTTTGACATTTCTGTAAAGTAAGTTATTTTGAAAAAGAAGTGCTATTGGAACAACTCTTGTATGGATATCTGGATGCGTTGAATAAAGAAAAGGACTTTCACAAGGATTCTCGTGCAAATCAATTGTCAATAAGTATTCTATATCTCTTGTTTAGTATTGTTTTTCCTTTGTTTATTAATAAACATATTTGTTTCCATAAATCTGAAACGATAAACGAAAAAATGATATTTCAGAAAGTGCTTCAGTGCAATCTGTTTTAAAAGGTTTATCTTTCTTAATGTTTTCTTCAAACTATTATAAACAAGAAATTCTTAGTTTCTTCTTGTTTCTTAGTTTTTCATTGTGATCACTTCGTAAAGAATTCTTAATTGCTCTTCACTAGTGATCAACCACTTTCCCTCTCCTCGAAACATGCTGAAGGATTCTTAACTACCCTTCATCCCTTTTGAGACCATTCCACCCTTTAAAGTTGCCATTTGCCTCTTGTTTTGCTATCTTTCCGTTTGAAGCCCTCCTTTGTTGAATCAACCATTCCCGTTAAACCATCTTTAGTTGACTCCATAGCCCAATGGCTTGAAGTACTTTGTCTTACCCATCTGTTCTTGAATTCCATCACCAATCAAAATAAACACCCCCCAAGCTTTCATACCTATCCTAATATCCCACCAAACAAAGCTAAATCATAAAGAGAGAGCCCTCTCTGAGTACATATTGGCTAGATTTTGTACTTAAAAGTTGGTTTGTGGTTACCTCGGACCCCTTTCCTCTTTCTGACAACTTCTAGGAAAATCTGAGTGATAACACAGGGGAACACCTAGAATCTTGAGAATTGACTCACATTTCTTGAGAT
Organism: Pinus tabuliformis; assembly: GCA_031772625.1. Classification (NCBI taxonomy): domain Eukaryota; kingdom Viridiplantae; phylum Streptophyta; class Pinopsida; order Pinales; family Pinaceae; genus Pinus; species Pinus tabuliformis. The sequence goes on from CM062819.1 coordinate 1,108,924,557, forward strand.
TCTATGCATTCCCCTGAAGATGGACTCACATAGTAGTCCAAAATGTTGGGTTAAAAAGCTTTGAACAGGTTATTCCACCATTATTTTGAATTCTACTGACCCGTATGGATTGTCTCTTTAATAGATAATTATTTTTATGGATATCATGACCTTATTTATTCTTGATTTGATGTGTTGTCAAGATATATTGTGCTAATCTACATTGATTGTTCAGACAAGGTAGCCTCCCCTTAGCATGGAGGATTGCCTAGATTGATAGTGGATTTTCCTAGCATTGGCATTTCCCAGATAGCCATGGTGTTGTGGATTTTACTTTTATTTTCTGGCTGGTTTTCTTGTGCCTTTGGTTGTTGGTTGAGTTACTAGTTCCTTGAATCCTTAGTTGGAAAAACACTATGGAAGCCCTATAACAACTTGAGTTGAGTTACTAGTCTTGAAAACCTTAGTTGGACAAACGCTCTGGAAGACCTTGGTGGGTTGAGTTACTAGCCCTGGAAGCCTTGGTTGGACAAACAATATGGAAGCCTAACAACAGTTGTGGGTTGATTTATTAGTCCTAGAAGCTCTGGTTGGAAAAAAATCTCTACAGCCCTCGACAACTTTGGTAGATACCGATTTGGTGATGGTTAGTGAGGTATGACTGTGAGGTGGAACCACTAGTTGCATTTTGAGGTTGTTTGGCCTCCGGAATCTGTGGATGGTTGTGACTGATTTTTTTTATGAGATCCCACATTCATTCTTGGAATATGGCATGGGGGTGACTGGCTCAAAGAAAGATTTGGTTCAGCCTAGTCTACAATCTAGGGGTTCGTGGAAGTCCCATACATGGTCATCCAATGAAATCATCAATAAGATCTCTCTTTCTCCTTGGTATTTTATGGGTAAATATACTTATCTATATGTGGTTTATAGGCTAGTATAACCTTTATATTTTTGTTGGTTATATGCTGGTTATGAATACATTTTATGACAGTGGAAATGTGTGGCTCTCATCATGTTTTGAATGATGATTTAATGTACAATGAATATATGGCTTAATAGATGTTAATTTAGTTATTGTGATGAGGAATTAATACTTCTTAGTGATTCTCAATAAGTATGAGACCCATATCCTCAGATTTGTTGTTTAAACCTGTAGATTGCATCTTTCTAACATGTTTGACGAAATTCTTATCCTGACTAGTAGGGGTCCAGTCAAGGCATTGTTCAAGTAATTACATTTGTATCATTATTCCATTGTTATAATTCATTTATAGAAGTGTCATGGAGTTTTGGGCAATGACCTAAGCCTTGGGCCTGAAAAAATGGCACGTAATTAAGAGTCGCAGGCATAGAATTGCTTGGGAAATTCCCCAGTCGCATGCATACCCATGTTTTGGGAGAGATTGGAGGGTCCCATTCGCACTCATGCTCATGTCATGGGAGTGAATGGGGGATTAATGTAGTAAAAGTTAGTTTGTCTTAGGGGTGAGTCACCTGGAAGGCTTGGATGGGTCGTAGGGGTTTTGTAATAGGTCTAGAAGGTCTTTGTTGTTGTGTTCAATTGGTTCCACTTCCATAAGTGACACATAAGGTGTTTAATCATATCATAGTAACTCTTTGTCACATGTTTACCCCGGTTGTGAGGTTACCTAGGTCGATGTGGGAGGAGGGTGTTACAGAGTGGTATCATAGTGGGTTGCAATCTCTTTGGGTCATATCTGATACCACATAGTGGTACCAAAGCATGGTTCAACACTTGGACTGGATGGGTGAAATGTGTTTGTCATGCATACATGTAGGTTGTATATGTGTTTGATGTGTGTGCATGTTGATGGTCATTGTTGCAGTTGTCTTGTCATGTAGAAGTTGATGATGTTGCTCTTGGTATTCATTTCTCATGAAGGCATGTCAGTTGTATATGCATTTGTTATGAATGTCAATGTATAGATGTTGTTATGGATGCATTATCAGGGTTATGCATGTATAGTAGGTTGGACATGCATGGTGAGGTCATTGTATGAAATTAGGTCATCATGATGCTATTGGTATGTTATGATGCTAATGTGTTGGTTGAGATAGAGCAGGAGACACAGATCATCAGAGTGAGGTTGTAGCACTAGAATTCAGGGTAAATGAAGATCGTCATATAGGCTCGTATATTTGGCATGCAAGTATGTTGTTGGCTTATTGGGCCCTGACCGAGGTTCGGAAGAGTTATGAGCCAAACAAATCCTGTAGCTACCGGCCCTTTCGGCAACAGCCCATGGAGTCTGGACTAAGGTCTCACTCGAGGTAGCAGGGGAGGGGGCTGGAACAAGGTTTCCGCACCCTTGGGATGTCTTGATGTGGTCTGGAGGGGTCGCAGACCGTTTTGTGGCCTTGCGCCACTTTGGACTATTATCAGGTTTCCGCGTAGATCTGCGTAGGTGTACGTTCTTATTAATGAAATTATTATAGATATGATCTTCTTATACAGTCTTTAAGCAAATATTTAACCATAAACCCAGTGTGCGCAATCCTAAAAGGATATAAATTCATATAACAGATGCAAAAACCAGAATATAATAGATCCGCGATATTTCAGAAACCACTTATCTTTATTAATATCTTCTTTCCAGTACAACCTTCTTTCTGCCCCGCGCACATAGTTGCAGGGGTCCATGCACACAGCTGCAGAATCTCTCAGGCCACCGCACACACAGCTGCAGAGCCTCTATCTACCCACTCACACCCTTGGCTCGAACTTCCAGACGTAGAACTCTGATTACTTTTACCAACCCATAACACATCAGATCGAATCTAGAACCAAAAACTGCTCTCTACCCTTAGAGCCTCACTCTATTTATACATTTCCCTAGTCCGCGGACCATGGGTAGACTGACTTACTTTCTATTATTCTATATTATTTTTGGGCAAACAACCCCTTGACTCGACCTATTACATTTCGCGCTCCGCGCATGTCGAAGATTTACAATATTATTTCCCTAACTTCTAGGCTTTAATCCCCAAAACCGTTACGCAGGGCCTCTGCTGCCCAACATATGTGGTTAATGGTTTTTATAGTAATTAATGTTACTTATATGATTTTGATTCTATTATTATTGTTACATGTATGATAAATGGTGGTTGATTAGTGTAGTTATATGCACATGTGTCAGAGAGTCATGAATCATAGTAACCTATGGTTGTATGCGTTATTGTTGTTTTTTTTGTTGTTATATGATAGTTAGCTTGATGTCTATGTTATATGTTGTTTGTAAGTATGTTATATGTTAATTTGTTTTTTTATATGTTAGCTAACTTGAAAATTAGGGTTATTTCATTAAGATCTTTATGTTGTATGTATTGTGTTGACCCGGATTTTTCTGTGTAGATGATCATGGTAATGACATTCAGGTATGAGTTAATATATTGTGATATTATGTCATACTAATATAGACTAACTGTGCATATGTGATTGTTATGCATGAATGACAATTGTTTATGATTTTATGATGTGAGCATGTTAGCTAATTATTGTTATGGATATCATGACCTTATTTATGCATGAGTTGATGTGTTGTGAAGTTATATTGTGCTAATCTAGATTGATTGTGTAGAAAAGGTAGCCTCCCTTGAGATCCATTAATGTATGAGTTCACTTATGTCGTCTACTTGGTGTTTGAATGTTTTATTATGTCATCTATTTGATGTTTGAGTGTTTGGTGTCTATTATGTCGTATATTTGTTTTTTAATATCTAATTAATTGCATGATATGAGTATGTGTCTATAAGATTGCATGAAGAAATGATCTTATTTTAATATGGTTGTACTAATACATATGTGTTGAGACAGTTTATATGTACTTGAGTGTAAGTAGGGCATAGTTGTAGAATTATGTATTATGAATCATGAATGTGAGTTGATTTTTAATTATGACATGGTTGTTAGAATTGGTAAAGGTTGATTTCAATTTAATAGACATGTTTTCTTGATCTTGGAACGTGTGGCTAACATGTGTGAGCAGTTGTAGGGAAACATGCTTGGTATTAGCGTGACAAGGTAATAATAAATGTGTCTATATACCTAACAATTAGGTAATGTGACAGTACATAATAAGACTTGATTGCAACAAGGTAAAACGATAAATGGAAGGAATTTGGTGAGAATTCCTTTGGGCTATTCCAAATGAATGAGTGCTTTGAATACAGGAAGTCTTCTTAACCTAGATTTTATCTCACATTATGTGGATAGATGTTATATTCCTAAACATGTATTTGACAGGCATAACAATTGGCCTCTAGTTATAGCTATATTTTTCAAGAAATTGGAGTTTCTTGAGAGGTGTACGTGTTCAGTTACAATGCAATGCGCTTGGGAAAACAAGGTAAGATAATTGGTACATTGTTATATTTATTTATGTGCTAGCATTTATGTGTGTATGGCAGTATGATACAGGGGATTGCGTGACAAAGAGACTACCATGAAACCTTTGAGAAAGCTCAAGTTGAGCTTTCCTTTGGAAGCAGTGGGATGCCATGGGATCGATTCATGGTGTTTGTTGCTAGTCTTGTGCTTTCAGTGTTTTGTGATTGTCTTGAGCTTGATTTGCAGTTTTTTTTTTGTGTCATGTGCATGACTATGCCACTTTGTTTGTGGTGTCGTATTTTTATTGGTTTTCATGGTTTTCGTATTGATTCCCTCTATTGTTTCCCTCCTGGAATTTCCTTTTATGTCTTGAGGGTCTTGGGAATTGGTTTGGAAAGAGGAAAGTTAATGAGTTTGGGAAGAGCTAAATGAAACCCAATAGGTAATGAAAGACTCAAATTAAGAATGATGCATGAGTAAATGGAAGTCTCAGGCAAGAATATCATATTTGGTTGATTTGGCTGGGTCCATTGGGATAAATGGACAATAGCAAAGAAATCATGAGAAAGGTAATCAAGTAAGGTAAAGTGAATAAGCTTGTGGAATCAAATTCCTTGGCTATGTTGGGAACTATTGTTCTCAATGTCGTGTATGCTAAGAACACATAAAGGGAGTTCTCTTAAACTAGACCTTAAATATCTAGAAATTGTATTGTGACTATGATTATGTTGATTTTTATATATGCATATATGTATGTATGCCATTGTCTGACAGATTCATTCAGGATCATGATTGTTTTATGTTGATGTTTATATGTATATATATGTACATATTTTTATGTCAAAGTCATCATGAATCACTCTTATGAAGGAATCATTGCTTATGAGGTTGAATGTCATGAAGAGGTTCCTGGTTTATGAGGAATCAAGTGTGAAGAGTAACCTTGATAGATCTACAAGGTCAATATCACATGGATATGAACTGATATTATATGTTTGTACTATGCCTATGTTTATGTTATGGATGGGTAATGCTAAGGATACATTAACGGAATGAAAGTAGAGTGATATGTGACACGCTAGTACAAGCATGAATGGTGGAAATATACTGGAAGTAGGATTTCCTGGTAAAGATAGTGTGGTCGCTATATGTGTGGTACTATTGTTGTGTTGCTGTTGTATATATGTTGTTATGTATATATTGCATATGCAACGCTGGGTATAGATGGTGCTATGCACATGTTGGATATGTGGTGCTATGTAGATATTGTATTGTGCACATGATAAATATGCAGTGTTATGTGCATATGCTTCTGTGCGCATGTTGGATATGCAGTACTATGTACATATGGTGCTTTTTTCATGTTGCATATGCGGCATTATGTACATATGGTGTGGTTTGCATGTTGTAAATATGGTGCTGTGTGTATTATTTTGCATGTGGTGTTGTGTGCATGCGATGTCATGTATATGTTGTACAGAGGGTGTTATGTGCAGGTGGTACTGTGTACATGTCATGCATGTGGTGTTGTGTACATGTTGTGCATGCAGTGTTCTGTACAGGTTGTGCATTTGGTGTTGTGTACATGTTGTGCATGTGGTGTTGTGTACACATGGTACAATGTACACGTCCAAGTGGTGTTGTGTACATGTTGTGAATGTGGTGTTGTGTACATGTGGTGTTGTGTACATGTTGTGCAGGTGGTGTTGTGTACAGGTGGTATTGTGTACGTGTTGTGTATGTGGTACTGTAGTACATGTGGTATTGTGTGCATGTCATATATGCTTTGTTGTGCACATATGGCATTGTGTGCATGTTGTACATGTTGTTTTGTATACGTGTGCTACTATGTATGTGCATTACATAATCGTGGTATCGTGACATGTGTATTCGTTTTGTTGTACTATGTGTATTGTGTTATACAATGAATGTAGGAGTATGTATTATCTCATGATGTATAGCAGGTGTAGGTGTATTTATGTGTTGTATTGTACAGCAGGTGTAGGTGTATATGGAGTGAATGGATGTATGTGTTGTGATGTACATTGTGTTTATGTGCATGTGATTAAAGAGAATCAAGGGCATTGGGTCCTTGCCAGGTGTGCCAATCAATCTAGTGCGTGTACAAAAAGAACAAAGGTAGAAGGATCGATGAAGGATAAATATCGATAATTTCTTTAAGTTTTATTATACATGTGATCTATGATTATGATTTAGGATGGTTACACATATGATTTTGATCTATGATTGTTGTGTTTTGAGCTAACCGGATGTAATATGTTTAATACATGATGATTTGATCAAACAACTAGTTTGACTTGTTGTGACAGGAAGTGAACAAAATTGCAAGTGTACCTTATTGACGAGCTACCGATGATGTATGATGTAGATTTATTTCAATTTATTTTGAATCTAATGGAAATTATATGCTTGTTACATGAAAGCATGCAATTCCTACTAGGGTGGTTCAAACCGACTACAAGAATTAGCGGTGTCACTAATTAAACGAATTGGAACAAGAATAAGTATGATGCTGAAGCACTTTAGGAGCAGGGCCATTGTGGGAATATGGTACCCAATAGTTTCCATTGATTTCCATGAGCGTGCTATGACCGATATGATGGTTTTGAGGAATGTATGTGCCTTGGTTTTGGACCTTTTGATGCGAGGAAACTTTTCCAAGGGATGGAATGCTCGGGATGGGGGTACCAGTGGAACTTAGAAGGTGTGTGACTGCATGGAAGGGGATGACCAGATTGCCAAAGGAACTTTGTAGTAAAGAAGGGAAGGTCAAGGATGCATTTTTTTTGGTCATTAACGTTGCCAAATCGAACGAGATTCACATTAGGAGTGTGCACTGGAACAATGAGCCAGTAAGTGTTCACTAAGGGGACATGTAGCGCGAGATTGTAGTGCTAGACATTGGATGCAACTTTGAATTTGGCAGTGGATTTTAGATTTCCTGGGAAGGAGGTGAATCCTTGTACTACTTTTCAGAGTGGAGGTGTGAGACTATGGATTCCCTTGTTGCGGATGCAGGAATCATATCCTTTTATTTGTTGGTTAAATAAAATGTGCATATGTATATATATGTATATCATTATAAATACTTTATCGAGTTGGATTTATAAAGCTCCATTGACAGTATGGTTACTTTTTGGTTGAAGCAAATGTGCATGAGTATATGTGGTTGTTATTGTAAATATCGTAATGAGTTGTGTTATAGAGCTCCAATAAGTCGTATCTTGTTAATTTTTCAATAGGATTTCATTGTAAATACTGCAACGAACTGTGTTATAGAGCTCCATGGGAAGTATGCTTTCTTTTCAGTAGTTTGTTGGTTGTAGGTGTCATTGGACACCAAGGATGGTGTTCCCTCAAGAGGGAGGGTTCTGTAACAGCCTTGGTTAAAAATCAATGTAGAAATATATAAGGCCACGGTCATGGGACACGTATTCGAAGTTGAATGGTGGGAAAAAGATGCTAGTGGGGTGTCACTTTGGTTTATTAATGGCTAAGTAAACTGGAAAAGGAAATGGCAAAGGATTTGGAAAGGCCTAAGGCATTTATTGGCATTTTATTTATGAAAATAATGGAAAATAGGAGAAAAGGAATGTGAAAGGTCACAAGTTGCATGTGAGGAGGGAAATGAAGGAAAATAATGGAAAAATGAAGAAAATAGAGGGATAATTAATAAAAAGGCTTTTAAGGATTAGTTGGCAAGCTTTTTCTCAACCTTTTTTCAATTTAGTTTTTAGAGCTCTCTTTAGGTTTTAACTCCGTACATAAATTACCTACATTGAATTCTAAAAATAGAAAATAAATAATGGTGAGAGCATAAAACATAAAACAAACATACACATAGATTTCCCCTGGATCCCAAAATCAGGACTATGAGATTGATTTTTCACTTTATTCATTTCAATGTTACTATACATATATATACATGTCGAATCATCCATTAACCCTATATGAGAACATAATTGTAGTTCCCTTGACTAGATCTACAAAAATACCATGATCAACAAACCATCATGCCTAAAACCATGTGCCAAAACCATGCACAAAACCATAGGTCAGTTTTCCCACCTAATATAGGGTCCAAATGTTTTTTCCCTGGGCTTGGTCATGGAAAGAATATAACACACACCTAACACTATCTCTTATTCTCTCTCTCTCATACTCTTGGAACCTTAGAGTTTCTTGGAGCACTCTTGGAGGAGAGTGGCATAGTTGGATTTTTAGAGCAAGAAGGAAAAGGAAGAGAAAGAAAGCGCAAGAGGACATCGAGATCAATATCCACAACGGTTTTTTCTTTCAGGTACCTAGTTTCATGTATGTTTTCCTCACTAGTTTTGGCATGCATGGAATATGCATGTGGTTTCTTGGTTATGATTTGTCATTAGCATGGAGGATTGCCTAGATTGATATTATATTTGCCTAGCCTTTCCATTTACTGGATAGACATGATGTTGTGGGTTTTACTTTTGTTTTCTAGTTGGTTTTCTTGTGACTTTTGCTATGGGTTGAGTTACCAATTCATCGAAGCCTTGTTTGCACAAATGTTGTGGAAGCCCTGTAACAACTTGGGTTGAGTTACTAGTCCTAAAACCCTTGGCTGGAAAAATGCTCTGGAAGCCCTTGGTTGGTTGAGTTACTAGTCTTGGAAGCTATGGTTGGAAAAATACATTGGAAGATCGGTAGCAGTTGTGAGTTGCGTTACTAGTCATGGAAGCCTTAGTTGGAACAAACGCTCTAAAGCCCTGGATAACTATAGTAGAGACCAATCTGGTAATGATTAGTGATGTTCAATTGTGAGGTCGAATCATTGGCTAAGGGTTGATTTGGTTTGGCCTATGGAAGCCCTAGATATTTTTGATTGATTTGTTTTATGAGATCCCATACTCATGCTCGAAATATGGCATGGGAATGACTGGATGAAAGAAATATTTGGTTCAACCTAGTTGGTTCATGGAAGTCCCATAGCTGATCGACCTATGGAATCATCAATAAGAGCTCTCTTTCTCCTTGGTATTTTATGGGTAAATATACTTTTGTATATCTGATTTATATGGTTGTCATACCTTTTATATTTCTATTGTTTATATACTGGTTATGAATGAGTTTCATGATAGTTGAAATGTATGGCTCTCATCATGTTCTGGTGCATCACTAAATGTTCAATGAATAAATGGATTGATATATGGTAATGTATTTATTGTGATGAGGTATCAATGTTTCTTACTAGTTCTCAGATAAATATGAGACCCCTATGCTCATATCTATTGTTTAAACATGTAGATTTGATATTTGTGACATGTTTGACGAAACTCCTGTCATGGCTAATAGGGGTCCAGTCAAGTCCTTGTTCAAGTAATTGCATTTCTATCATTATTCCGTTGTTATCTTTCATTTCTAGAAGTGTCATGGAGATATGGGCAATACCTGAGCCCTGGGCTTGAAAAAGTGGCACAAAATTTAGAGTCCCAAGCACATAATTGCTTGGGAAAGTCTCTATTCAAAGGCATACTCATGTTATTGGAGTGACTGGAGTGTCCTAGTTGTACTCATTCCCATGTCATGGGAGAGATTGGGAGATTAGTGCAGTAAAAGTTAGTTTGTCTCAGTGGCTAGTCACCTTGAAGGTTTGGATGGCTCTTGGTTGTTCTGAAGTAGGCCTGGAAGGTCTATGTTGTTGTGTTCCATCGGTTCCACTTCCTTAACTAACACATAGGGAGTTTAATCATATCATAGTAACTCTTTGTCACAAGCTTACCCTGGTTGGATGGTTACTTGTGTAGATGTGGGAGGAGGGTGTTACAATTCCTGTAATAGATATTTTTCCAAATGAAAAGATATTTGCAATTTATGCTATAACTCCTTGGTTTGTTGATATTACCAATTACTTGTCTATAATAAAGTTTCCACCACACTTTTCATCAAACCAAAAGAAGAAAGTGATCAAGAAAAGTGTTAAATACTCATGAGTTCAAGGAGACATTTTCTATAGTTGAGTAGGCATGGTTACCCCTAGACGTGTTAAAGAGGATAAGATGCTAGATATCCTGAAAGCATGTCATGCTTAGCCATGTGGTGGACATTTTTTAGATAAGAGGACGACCTATAAAATTCTCCATCTAGGATACTATTGGCCATGAATATTTAAAGATGTCAATAAGCATGAGAGTAGTTGTGATAGTTATCAAAGCATAAGTTGTTGGAAATACTGAGAGGGGGGTGAATCAGTATTTCTTACAATTACTAATTATAAAACTTTTAGAGCATGAAAAATAAAACAATAATCAATGACACATGACAAGAATATTACAAAACAAATATTTAGGTGGAAACCCTTCCTTGAGAAAAACCACCGGACATTTAGTACAAAAATTCTTCAACTCCAACTAAAATGGAAGCCCCAAATTCCTAGTACTGTATAAAATCATTCATGTTTATTAGGTAGCTCCAACTTTTAAAAGGATTCTCCTACACCTTGTTTTTACTAGCTCCAACTAGAAGGATACTCCAATGCCCTAGTTTTATCAACTACAACTGATAGGATGCTCCAAAACCATGCAAGATCAAACTTTCCCTAACACCACCTTGCCACCCTAAAGTATTTTTAGGTTCCAACCTGAAGGAGACTTCACTCTCCTTGCCTTGCACCACCCAACCACCCTTAAAATAAAAATGAATGAAAAAAATTTGTGGGCTCCCATACTAGGGACAATGATCCACTTACAAGAATATTTAATGAAAACCATTTATGCTTCAAATATACAATGAATATAAGAATCCTTAAAATATTAAATATTATTATTAAATGATGTAACAATGTAACTGAGCAGCAATAAATCTAAACAAATCATGTACCTAAAGTCTTCTAATGCAATAATGCCTTAAAATATGTTGATATAAAGTTTAACTGGAAGATGTCCTTTAAGTTTGATGTTTTTTAGATATGTATAAAGATGACTTCATCCACTACAACACTAGCCTTTACCTTTACTTCTCTTATCTATCCTCAATGCACTGATGCTTTTGCCCTTAATTTTTATTATTGTAGATGAAGCCTCTTTACAAAGAGGTCTAAACCTCATCAATAGCTACTACGGCCAAACATTACAATAACCTTGACCTGAAAGACTTTTGGAGAAACTCTTAAATAGACCACAAATTAATAATAAGGTCTAAAACCATTATTCAATAAAAACTGAAGCACAAAAATAATTTTTTGATAGAGAAATTATTTTTCTAGAGATTAGGCACTGTGAGAATACTTAAGTAGTTCAAACTAGGGCTTGATGCATGTTATAGGTAACAGTTATTTTAATGCCAAAAATACCCCTGCTATAGCCTACAATACATCTTGTAGAAGAGCTCAAGAAGTGTATCATAAATTACAGTGTCAAACAAATATTTCACCACAATTTGGCCACGAATCATATGACAAGAGAGGGGTATGAATGCACAATTTATGCTTGTAACAAGACTACTGATAAAATAAAATAAAAAACACCTTTACCACATTATGCAATAAATCTCATATATGATCCCAAGAAACATTTCTAATAAATTAAGAGAAGACTTACCACATGTGTCGAGCAACTTCTACATTAAAGGAGCCTACATTGCAGGTATTAGGTTCACATTTTGCATATAAAAAGATCCTTAAAGAATTAAAATTCTCCCAATGAGAAACAATGAGAATACTCCTTAGCAAAGCTCAAGTAGATTCCATGAAAATTCGCCACAAATATGCACATTATTTCTCACATAAGGGCTTGGATATCTCCAATGAATATGGCCTTGGATTATCCATTAAAATACCTTCAACAACCCACACAATATCACTATCACTGACTTGAATAGACCTTAGAGAGAATATGTTTGCTTTAAAGCTTAAGTAAGTCTCAACCATCTACCGAAATAAGTCTCCAATTTGTGCCCGGAGAGGTCTGAAAAATCTTAGACCAAAATGCCACGAAGTAGATCACAATATGATCATTCAAACTCAGAAAAATGTTGACAATAAGGATGGATGGCAATTAAAAACCCTTAGTCCGTGAAGTGATGTGAATAGCCTAGAAATAATCATAGGAACTCTAGTGAATATCTTCACAAATTCGACCATCCACTCAAATTTGCTTGAGTACACAAGGCTTCAATGATCTCATTACAGATTATGCATTGATATTGTGCACTTTTTGGAGGATCCATGTCTCCCTTTGATAGTGATTAAAGTGGTATTCAAGTGGAGGCAACTTGTTTCCAAATGGAGACAACCTCTGTAGATTCCAATTGGGTACGAAATATTGATGATTGCAAAAGAAAGAGTGGAGAAGCATCCCCTTTGGAAACCATAGTCGAAAATATGTTGTTCCTTTAAGGTATTGGAAGACCCTTTTAACTACAACAACATGGGATTCTTTTGATTCTACTTGAAATCATGCCACCTGCCCGAGTGCCTACATCACATCTAGTATTAAATTTGTTACGTACAATAGGTTTCCAATCATCAATCTATACATTATGTGTTCTTCTTGCTTGGATTCATTTCCATTACTCAACTTCCAATTGATCACCATGGGAGTGCTAATTGGTTTACAATCTTCCATATGGAACCTTCTCAACATTTCTTTGATGTAATTGGTTTGAGAGATGAATATGTCGTCATCTTCCTGATATATTTGAAGTCCCAAGAAGAAAGTCAACTCACCCAGTAAAGACATTTCAAACTCACTTTTCATATCATTGGAAAATGTTTTGCTCATCCTATCATCATTTCTACTAAAAATTATTTCATTAGGGAAACTTTTAGGGGCGAAATTTTGTTAATAGGCTACTTTTTGGATTTTTTTGAAACAAACATTAGCCAATTTGATGAAAATATTTCCATTTTTTACATATATATATGATTAATTGGATGATATTCGCAAAAACATTACCAATTTTAATAGTAAATTACATGTTTTTCATTAAATATTTTTCTAAATTCTATAGTATGAATTTTCAAACCAGAATAATCACCTATAATACTATAGATACGCATAATATTTGAATCCTTAAAAAAATCCCTAGATGCCATCAACATACACTTCAATGAAATTCAAGTTGTGTTGTTCAATCTTTACGTATAGGTTGTTATCGTCACTTCCTGTTTTGAACCCTAGTTGTTGCAAATACCTATCGAGACAAGCATATCAAGCTCTAGGAGTTTGCTTGAGAATATATAAGGCTTTCTTTAACCTCCAAACATATTTTTTCTTTTTTGTAGGCATAAAACCTTCGATATTTTCTCTGTAGACTTCTTCTTCCAATTCACCGTTCAAAAAAGCTTATTTTACATCCATCTAATACACCATGATCTTTCTTGAGCAAGCATAGGCCAAAAAAATTGTAATAACTTCCATCATGGAAACACGGGAAAACATTTATTTGAAGTCTATTCTTACCACCTGCGTAGATCCTTTACAAAACAACCTTGCTTTGTTCCTTGTCACCTATCCATCTTCATTTGGATTGCTCCCAAACACCCATTTTGGGCCAATGACATTTAGTCCCTAGGTATTGGAAACAATTCCCATCTTTTATTTTTTTCCAATCTATTCCAATTCTTCTTTCATGACTTTGATCTAGTCCTCATCAACATGGATGGCTTCTTCAAAGCTATTAGGCTCAACTGTTGATAAGAGCGTAATATGTCCTTGTTCTAACATGCATATTTGTCAGCTTCTTCTAGTTCCTATTCCTACATTCATTTCACATATGATTTTTTTCGATGAATGATTCTTCTAGTACTATCGTTTAGGAGTTTTAGAAGGTGCTTGCTGATTACCTTATGCTTCTTCTTGGTTGAGAGTTAACCCTTTGTTTGATTGTTCTTCTTCTTTTATTATTCCTTCTTGTTCTATTAATCATGTTTCTTTTTTCTCAAAAGGTGGGCCTCCTTATCTGTTGTTTTGACCACGAACTTCATCAAACTTTACATTGTTGCTTTCAACTGTATTGTTCAGTGTCAAATTATAGCATTTTTATTCCTTGCATCTGTGTTAGTGCCGAATAAATATGCCTTTGTCTACTCGAGAATCAAATTTTATGATCTTCTTTTCTTCCATATTTATGTAGCATTTTCTTCCAAATATTCTGAAAATGCTTGATGTGTACTAGTCTCCTTTTCCATAATTCATATGGGATCTTGTCATATTTTCTTCTAAGCCTTCCTCTACTATAAATGTGCATATTCGTCTCCACTTCTTGAACCTAGAAGACATCGCTTAATTTAGAATCATTCAACATGGTCCTGGCCATTTATTCTATGGTTCTATTATTTCTTTCGACAATTCCATTTTATTGTGGTGTCCTTGTTGTTGAGAATTATTTTTTTATCCTCTATTTCTCACAAAAGTACATTGGAATTATTTAGATCTGAATTCCCCTCCATTATGTAATCCCAAACATTTGATCTTCAAATAATTTTTAATTTTCACCATATCTTTATAAATTCTAAAAATTCTCAATGCTTCTGAATTATTGATCATTAGCATGAAGTATTGTTCTCCTTCCAGTCCTTTAGTTCTCAAAGGACCACATAGATTAGTATGTATCAACTCTAATTATTTTGAAGTGGAGCGTTCCTTGGTATTGAATTCAACTCTTGTATGCTTTCCATGCTTGTAGTGTTTACAAGAGGTGTTCGCTAGTTTTGAAATGTATGGAATTTCTTTCAAAACATTTTTTAGACTTATTCTAACTAGGTTTTCGAACTACATGTGTCCCATCCTTCTCTGCTAGAGCCAAATTTCATCCTTTTTAGCCAAAAAACGACCTTCATTTCCAATCTCATCCAAGATGTATATATCATTTGGATTTCTAGTTGTTGTCACCACCAACCTACTTGATTTCTCCCTTCTTATTTCACATGTATTTGTGTCAAACAACAACATGTTCCCTTGATCACACATTTGACTTACACTTAGCAAAGTGTGGTTAAATTTTTCAATGAGTAACACATCTTTTGTTATGGGATTCTTGCTTCCGAGGTTAATTGTACCCTTTCCTATCACCTTTGCGGAGCCATCATTTCCGAATGAGATTGTTCCATCACTTTCTTCCTACTGAGATACAATTTTTTTCTTATACCCTATCATAAGTGTTGAGAAAATACTATCAACATACCATACACTTTTATTGCTTTGTTCTTTTACATAAATTGCACAACTTTCGTTTTGTTTTCTTCCAAACTTTCGAGGGAGCATTTACAACATGCATTCATTCCCTTGAAGGAGTGGTTAACCTGCAACCTTTAGCAAGATGTCTAAAAATGTTGCATTTATAGCACTCTACTTCATTACTCAAGTATCCAAACCTATTATAAATTTGTTTGTAATCTTCCTAAGATTTTCTAAGATAATCATTCCTAAAGTAGTTTCCAAACATTATGGGAATTTTTAGGTCTAAAATGGGACTCCTAAGGAAATTATAAAACAATAGTGGAAATAATAAAATAAGATTAGATAACATCATCAAATTTGAGAGGGAAACAAGGAAAAACTATTTTTTCAACTTGCATTTTCAACTTATCTCCTTAGGGTTTTATTCAAATTTCGAGTGGTAACACTCATTGGATGCAGAATTTGATTCCTCATCCAAGGAGTACCCATGTCACATACTTTCGATGGACCCTGCTACACGAAAAATGAGAAATACATGAAAAATGTAATTGCAATCACGTTTTTCCATGTATTTCTCATTTTTCATGTAGCAGGGTCCATCGAAAGTATGCAACATTGGTACTCCTTGGATGAGGAATCAAAATTTTCATCCAACGAGTGGTCCCGCTAGAAATTTGAGTAAAACCTTAGGGAGATAAGTTTAAAATACTAGTTAAAAATATTAGTTTTATTATTTTATTATTTTTTAATACTTTTACTTTTTACTCCAAAAATGGAGAATCATCCCCCATGATTGAAATCATCATCTTGAATCCTATTGGTTCTTATAAAGTTTATTTTGGTTGTACATTTTTCTTAGGAGGCCCATTTTAGACCTCGAAAATCCCTTAATGGTTGCTTCTATTCCTAGCATAAGCTTTATAGTTTATAGCCTTATGCCCAAAATTGTTGTAAGAATAACATACACCAAGGAAGATAGTTTGATACCTAGGAGGAGATCTTCTTTGTGGTAGACTTCTCCAAAGACTTTCCATTATAGATTGTTGATTTTGGATATTTTGATTTTGCAACTCTCCTTTGTAGGTAGTCTTTCCTCTTCCTTTATAGGTTCCTTAAGGACATTTGCATAGGAATTTTGTTTAGCTTATGTTGACATGGAGATTTAACCTCTAACGAATGCGAGCTTATATCCTAATCCTGTATTTTCATCACATGATCTTTGAATGCTAATAATTTCATCCAACATTTTGGTGTTGTTTATGAAATTCTGCTAGATATTCCTCTATGTGCTTCCTTTCATAGTGAGACTATCTGTACTTCCAAACTATCCTTTGTCCAAGTACTTTCTTCCAATTCCCTTTTCACTCTTTCTTCAATTTTCTTTGCCTCCTCTAGTTACACTTTTGGATTGATGATAATCTTTATTTTGATTATTCATACTTCTTTTTGATACTTTTAGTGTTTTTCTTTACTTCACTCAATTTGGCTTCCAATGTCTCAACATTCATTCTTTTTACCTCTAGCTACTTTAAGGAACTGATAAGTTCTCTTTCAAGAACTACTTCTCCTTCCTCTTCATCTTCTTTGTGAGATTCTTTTTGGTTATCACTTGCCATGAGAAATACTTTTCTTGTGTCATTTTCACTATCACTATCACTTTCTTCATAAGATGAACTATCTTATTTTCAATACAAACTTTTCTTGAAGGCTTTATTTTTACCTTGCTTCTTTTATTTTCTTTGAATCTTCTTTACTTTCATGTTCCTCATTTCAAATTTCTTACAAAGTCGAATATTTGTTCATATGAAATTTTTATACAACTACAACTGGGGCTTGGATTTGATTGTTGTCTCTCTTTCCATATCTTCTTAGATGTGGTAAAATATAATTCTCTCGTGGACGGATTCTCCTTCTATATTGTAATTTTGTAGGCCTTAAGTATTCCATGAAGCTTGTCCAAGCTAATATTTTCCAAGCTCAAACTTTCTTTTATCATTGAGACATTAACATCAAATCTCATCAAAAGTGATCTCGGTATCTTTCAGACAATTACCTTATTTTCCATTGGTTCTTGTAATCCTTGTATGGTGTTTACTACTTAACCAACCTATAGAAAATAAGTTGCAATATTTTCATCTTCATGCATTTCCAGCTACTCAAATTTTCCTATGAAAGTCTGAAGCTTGGCCTCCTTGACCATTTTGTCCCCTTCATATATATTTTGGAGCTTATTTCAAACGTATTTAATTGATTTGCAATGAATTACCCTAACATATACTAACTATGTTAGACCATTCAAAATGGCACTCATGGCTTTAGCACCACCATCATAAAGATCTTTACCTACATCATATATTGGGGGAGTTAGGGGTTCCGTATATCTAGTTTTTACATATTTCCACACGTCATATCCTTGTGTTTACACATATTCCTTGATACTTCCACTCTAAAGCCCATATCTTTGTCCATTCAGTACAGGATGTAACCACCCCTCGAATATTTACCTAATCTCACCAGCTTGCCAGGGTAAACATGAGATGAAGAGTTACTATGACATGACCCAACCTCCTTGGCTCCAATTCACGAAGTGGAGCCTACGACTGACCACTGACTGAAAACTCACCTCATCCCTCAAGGCTACAAGACACTCAGGGGCCAAAGAACCACCCCATGTGAACAAACATGAGTTGGGTCTCCTTTCCACACACTTTAACCCCCAAACGCATGCATGACAAGGCCTCCATGCAGATATAGGCCTCCAACGACATGCACAAGCCTGTTTAGGTGTAATTGTGACGCAAATTATTTAGCTCTAATATTTCGGTCATAGGATCAATGCCACCTTTTCATGCCTGCCTCCATACCACTTCCCATAATTTCTTGAGACTTTCCATAATAATATTTAACATGGAAACAGAGATAAAAATTCAATATCAACTCACAAACTTGACCTAGACTTCTTAGAACATAACAAAAATTTCATCAAACACATGGAAAACATGTAAGCTACGGGTCATGAATGCATATCTAATCATAAATTTCTGAGATTAATTTGAGAATCATCGAGAAGGCCTTGTGCCCTATCCACATAGCTACAATAAAACTTATTAGTCCATACATTCCTCAACTGATCAATAGCCATACAATTCATGACAAGAGCTATAGAAGATGCACGTCATATGAACAACATATAAAGAGAAAATAATCCACATATAAACCATGGAAACCAAGCCATAATATCATCAACATATTTCCAAAAAGTATAAATGAATCAGAATAAAAAAAGAAGAAGCTCTTATTAACATATGAAGATACCAAACAACTCAGGGGCTTCCATGTACCACCTGACCATATATTGGGTTGAATGAAATCTCTCTTTTAGTCAGTCAACGAAAACTAGGGCTTCTAGAGGAGAAAACACCTCAACCCTCAATCAATGATTCCACCTCCTGGTCAAACATCACTAACACCAACCAGATCAGTCTTCATCTAAGTTGTCTAGGGCTCTAGGAACTAGTTACTCAACCCACAACCTTCTAGGGCTCTAGATCATTTGTCCAATCCGGCTCTAGGGACTAGTAGGTCAACCCTACCAAGGGTTCCAGAGTGTTTATCCCAACCTAGACTCCAGGACTAGTAACTCAACCCAATATATTTCAGTGCTTTCATGGCATTTGTTCCAACCCTCAGCCATAAGGAGATATGAGCATCAACCAGAAAAAAGTCAAGTGGAAAAACCCACAACACCAAGGCTATCTAGGAAATGGAAAGGCAAGGCTTAAACCATTGTCAATTCAGGAAATCCTCCATGAAAATGACCACACATAACTAGAAAACTTCATGCATATACCATGCATCCATAAATTAGTAAGGAAATATGACATGGAACCTATAACCTACAAATTAATCCAGTTTTAGCTACTAATCCACATATTTGCTTACAGTTTCCCTCTTTCCATTTCCTTCTTTCTCCAAATCCAATGTATGCCAAAGTGCTCCAAGGATGCTCTAAGTGTGCAAGAGTATGAGATAATGAGAGAATAGACGAGAGCTCCAAAACTAAACTGAAAAAATTCCATTGACTGATCCTCAAAAGCCTTTTTATCTTTGAGGCCTCTGTTTTCTTCATTTTCCCTTCAATTTCCCTCTAATGAAAATATGTGATCCTACATCTACCTCTTCTCCTATTTCCCTTTATTTTCACAAATAAAATTCCAATTATATCCTCATTTTCTTTTCCAATGACTTTTCCAATTTCCTTTGCCATAATAAACTGAAAATGACACCCACTACGATGTTTTTCCCACCATTCTACTTGGAATACGTGTCCCCTGACCTTCGTCTTATTTTTTTACATGGAAATTCAACCAAGGGTTGTTACACTCAAACTCCATTTTTTATGCAATACATGATCTCCCTTCTAGTGGTTAGATTACTTGTGAAGGAAGTTTCTCTGATACCAACTTCCAAAAATACTAAGAGGGGGGTGAATTAGTATTTCACTTACAATTAGTTAATTATAAAACTTTTAGAGCATGAAGAATAGAAAAGTAATCAACAACACATCACAAGAGAAAGACAAAAGATGTTTATAGGTGGAAACCCTTCTGGGATAAAAACCATCGAATGATTTTCTAATATTTTGTGAGTACAAAAAAGATTCAAAATCAACTGAAAGGGAATCCCCGGACCCCAACTTCCTAGTATTCTAGAAAATCATTCTAGTTTATCAGGTAGCTCTAACTCCTGAAAGGATGCTCCTACACACTGGTTTTACTAGCTTAGGCTAGAAGGACATTACATCACCCTAGTTTTATCAACTACAATTGATAGGATGCTCCAATACTTTCGAAGCCCCAACTTTACTTAACACAACCCTCCCACCGTGAATTATTTTCATGCTCCAACCTAAAGGAGATTACACTCTCTTGCCTTGCACCAAACAACCACCCTTAAAATAAAAATAAATGAAACAATTTGTGGGCTCCCATACTAGGGCAAATGACCCACTTCCAAGAATATTCAATGAAAATACCTTTTTTTAATGTATGCCTTACATACATAATGAATATTAGACTTCTTAGAAACTTCAATATTGATACTAAATTATGTAACTAAGCAAAAATCAATCTAAACAACTCATGTATCCCAAGTATTCTGACACAATGATGCCTTCAAATATGTTGATACAAATCTAAACCTGAAGATGTCATGTAAGTCTGTTGAGGTCAAAATATGTCTAAACATGACTTCCTCCACTATAGAACTAACATTTTACTTTACTTCCCTTATATTTCCTCAATGCACTGATGCTTCTTCCCTTTATTTTTACGATTGTCGATGAAGCCTCTTTACAAATAGGTCTCAACTTGATCAATGTTGAAAAGTGTGCAACAAGAAATGCTTGTTGAGAATGCAACAAGATGATGGAGCTTAGTGGAAAGGAGTCACCTTCACTAAGTGGTCCCGTAGGCAAGTTTTGGCACAAAGTCTATTTTTATACTATGACATATGGATCATGTCTATGAGTTGCAGGATGTTGTTTATGGATGATTGAAAAATAGATGGACTTCTATTTTTGGATCACAGTAGGAGTAATCAGAGTCTATTTTTAGACTGCTAGTCAAAAATAGAAAAGTCAAATATTATTGTCTCATAATAATATTTAGACTATAAACTTTATCTTATCCTCTTGGAGCACTTCAGTTTGAGCTACAGATGTGGCACATGCAGCTGACAAAGGGAAATACGCTTTTCTTATGTGTTAGTTGAGCTATTTCATGAAGGACTTCAGTTAGAACTCAAGCAGTTGAGTTTGGTGGAGTTGGATGTGAAGTTGATGGAGTTGTGTTCAGTTTGACTTGGTTGAACTAGTTGTACTTAGTCTAACTACAAATAGACTAGTGATGAGTTATGTGAATTAATTATTAACTCATAAAGTAACTAAAGAATACATCAGTTAACTCAGTTGCATGTCATTGCATGTGCAGTTCAGTGGAGACAGGTGTTAGAGGTTGAGATTGCTATCAGTTATGACTATAGTTGTGCATGAGATCTTGCACAATCAATGGATTGAGTATGCCAATGAGAATTGTGTATGCCCAGTGATATAGCCTGTGCTCGTGTGATTTCCAGTGTGAGTGATTTTCCCAAGGTAAATAGAACTTGGAACGAGTTTGGATTCATGCATTCTCTTGCAGGGTTGTGCAGTGGAGGCAGGCAAAGCAGTGGAGGAGATTTGAGTAGTGATTGATCAAATCTGAGCTAGTTTTGTGTGTAACAGGTGGAGATAGTGCTGGATACTTGTGAGGAGTATTGTACTATGTAATGTTACATGTTATCAATCATTAATATACAGATA
This sequence comes from Pinus tabuliformis, assembly GCA_031772625.1. Taxonomy (NCBI): domain Eukaryota; kingdom Viridiplantae; phylum Streptophyta; class Pinopsida; order Pinales; family Pinaceae; genus Pinus; species Pinus tabuliformis. Next base: position 1,108,946,422 of record CM062819.1, read on the forward strand.
GTTTGGGGTTTTCAGCTGTAAGCTTTCCCCGGGTTACATATTGTGTTAACGTGTGCATGCGATTGATGTTTCATTGTTTTTAATGCTGCTAAATTGATGATCAATGTAGAGGAGGTTATGTATTATGCATGTATTCTGCAATAGTGTATAATCGAGATAATCTCTGTTGAATATGTGTTTATTATTCAAAATTTCTACATTGTATCAGAGCTGTTGACCATCAGATCTACTATTCAGAAAGTATTTACATCTTATTTCTTCACGAAGAGTTTGTAATCGGGCCAGGTAGCTTCTGGATTCGTCCTTCTTTTGGAAGGTGAGATATCTGGTGAATGCCCATACATTCGATCTCTGTACAATAAATACTTTGTTCTCATGAATTTTAGATCAGAAGTGGTTGATTTTTTGAGCTGTGGAATGGCGCTCAAGGATAGAACTCAGAAACATTAAGTGTGAGAATGGAGACAGTATGCCCCAGTATCTCACGAAGTTCAGCCAATGTCAGGATGAGCTGGGAAGTGTGGGGGTGACTGTCGAGGATGAGGATATGGTGAGTCTAGCACTCCTTTGCCTTCCTAAGAGTTGGCATAGCTACCAGGACTCGGTGAATGGAAGGGAGAAATTGCCAGGATGGGAGAGACTTTGGTCAGATCTTGTGCAAGAGGAGATTAGACGGTGCACCAGAGACAGTTCTTCATCTATGCATGATGAGGAGAATTGTGCCTTAGCGAGTAAGGTGAAGAAGGGGAAGGAGAAGGTTTCTCTTTCCGAATCCAGTTCTTCCAATGATGGGAAGAAGGTTGACAAGTCGAAGGTGAGATGCTTTCATTGTCATGATTTGGGCCATTATGCTACTAATTTCCCAAAGAAGAAGTCCAAGAAGGGATCCGGGGAAGGACCTGAAGGTGAGGCACTTGCTTCACAGTTTGAGTTGGATTTCACACTCTTCGCATGCATGGTTTCATCCATGATGGGAAGTGGTTGGTTTCTTGACAGTGGAGCTTCTTTCCACATGACCGATGACAAGAGTTTGTTCAGTACTTTGGAGGAGAAAGATCTCTAGATACTCATAGCGATGGGTAATGATGAGAAGTATAGTGTCTCAGGTGTAGGCACGATTATTTTTCAGAGGGAGCATGGAGCTCGCCTTACCTTGACCGATGTCAAGTATGTACCAGGACTGAAGAGAAACTTGGTGTCGATCGCAGTGCTGGAAGATAGAGGCTATGATGTAGTCTTTAGTAAGGGAAAGGTTTTCCTTAGACACATCATCACTAGATAGGTGAAGCAGATTGGTTCACGGGTCAAGAACCTGTATGCTCTTGAGGTTCAAGATGCATGCAAAGCCTTGAGCAATGAGGAAATTGATGGAGACTTGGTGGTTGAGAGGGAGCGTATATTACCTATTAACATGCAGAGCCAGAAGAAGTCTCAGACGATTGTGTAGGAGCCACGATTGGTGTAGCAGCTTCAGGAGGTTGTGGAGCAGCCACAACTAGAGAAGCTGAGAGGAGATCGAGTAGAGACATCTACTCATGCAGAGACGTCCAATAGGGGGAAACCTTGAGCCAGGTGGGCTGAGGGATCACATGCAGCCATACCTCCAGGTAGGAGGTGGGGCAATATAGAGTGATCGTTCCAAGGAGGAGGGGCAGGATCCTTGAGGTACCCAACCTCTTAGATGAGACCTTGCTATGGGAGCCCCCAAGTGTAGTAGCAGGAACTGACTGATTGGGTAGAGACAGATGCGGATGGAGCTGAAGGGAGAGCGACAGTGTAGGGAATCCCGGGACAGTGCATAGCTAACAGGCTGCAACAATGCAAGAGGCACAAGTGTTTTGCACAGTGCTAGGTGGCACAGAGAGGTGTGCAATGGTGCGGGATGCATGGAGATGTTGTAGTAGCGCAGATGTCAGAGAGGGAGCACTTGTCAGCAGCAGGTAGAGTTTCAACATCAGAGTATGTTCCTAGCCCAACAGAGTGGTCATTTGGGAGTGTTTTTGTTCCAAGTGTTGTTGGAGCAAAGTGGACAGGGCAGATGTGTTGCATGCAGAACATTCCAGAGTTATCGGATCGGGTTTGAGAGGAAGCCCTTCTTGTTGAGAGGGAGTGTTGAAAAGTGTGCAACAAGAAATTCTTGTTGAGAATGCAACAAGATGATGGAGCTTAGTGGAAAGGAGTCGCCTTCACTAAGTGGTCTCGCAGGCAAGTTTTGGCGCAAAGTCTATTTTTAGACATATGGATCATGTCTATGAGTTGCAGGATGGTGTTTATGGATGATTAGTCATGTTGGGAAAAATAGATGGACTTCTATTTTTGGATCACAGCAGGAGTGATCAGATTCTATTTTTAGACTGCTAGTCAAAAATAGAAAAGTCAAATATTACTGTCTCATAATAATATTTAGACTATAAACTTTATCTTATCCTCTTGGAGCACTTTAGTTTGAGCTACAGATGTGGCACATGTAGCTGACAGAAGAAAATACACTTTTCTTATGTGTTAGTTGAGCTATTGCATGCAGGACTTCAGTTAGAACTCAAGCAGTTGAGTTTGGTGGAGTTGGATGTGAAGTTGATGGAGTTGTGTTCAATTTGACTTGGTTGAACTAGTTGTAGTTAGTCTAACTGCAAATAGACTAGTGATGAGTTATGTGAAATAATTATTAACTCATAAAGCAACTAAATAATACATCAGTTAACTCAGCTGCATGTCAGTGCATGTATAGTTCAGTGGAGATAGGTGTTAGAGGTTGAGATTTCTATCAGTTGTGACTATAATTGTGCATGAGATCTTGCACAATCAAAGGATTGAGTATGCCCATGAGAATTGCATATGCCCAGTGATATAGCCTGTGCTCGTGTGATTTCCAGTGTGAGTGATTTTCCCAAGGTAAATAGAACTTGGAACGAGTTTGGATTCATTCATTCTCTTGCAGGGTTGTGCAGTGGAGGCAGGCAAAGCAGTGGAGGGGATTTGAGCAGTGGTTGATCAGATCTGAGCTAGTTTTGTGTGTAACAGGTGGAGATAGTGCTGGATACTTGTGAGGAGTATTGTACTATGTAATGTTACATGTTCTCAATCATTAATATATAGAAAGTGTGGGGTTTTCAGTTGTAAGCTTTACCCGGGTTACATACTGTGTTAATGTGTGCATGTGATTGATGTTTCACTGTTTTTAATGCTGCTAAATTGATGATCAATGTAGAGGAGGTTATGTATTATGCATGTATTCTGCAATAGTGTATAAATGGGATAATCTCTGTTGAATATGTGTTTATTATTCAAAATTTCTACAATCAATAGCTATTATGGCCAAATATTATAATAACCTTGATCTTAAAAACTTTTGGAGACACTCTAAATAGACCACAAATTAATAATAAGGTCAAAAACCTTTACTCAACAAACTAAAGCTCAAAATAATGTGCTGATAGATAATTATTTTCCAGAGATTAGGCACTATTGGGAATAATTGAAGTAGATTAGATTAGTTCTTGATTCATGGTATAGGTAACTATTATTTTAATGCCAAAACTACCCCCGATATAATCTGCAAAGCTCACAAAGTGTCTCAGAAACTACAACCACAAACTAAAATTTCACTACAATTTGGCCATGAATCATATGACAAGAGAGGGTTCTGAATGCACAGTTTACGTTTGTAACACGACTTATAATTTTATTTTTTTTACCATAGTATGTAATATCTATCGGAGGTGATCCCAAGAAAATTATCCAATAAATTTAAACAAGAATTTGTTAGAAATACTAAGGGGGGGTGTGAATCAATATTTCATTTCAATTAATCTTCAATTTCACATTCAAAATTTTATACATGACTTCTCTTCAAGCAACTCATGTGTGTCCATCCTTTTAATTAACACAAGTAATTTAAATGTATTTTACTTATTTGCATTGATTGCATCAATTATATTTCATTACTTATTCATTATGTAGTAACCATGAGCAATATTCAACATAAGTGAAAATAAACCATAACACATAATTAACACATGAACACATAGGGAGACAAAGACTTTTTAGGTGGAAACCCAATTTGAGAGAAAAATATTGATGTTGTGATATGTGTCTTATTTATTATTATAAATATAATCTTGTACATATTGTACTGACACAAACTATTACCAACATGCAGGCTCCTACCTACAGAATGCTATAACCTCCATAAATTCTCCAACTCCAATCGGAGGGAAGCTACTACTCCCTAGTAAATTTTACCAGCTCCTACCATATGGAATCTCCTTCTCCCTCATCAAGTTTACTAGCTACCACACAAAGGAATATCCTACTGCCTCACTAAACTATTTAGTCCTCTACACCTTTGTGGACCATGTTTCAAAACATTTCACAGTAGACCCACCTGACTCATACACACATTAAAACATGTAGGCGACATTTCATCCAATTTTCAAATTGGAACCACACCAACCATTATGCTCAATCACTAAATACCAATAAAGCTCTCTTAAACCAAACACTAATCCAACAAATATCTATAATTGAATAACAATTACCCTCTACAACAATATCGCTAATCAAACAAATATACCAATCCAAATCTCATCAACACCAACCAATGCCAAGTCAAGACTCATCTATCAACATCATACTCATCAAAACCTTTCATCTCTCAATAATGAAAATATGCAGCAACTCAACCATCAATCTACTTAATAAGTCATCCTTCACAATCAACAACAAAATACCACTCAACAATGCCAAAACTCTCTCTGTAGCAAATCAACTTTTAGCACATTGATCTCAGTCAACATACAATACTACTTCTACAATAATTCAAGTAATACCATTCAATATATAAATCTATGATCTACATTCTAAACCTCTATAATCAAACCAGAATATATACAAGATTGTCATTAAAGGGATCCACATATATATGTGATATTTAGAAACAGAGACTGCATACAGATCTCAAAACATACTTTTCACTAAACCCTAGCATCAAACCATTTATCAACTCTCTTATTTAAATGTGTAGCAACATCTATTACATTACCATCATCATAAATCTATGCAATATCATGCTTAAGCCACAAGGAAATCAATCAATTCCAAAACACACTTTGCAAGTCAAATATCTGCAAATCATGTTTATGAACATTAGCAAACTAGAATATAGGAAGCATCATAAATTCATAACATTAGCAACCAAACAAGTCTCTGCCAACACATTGATCCTGCATACACCGATTCTTCATACATTAAAGAGAATATGTGACTATTCTGAAGAATATCGATGTATGTACACAAAATTCAGGAATACAGGTAGCATACCAATCTCATAAAATTAGTCATTAACCCCTCTCTGCAGCAAACATGACCATATCTCAGAAAAACAACATCCATCAACTAGCATCATCATGAACTCAACAATAGACTACCATACATATCTCTCATGAAAATCATCTAGTTTCCATTCATTGAATCATTAATAGATATATGCATGCATTCACCCCTTCACACACACACTGTCAATGAGAACATTATGCATACTACTTTGTTTCACCGATCTCTACATGCATTGTATCCTAGAAACATACTATATTCTATAATACATCAACAATAAGATTATCATAGTCATAAACTTCTGCATAATCCATCATCAAGAAGAAATACTAATGCACAAATCAAACAAGCATATTCATTAACTAATAGATCTTTAGATCTCTCATATTGGAGCCTCCTCTTTATGCCCTAGTTTACACATATTCCAGATCAAAACACAAGGGAATAACCCATCGAATGCACACACAAGTTTCCATTCTCTTTCTCCTTTTATATCTCCTTTTCCTTGCCAATACCATAGGGTAATACCTTGGATTTTTTGTTGGTAATTGTTGACGGGATCAAATATACGTTCATGACTAAAAACCTTGGGAGATTACCATGGTAAATGCTCATGGATTTTTAATTTTCCATGGTTAGGGTCATGTATATCACTCTTTTTGATGAAACTTGCATAGATGCGTGAATTTATTGTAGAAAATCCTGTAGATTCACAAGCTCATGGAATTTACTAAAATATAGGACAAGAATACACTTCTACTTTCAACCAGTGGAAGCCAGTAGATCGATGAAAACAATATGAACAAGAAGAAGATAAATCAATTGCACATAACACAATTAGTATCCAAGGAAAGCCTCACCTAAAAATCCCCACTATCTGTGTTTCCTTAAATCAGAAATCGAAGATGATAATACAATTCTTGTTCTGATACAAAAACAATCCTAGAACTTAGAATGATCAATATCCCAACTCACAAGCAAGCTCAAGCCAAACTCTAGCCTCTTCTGCTGCTCTTCAATCCCCTGATTCCTTGCACCCTTGGGCAAAGAATTTGGATGAATACAATATCCTCTGCTCAACTTTGAGCTTAACTCGCACAAGTATTTCCTATCCTCCACTTGATGACTTCCTTTAGAAAATACTTAGCCAAATTTCAAAGCCTCCAAGATTCTAATTCTTTGCACAATTCTTAGGATGAATAACTTGTATTTAAAGGGAATTCATGCTTCCAAAAATTTGCAATCCAAACATAGATCATTCTCTGATTGCATGCATGATATTTACAACTCAGTAAATCATACAACTAATAGTAAATTGTCCTTGCACTCTAGTCTCAACTAGGTCTTTCTTTGAACTGACATGCATGAGTTTCTCATGAGGGAATCTTCAGTTAACTATAGTAACACTTGTGGATGCACCAGTGCACCAACTGACCGTTAGTCCTCTATTAGTTCCATAAGCAGTTAGAACTAATTTAACCGACCATAACTTAGTAGAATTAGTTAATCTAATTACAACTTAAATAAAATCATCCTAAACCCATAAAATTTAGGTAGAACATATATATGACTATAGAAACACATCTGACTGGAAATTCCTAAGATAATTAAGTTAATTAAGCTTAATTAACTATTTACATGTTTCTATGTGAATAAAATTACAATTTAATTCACAATTTAATTCAAGGACAGATTAAATTGGAATTTTGGATTCTATTTTTAACATTTCTTGTTGCTATTTTCAACACTTATCTCACAAGAGTAGCATATGGTTTTCAAAATTCACATTTTTCAATCTACTTCAAATGCAACCTACCAATACTCTTCTTCATCCTCTGTAACACTTATACAACAATTCATATTACATGCAACACTTCAATAAACCATTGTAGCTCCTCTATAACCATTAGGACTATTGCAACACCTATTCAATCATTAAGGACATTCTGCATCCAATATATAGCTAGGCACGTCAATTCTGCACTCAATCATAATTTTACCTAATGTGACAAGAATGTGTGATAGAACCATGAGGTTGGCATCAAGGAAAACACATTGTCCATAATGCCAATAAACTTACCACAAGTGTCAAGCAATGCTTGTCATCAAAGGAGCATACATGACAGGTATTAGGCTGAGATCTTGCTTAGAAAAAAGGTCCTTAAACAATTCATATTTTCCCAAGGACAAATGATGAGAACACTCCTCATAATAGCATATGGTTTTCAAAATTCACATTTTTCAATCTACTTCAAATACAACCTACCAATACTCTTCTTCATCCTCTGTAACACTTATACAACAATTCATATTACATGCAACACTTCAATAAACCATTGTAGCTCCTCTATAACCATTAGGACTATTGCAACACCTATTCAATCATTAAGGACATTCTGCATCCAATATCTAGCTAGGCACATCAGTTCTGCACTCAATCATAATTTGACCTAATGTGACAAGAATGTGTGATAGAACCATGAGGTTGGCATCAAGGAAAACACATTGTCCATAATGCCAATAAACTTACCACAAGTGTCAAGCAATGTTTGTCATCAAAGGAGCATACATGACAGGTATTAGGTTGAGATCTTGCTTAGAAAAAAGGTCCTTAAACAATTCATATTTTCCCAAGGACAAATGATGAGATCACTCCTCATAATAGCTCAGATGGATTCCACAAAAAATCACCACAAAGATGCATAGATATACTTGCATTAGAGATTGGATATCTCGAATGAATATAGCCTTCGATTAGCCACAAAAATCCCTTCAACGATGCACAAAATATCACTATCACCAACTTGAATTTTCAATTTTCAATTTAGAATTTAGAGCCAAAAACCCCACAATTTGTTGAGGCCAAATTTAATTTAATTTTTTGGTTACCTTTCCCTTAATAAAATATTCTTTTGACTAGGCTCGTGTTACTTTTCCTTTACTTGAATAAAAAAAAATTACTTGTAGCATATCCTTTGGGGCTTCTTAACAAAAAATGGGGCTCTAATATTTAAAGAGGCATAACTCCTCAACCATGAGGAAATAAGAGATTTAACACCTACCATTGGAATCAAAATGAGGAGGAGAATCAATGGTGATGATCCTGACCCAAAGATCCTGATCTTCCTTGTCATTTTTGTCAACAAAAATGGGGTTTCCTTTAGCTTATGCTTGGCTTGACATCAATGACAACCACGGTTCAACATAGGTCGTCTAGTTGCAGCCAATGAAATTCCTTTTTATACAAAAATCCTTGTGGAACCCTTTGATAAGTGGTCCTTATATTTTGTGGGACCCATTAATCTAGAATAAATAAATAATAGGTACATATTAGTTTGCACAAACTATGTGACAAAGTGGGCAGAGGCAAAGGCCTTAAAAAGAACTACTGAGAAGTTAATAGTAGATATTTTATTTGGAGACATTTATGTTCGCTTCGTGGTACCTAGAGAGATAGTTACTAATCAGGGGCTCAATTTACATCAAATTTAGTTGAGCCAATTGTGAATGAATACAAAATCAAACACCAAAATTCAACACCTTATCATCGATAAGCTAACGACAAATAAAATTTACAAATAAGACTTTGGAAGGAATTTTGACAAAGATTTTTTTGCTTCACCAAATAGATTGGGAAGAAAGGCTTCATGAATCCTTATGGGAATATATAAATACATTAAAAATCACAACCATTCATATCCCATATGAATTGATATATTGAAAAGATGTAGGTTTTCCCATTGAATTTCAAATTAAAACTTTCAAAATTGCAGCATAATTGGGATTAAACTTGTCAAAAACTCAACAAAAAATAATTTTATAGTTAAATGAATTAGATGAGATGTGGTTAGATTCTCTATATAAGTCCACTCTGATATAGCAATAAAGAACCGAATGACATGACAAATTTATAAAGAAGAAGGAGTTCAAAGTTGGAGATTGGGACCTATTGTTTGATTCAAGGTTTAAATACTTCAAGAGTAAGTTTACTACTCAATGGTTGGGTCCCTATGAAATTCAAACTATGTTTGATAATGGAACTTTAGAAATGAAGACAGTTGATGGATCAAACATCTCATTTATAGTCAATGGTCACGGGCTAAAATGGTATCATGAACTAGTCTCGAGAGATGATTTTATTTCTAATTTATTTCAGCAAGCAGAGATTGACATTGGATAAAGGGGATGATTCTCCTCATCCACTTTCATCCCGAATTTACATTTTTGAAAAATAATGATGAACTTAATATATTCCTTATTATGATCATTAAACTATGAGAATGGCATCTACCAAATATAGGTTTATCCCTTTATCCCAACTTAGTAGATTATTTATGGAAAAGGAACCCCTAGAGTCTTCTTTAAGTTTTTCAAACTCTCTAAAATTGAAAATACCTATGAGAATCAACCGTCTTGGGCTTGAGAAAAATACACAGGATATAATTTGAGTTTTCTCTAATTTTTTTAGACTCATTGAAATTGAAAATATTTGCAAGCGTCAACTATCCCAGGCGTAATAAAAATCCACAAGATAGTGTCATAAAAATAAAGTGTAAATAAGGTAGTTAGATAATATGTAGTAGTAGGAAAGTGATCTATCCAAGTAATGGTTTCTTTCTTTTGTAATAAAAGTGTGTGAATTATTTCTTGAAATTTGGAGTCAAAAGTAGAGTTTCATGTAGCATCCTATAATTCCTATAATTAGAAGAATTTATGAACATGTATATTCTTAGTTATTTGCTCATGAAATGTTATTTTCAATAAATAATCACTCTTTCCAATGATTATGTTAAAGGAAAATTTTGTATCGGTATCGGCAGAAGAAGCCTCCATCGACATCACCAAAAGATTACCTTTCCATATTCTTATAAAAATGAATTTAAAAATCATGCAATAAAGAGTTCATAATTCCTACAATAAAAGCTTCACAAGAGGAAGAAATGTCAGTTTTAGCAAGACAATCATAAATTTATTTACATACAAGAGATTGATGGTGACATCAAATCAATATTCCAATTTTTTCCAAAAAGGTAATGAGGTAAATGTTTCAAATTGCATTTATTTATTAAACTTAGAATATTTTTAAATGATTGATTAAACCTAAAAGATCATGCGCTATGTCTTTTTCTAAATTCCTTCATTATCATTACTTTAGGTGTGGATCTCAAACGTATAATTTCATATCTCTACAAAATCACTACCCTTAATGCTTAAAACCAACAATCCAAGCATTTGAAGTAATAATTTTCTAGCTGAATGCATTTCATTATTCTGAATTTCACCACACATTTTTGATGATTATGAAGTGATATGATATTTGTTCCTTTGTTACAAATATCACAATCACCAAACCCAATGCCATTTTGAATTGTCTCCGTTAATAGTTCATTATTGCTCTAAACCTTGTAAGCTAAAATTCTTTGACTTTGTTCTCTTACATTATTACCAGAATTTGAAATGGGCTCTCTACCATTTAAGTTCACATGGTAAACATAAGGGTGATATGTTGTGAACCACAAGGAATAGTTTTTTCTAGAAAAATATCCTACATGTCTCATGCAATTCAACAAACCAGGATCGTTGTCATTCGAAATTTCCTACATGTCTCATGCAATTCAACAAACCAGGATCGTTGTCATTCGAAATTTCCTACATGTCTCATGCAATTCAACAAACCAGGATCGTTGTCATTCTTCAAGAAATTTCAATGGAACAACGTAGCAGTGAATAAGGAATTTGCAAGGCCTTTAATGGATAGACCACAAGTATAGGGGACATAACCCTCTCAATTTCAAAAGAAAACCTTTCTAGAATTACATGATTGGAGCAAGAAGGTGAGAAATCATTTCAATAACAAAGGATAAAAAATAATGCACAGATAAAATTCCTAAATAGGTCAAACCAGAAACTCGATTGATCAAAAAGAGTTTCAAGGCGGTGGCTTCAAGATCCATGGGAAGACATCATGTACTTCTTATAGAAGTATGTCACTTATGAAGGAAAGTATAGTATCATTTTTGTATACCATATATGTGCTTGAGCATGTGAAGGATAACTGTAGAAAGATCAAATTTCCATTTTTCTTTTCAATACTTTGTTGAAAATGGCCACCATGGTTTAAAAATTCTACTCCAATAGGGAAATATTACTTTACCACCATGGGTTGGTAACTTTAATTTTCCTGGACAAATTAAGTAGGTTAAATCAAACATGGGATGAATTTATGAAAAGGAATAAGTTTGGAGCTGAACAAACAATATTATAAACCTTAATGGATAAAACCCTAGTAGTGAGGGAAATCGTGGTGAAGAAGATAGCCCCAAGACACAAACAAACCCTAACCCTACCCTTGGATTACAAGGAAATGTTGAACCTAAGAAGATTTCCCCAATTCATCAGCAATTTAAACAAAATGAGGAGGAAGAGCAAGGAAAAAATGAGTTACAATAGAAATAAGGATCATCATCCTCTTTGGAAATCATTGCATTGACTTTTATAAACATGAAGATGAAAACTAGCTTTAAGGTTCCATTACCAACTAGTATCAGAATAACAAGGGGAATCACACATGTGCTAAGAGATGTTTACAGGGAAACTTTGAACACTAAAAAATTGAAATACTCATGTAATAAAGCCAATACTAGAATCACAATAATCTACCAGGAAGCTTTGGAGGAAGTTTACCATAGACAATGCCATCAGTTTCAGGACTGGGTTCGAGTGACTGGGCTTGCTCTTGCTTGGTGACTGGGCAAGTGATAGATATTGAATGCCTTGGCTGTAGGACAGATGAGTCGCCCCCATGCCCAAAAGCCCCCATATGCTGGCACACCCTTGCACCACTCAAACCACACACTGTCAAAACATTCCCCAACCCCATAATCACTATTGCACGACATCCCAGAAGAAACCAATTGCCATCCACTCACTACGAGGTGAACCCACCAAAAAAACCACCACCCTACCAAATGTCCACATGCTCTCCAGCCTTGCCAACAACTTCCACCCGCAACCACAGGGAGAATTATGTCACCTGCCGCCAACCCTTCATTGCTTCAACACTCTAGAGGCAAGAAACCACAATAGGGCAAAGCACACGCCACCCTGGGGTTTTTAACACTCAAATTGGCCACCTCAACATGAACTGAGGACACTCCACTCTATCACCACTAAAACTCAACAACCAAATTATAGAAATAGAGAAATAATAAACCAAGACTAGCGTCAATAAGGGACTTCTTCGGCCACTGAAGAGAGGCCTCTAGGACAACCTCCCCTCAAGCTACCATCCTAACACTACAGGGCATTTACAACAGGTTGTAGCAAACACCACACCCACAACAATGCCTACAATAGGGCCAAACTTGAACAAAGCATACCAATCAGTAAAACCAACAATGGAGCCACCAAAAAGAATTACATGTTCGGAAATGAGGGGTTTTGTCCCGAGAAGCAAGCGGAGGACGAACCCAATTGCATAAGCCGCTACACAATAAACTTCTGCTAAATTATCCATGGCCACAATAATCCAACATGTCTTAGGGTGGTGCTCTGAGGCACCAACGGAGCCGATGCTCTACTATACTTCCCCCACACATAGCACACATGAATTGTCTTTAGGCCAAGAGTGGGGAATGGCTTGACTTGAAAGCCACTCTTTACACCTGAATAATTTACTCCCCTTGCAATCCTATCCCTCATCACCCAAAACCTGTAAATGAATTCCACAACCAAACCAATACTAGTTATACTCAAGACATTCTCGAGTACCTTCACCCGCTAAGCGTGAGACGAGGCGTTCCCAACATGTTTTGAGATCACTAATGACATGTGGTGTGTAAATTAACACCCATGTCTCTCGCCTCTCATCCATCATCTACCACCCCATCGACAATATAAAATGACTAGTTAATATTAATGTTAATCTTATCATATTTTCTTAAAGAAAATATTACTAATAATTAATATTTGTTTTATATATATATATGAAATATCTAATTTTATAAACTCAATATTAATATTATATAATAAATTTAATATTATTATAAATATAATATAACTTATAATATTACATTATAATAAATTAATTATTATTATATTATATAATAATTTTAATTTTAATAAATCTATTATTATACTTATAAAATAAATCAAATATTATTACATAACACTATGTTATGCAATAATCTAATAAAACTTATAATATTATATTATATAATAAATCTGAAATATAAAACGAAAAACAAATAAAAAGTTAAAAGTTAAAACAAATAAACCTAAAAATTCACGTAAATAAACCATTAAACCTATCTTAAAAAAACCTAAACCAATATAACTTAAACCATAAACATAAAACCAAACCTAGCCATAAAAACATGAACATAAAACAATGAAATGTAAAACATAAAACCATTAACAACGGCTATCACACAACGACAAGTGTGAACACACAGTGATGGGTATGAATGCAGCAACTACATCATGGTGACGAGTGTGAACGCACTTGTGTGAAATTAAATGCAGGAAGGAGGTAAGACTACATAATTGAATTAGTTATTATCCGTTCAAGCCACATTACATAATACATATTATAATTAATATATTATCATATTTACCCTATAACAAATATTCATTTTTATATTTACCCTCTAACACATATTCATTTTTTATATTTACCCTATAACAAATATTTCGTTAAAAAAAATTAAAATCTAATCAATCTTTAATATTATCAAATTAAATTTATTATTTTTAAATAAAATTTATTCCTATTTATCTCAAATATGATTAGTTGAAATGTCTCTTTTCTTATTGTGTAATGATGACAAGAATTTACTTTTGTGTACTCTATTATTAATTACTATGTACAATAAATATAAATAATTTTTCACAGGTGCATCACCGGATCATCTGAGTGCTAAGTGCACTTTTCAAAAATCATGAGAAATTAGTGAGTTATGATAATATCTCATGGAAATGGTCATAGATGAATGACTTAACACAATTGAATCCCAAAATGATATCTAATATAAAACACCAATACTTAATAACATTATATATTAATTACTATGTACCATAAACACAAATGGTTTGTAATTAGATTCAAAAATTCCATTTTCTCATTGGCGTAAATTTTTATGGGTTTTATTTTTTAATTTACAAAAAACAATTTCAAAAAAATATGTAAAAATAACATGTGTACAATTCGTACAACTCTCATTATATCAATCTTTCCTTTAATGACATGACATGTGTACTATAATATGAGCATTATATAAAAAATTGCCATCATTCAATATTAAATAAATAATTATTAACTTGTTATCATTCTCTTCAATGTCAATTATATATATATATAACCTTTATTTACCAAAATTTTTTAATTATATTCAATAAAAAAAGTTAAACAAATAATTATATAACTCATTTTACAATTTATTATTCTTTGAAGTACATACAACACATCATGACATTAAAACATTTTATTAAACTAAGCTGGAGGGAAAACTCCTATGTTACCTTGTTATATATTACGTGTGCCACTAAGAGAGATTTCATAATTCAATACAATTTATCAAGAGCAACAACACATTTCAAAATAGATTATTCACATTTTACAAAGCTAAAGTAAATTTAATTTTCATTAATCTTAAATTTAATTTTTATTTATTTTTATATATGATTAATCATTAATAACACGATAATTTTTTAATTATAATTTGATTAAAAATAATTTAAATTTGGTTTAAATATTTCATTTAGATATATACGGAAATTAATTTAATTTTATTTTATCTATTAATGTAACTACCAAAATATATCTATATTTTTTATTTCTAGTTATCTCATAAAAATATATAATTAAAAAAAAAATTAAAGTATCCCATTCCAATAGAAAAACTCCTATCAAAATAACTGTTTATTTGGATGAATGATTGTAATAACTATTTATGTTAAAATTAACTTTTAAACTAGTTATATATAGCAGGGTAGTTGATCCTTCTTGGACCACTTTTGGGCCTCCGCTGTCTTTTTTATTTTAGGGCTTTTTGGAACCGCTCATTAAGCTAGGAGACGACCTTTTGTTTCTGTATAAATATATATACATGTGTTCAATAATAATTGAATTAAGTTCGAAAAAATTAAAACTTATCATAATACGTTAGAGAAGGATTTCTGCGAAAATCACATGGAATGTTAATTATCGATGCGTTTCGAACCAACCAGTGTGGTTCATCGTCAGGACAACCATACTTGTTTCGAACCAACCAACTTGTCTGACGATGAACCACACTGGTTGGTTCGAAACGCGTTGACAAATGACATTCCATGTGATTTTCGCCGAAATCCTTCTCTAACTTAATATGGATCACAGAAGCCTAAACTCTATTATTGAATACTTAGAAGCCTAAACTCTATTATTGAATACTTATCATAATAATTATTGGAGATTTAAATATTTTCCAAATCGATAATAACGACATATATTAAATAGCATCGTAGGATTTTTTCACATGTCTAATCAACATAAAGTCATGTTGATGTGAAAGCGAGGAAGATACATCGGAGAAATGTTGAAGTAGCAATGAGATTGTTAAACATCATATTAATATAAAATGGATGAAGATAAAGATACTTCGGGATATTAAATGTCTAATCAGTTAGGCAAAAACAATATTATATAGATATATATTAATTATTTGGAAATTTATATTAGATATAAAAATGTGATATATTTTTCATATCAAATTAATAATTTATATATATCAAAAATTAATAATTTATATATATCAAACAAATTAAATTTAATAAATAATTTTATTAATATCCAATAAATATTGAACACTTTTATTTATTATTTTTTGAATTTACAAAATTGTGATAATTAGATCCATTAATATAATATATATTTTTGTATAATAATAATAATAATAATATGACATGCGATCATATTTAATTATTATATCATTTGCTTGTTAAATGATAATTGGTATTAAAAGTTATTATTAAATTTGATATGTGATTAGATTACAAAATATAAAATTAAAACTTATTATTATATAAAATAGATTAATATGGCAAAGAAGAATCATGAATTTAGTGAAAGAAATTATGTTATTCTTTATTATTTAAGGAAATATAATTATGTCAATTGAAATGTTTATTTTGGAATAAGATTTTTAATTTTAATTTAGTTATTAAAAATTATTATGTAGATGATAGGAATTTAATCTTTATGGAATATTTTATTTTATTTTTAATTTGTAAATAAAAATGTTGAAATTTATCTCCAAATTAGTCACGTTTTCTTTTCTCTTTTAATTAAATTGATTAATTAAAAAATATATTATATAAACAAGCATACTATACAACCAAGTCCTCAGTCCATTGACCCCTAGCCCGTCATGGCCTTGGTATATTTTATAGAAGTTTATTATAAATCTGAGAAGAGGAAAGTTTTCAATCTTGTTTTGGATGCACCTAAGGATTGGGGTCTTGCAACACTCGTAAATTCCCTGGACCTTGTGTGCTATCTTAGATGTTTGTCTCAGTGGTTAGCTTCATTTCCTGCATTCTGTTTCAGCGGTTTGTCTGTGGCTCTTGAAAAGGGGTAACAGTTGAGATCTCATTTTACTAATCCTTGGTTTTTATTGTTCTTGGTATTCCCTCCCTAACTCTTATTCTTCTTGGCTACATCTCTTATCCTCGATTTTTTGGTGGACTGGGGCCGACATCCCTATTCAATTCTTAGGATGTTGAAATCCTCCTTCTTGATGCACTCTAGTAAATTTTGTAGCTTTAGTTGTCATTAGGCTTGGATTAATATCAAGATGCCATAGCAATATGGACGTCCCTGTAGGGACATTAGAGAAATAGGTTAGCCCAGTCAACCTCTTCCTAAGACTTCTACTCCAATGAAGCCTACAACTGAAAAAGCATGAATTCCAAAAAGTATGCAAGAGGAGCATTGCTACTCAGAGGAGTTGGCATACCGAGACAGGAATATTGTATTTGATTGTAACATATTAAGTGAAATGCTTACCATGCATAAGAAACAATAGTTGTTAATGGAGAAACTCTAAAGGAAAGGCATGATCATTGAGATGCACTCATTTAATTCATGAAGGACCTCCAATGGAATCAATGGCACAAGCAGTATAGTTTGGCACATCTCCAACAAAATCAATGGTTCCTATAGGAAATCTTAGATCATCTATATGGCCACTTGATCCATATGGGAAAAAATGTTCATTACGACTTCTACCCACCACCTCCCCCTGGTTCTTAGTCCTAATGGTGGTCTGTTGCACCTCAATCTTAATGGTTTTATGGTATTGCATCCCTCTCTAGTTTTGGACAATAAAATGGTTTTGACTTAGAGTAATCATTTTTGGAAATTTTCTACTCACTAACAAATTTGGCAAGAGTGAGGTTGGTAGAATTTTGCTAATCAGTGGATAATGATATAATTTTTCTAATCAGTGGACAATGATGTAATTTTGCTTTATAAATGAAAAAAATTGACTTACAATATATATATATATATATATATATATATATATATATATATAGATATATATATATATATATATAGATATATATAGATATATATATATATATATCTATATATATATATATATATATATATATATATATATATATATATATATATATATATATATATATATATATATATAGATATATATATATATATATATATATATATATATATATATATATATATATATATATATATATATCAATTCTATTTATCATTAATAATATTAATAATAATAATAATAATCGCAGAGGCTAGAGTAGGAGGGGTAATAGTAAAGATCGAAGAAAAGATAAAAATAAAGTTTGCGTGGGGACTAGGCAACACGACGAACAATCAAGCTTAATATCTCTCTCTCTTTGGCAAGGTTTGAATATTAGCGTGGCTAATAGTATCAAAATTGTGATTATCATTGGTGACTCTACGACAATAATTCAAAAATGTTTGAAGCTCTCTGAGAATGAGAACTTCCTCGAAGTTGAATCCTCTTCAATCATTATCTGGATAAATTATTTATTAAATTTTTTTGAGAAGGTTGATATGTTACATGTGTTGCAGGCTAACAACCATCTCGCGGATGTACAAGGCTACATTGGGGTGGCCTTGGAGAAATGTTTTTTAAGTATCAATCAATCCGTTAAAATATGTCACATTCCCTGATTCATATTAACTTATCCACGCCGACGCTATATAGATGGGGTACGGGTCTTTAGCATATCAAATTGGTAGTTAATAAGGCTATATCCTCGATGAACCTTTGGAGTGCGCTGGGAGGTGGGGTGCTTGGTAAGGAGTTATGGCATAGGTGTGGTAGTCGTAGATCAAAGGTCATGTGTGGTGATAGGTGGCTGATGTGTCCTTGGTTATTTACCTGGTGTTTTAATATAGTTACATTCGTAGGGGAGGCAGGTACCATCACAATTCGCTCCAAGTTAGTTTTGGTAGTGGAGGAGATGGAGGGTAGCTGCTATGCCATGATGTTGAAACGCTTCACATTTATGAAGGACAAGACAGGGAGGAATGTCAAAATTAACCAAGCCATTATTTATAGCAGCTGGTTGTGAACAGTAAATCAAAGGATTGTATTAATACAGGGTAGAATTGCCACGAATATGGCTTCTGCAAGCAACACCAGTGGTGGCAGAATATATTGAATGTTTGGTAGACAATTCATGAAAGCAGGTGGTCAAGGAAATAATTAAGGAGATTAATAAATATATGGCAGTTTTGTACACCCAGTTATCGAGACTTGGCAAAGACATGGAACTTTTGCGGAAGACTATGGAGTGTTTATGCATAGATGTGATGAGTCTGCAACAAAGGGTGGAGAACATTGAAATTAAAGTGGAGACTGCAATGACTAGGTTGTTAAAGGAAGTCTTTGGATTCGGGGATGGTATGGTCTCCAACGTTGTTGGTGCTGCAGACGCTGCTGCTGGTTGGGATCCAGAACATGGAGAGGGTGGTGCTGAAGAATTGGTTACGACTATGGAAGAATATTCAAGAGAAATTGATCCTGGTAACAACGAGAAGTTGTTTCGTTTGAAGTTATAAGTATGTTATGTCGATCTATAGAATACTATGGGGTTTTTTGGAGAGATTATAGTATAGGTTGTGTATAAAGCTCATATGTAAATAAGGTAAGTAGAAATAGGGTCCTTCTTCAGTTTAAATCAGTGAATATTTATGAGAGCTTGCTCTTCAAGATTGTATGGGACTTGGCCCATTTCCATTTTATATAATGAAAATGCAACCCATTTATTTAAAAAAAATAAAAATAAAAATAATAATAATAATAATAATAATAATAATAATAATAATAATAATAATAATAAATTTATAATTTAGTTTATTTTTATGATTCATTTACTTTTATTTTAATAATGTGAGTTCTATTAATGTTTATTATGGATTGATGCATACTGCCACTTATCAATCATTTAATTTAAATGGTTTTACTAGTAGATAATAACATTAATCATATTATTTATTTCAATAATTTTTTTATCAATAATTTCTCCAAAAATAGATACGTAATTTTAAATAGCATAATCCAAATTATAGAAGAAATGATGTCTTTCACCGAAAATCAACGATAGAGTTTCAAGCAAGGTTGTGATTGTTTATTGTTTAAAATAGATTTTTTAATACATAAATAGATTCAGTGTGCTGAAAAATCCCTAGGGCACTCAAATTATATAGATTAAACAATTTAAACTCAAGTTTTAAATAATATTTGTGATATTTTGGTTAAAATTAACCAAACAATGTCCCTAAAAAGGAATTTTAGTTTATTAATTAAACTATTATTTTTAAATAATTTATTAAGAATTTAATAATATGCTTTAAAACTATGATAAATAAAAATAAAAATAAACAATATAATCAATTGTTATTTTAAACATTAATACATTATGGAAATAGATTTGACTCTAATAATAGATTAATGTTGAGTGGTTCTTCTTGATTTCGAGGATAACCCCCTTAAATAAGAATTATAGAAAGTGAAAGGTGATTTCTTAAGCACCGATCCTTTACAAATAATTCTACATATAACACTGATTTTTATAGGTGTGAAATTTATTTATTTCCACACACACATATTCTTTCATAATAAATACTAGATGGAAAGAAAATACCTAAAATATATCAAATAAAAATTGTAGTCATTAAAAGGCTCAAGAAGAGGAGAAGGCAAGAGAAGAGGGAACATCATCTGACTTTATTGAGGCAACTAATATTTGAAGGAATGTCGTTGGAGTTACAAAACCGATAATGAAAAACATAATTGAATGCAATGATTTTTCAAAAAATTTCAAAAATACAAAAACAGTTGTAGTAGGGACCAAATGTTGATAATGATGGAAAAGATCCATTTAAGAAAATGGATAGGACTTTAGAAAATAATAAGTATGAATTGGCCATTCGTAACACAAGGAAGAGTACATCTAAGAAAAGAAACCAAAGTACGAATGTGGCTACTTATAGTAAAGATTCCTCATTTGATTCCTCTAATGATGGGATAACTAGCTCAAATGGGATGAGAAGCATTAACTCACATAAGGAAAAGGAGAAGAAACAATATAAGGTTTCATTGCATGAATAATTCAAGAAGGCAAGCAACCCACCTTTAATGGTGAGAACAAGATAGGTGAGGAAATTGAAGCATGGATGTTAGGGTCAAAGAAATATTTCCATGTGCATGATTATTCATCAAACATGATGGCCAAAGTATCAATACTTAACATGCATGGAAATGCATCCATATGGTGGAAAGATCTCAAGAATGTAAAAGGAATATGAGAAAAGGACATCTCTTGGAAGAATTTCAAAATGTACTTTAGAAATAAGTACTTATCAGAAATGTACTATGATGAAAAGGTTAAAGAATTTCACAATTCAAAGCTTGGAAAACTCACTATCAAATATTATGTGAGGATATTTTTGGAGCTGTTGCATTATGTTCCTTCTACGAATGATGAGAAAGCGAATATTTTAATATTATTTGGTGAATTTTCCCAGTCTTAACAAGAAGAAATAGAGTTTTGGTAAGTTAGAGACTTTGGATGACACCATCAGAAAGGCTAAGTGCTATTATGAATAGCAAAATCATATAGCATAACAACAAAAGTCTTGGAAGAGGAAAGAAAAAGATGATATGAATGAATCTAAATCAATATTTGAACATAATAAAGTTGATGGAAAGAGTTCAAATAATACTTTTCTAGAAAGAAGTAAGCTTCAACAGGACTATCCTATGCAATGTGAGATGATGTCAATAACAAGTGTGGAAGGAAAGGTAGGGGATAAAAAACAGAGGCCTATGAAATGTTTGGTTGTGGAAAAGAGAACTTACTTTGAGATTTCCTCCATATATAAGAGGAAAACGAGAAGAAGGTGTACAAAGTATAAGATTTTATTTCAATAAATGAGGTAGCAAGAGAAATGCCTAGGATTAATGTGAACTTGGATAATTGACGAGAAGATCATTGAGCATTTTTGGTTGACGTAGAAGAGAAGGAGGCATAATAAATAAGGGCTAGTTCAACAAGATACATGCATAAAGAGGAAGGTAATTGAAATAGCGGAATCATGCCCAATTTTTATGAATGAGTATCAAACCCAAGAAACTTTAAATATATTGTCTTTACGGTCATATGATGTTTTGATTAGCATGTATTGGTTACAGGCATATCGACTTAAGTTGGATTGCTATGGTAAGATATTTGAAGGTGTGGATAAGAATTGGAATCCAATAACTCTCAAAGGCATTACCAAACTTGTGATTATAATAGAAATATCAACAATGAAGTTGAAGAAATGTTACAGAAAGGATGTGAGTTGTATGTCGTTGGGTAATTTAATTGATATTTAAATTACGTTATTAAATTGTCAAAGTTGAGGTTTTTGTTCTTGGGAAGTGTATGTGCATAATATATGTTAGGACGTTTATCTTTTATTACAAGATGAAATTAAAATGTAAGTTCTAATCTATTAAAGAAAATTGTGAATCTGAGCTAAATTGAGATTGACTCATATCAATTCCACGGACATGTTCTTTCCATCAAACATATTCTTTTGAAAGAAAATTAGTCTGTAAGGAAAAATAAAAATGAAAGTCTTATGCTACTGAGTTGGATTGAAAGGTTATTCTATTTAAAAGGAATTAAAATTTATTCTAATGAACTAAGTTGAAAAGACTACTCTAATTGACATAATTAAAACCTTGTTCTATTGCAATGAATTTTAATGTTATTCTATTTGATAGAACTGAAATATGTTGAGTTGAAAATATATGCTAATCAATTGAAATTAAATGCTACTCTAAACGGCTGAAACCACGCTTATTCTAAAACTGCATAAATAAATTATCTTATTCTTAAACTGCATAAATAAAGAAATTTTCTAAACTACAAGCTTTGATAGATTGCTAATGTGTGAAGTTATGACTAGAATCAATCTAAACATCAACTCTTAAATACGAGACTAGGCAACAATTGCAAAGTAGTAAACTAATAAAAAAAATATTTTGTATTTTTTTTCCTTTTGAATGAGCACTCATCGTGTGCAAACAAACCAATAGTAAGTGATCTAAACTACAAGAATAATATTAAAAAGTTGTATGATAATTACAAAATCAAATGGAAACAATTAAAAAGGAAAAAAACTAACTGACTAAACTATCTTACAACTCTTTAGGGGGGCAACCCTCCTGTTAAGCATGAGGATCAATTAACTCAACATAGGGAGTAGTTACCAATGCATAGGAACATAAGAGGAACATAGTATTTGTAATTATTGAAAACAATGTTTTGATGGTAACAATTACAAACTTCCAATTCTTAATAATCATTCCCGTCTTCCAGATCGAGGCTATATTTATACTATTTCTAAATTAACTACTTAAAGAAAATAATGTCAAAAGGTAAGTTCTGGAACTAACAACAGAGCATTTAAATTCAATTAGGAAATGTAATTTTCATGATTTTCTCTTTCATAACAAATCATGTGAACGATATTCTTCCACACATCAATTATTAAAATGAAAATACTAACTCTCTTGTTGTCATCCTTTGCCACACTTTCTTGATGTCAAAACTGATTTCCTAAAATCCTTACGGATGAATAGAATAGAGTTGACCTTCACTTTGACCAATTAGATCCTTGAACCTTATGATCTTCTAAGCAAGCACAGTAGGTGGGTGTCGATGTCTTCGACATCTTGTGACGATCCATGTATTTTGTTTGTATTGAAAATATCAAACCATTGACTGAGCTGCAAAAATTATAATTAGCTATGGAAATTGCACAACTCGGTAGCCATAATGATAGTTTAGTCAATTTCATAAAGACAATCTATATTATGAGCTACAATTGTTTTATACCTTTTATCATGGCCAAGGATGACCCAAATGACTTTATGACCTGTAAATATATCGAAAACAAGTATAGAATGGATGAAAAGAGGGGAAAAAGATGTCAAATTTGAGGACAATTCAAGGATACAACATTCAACCACGCTGAGGATGTTGCATGTCCTCATACACAAAACTGAAATTTAAGAAAATCCATGCTACTACGCTACTTATGAAGCCTGAATTAGTGCAACCATATTACTTTTCATCTCATGCTTTTCACGTTAATGGACCATCTAGGTTTTCTCATGAGAAGTTTTTCTTGTATCCATTTAACCTCATTTCTGAGCACTTTGTTTTTTTCTTTGATTTTTTTGTTCTTCTTACACCAGTAAGACATTGTTAACAACATAGTTTCATTTTGTGCCTTAACCATTTCATTTTCTTATCTGATGTATTTTTCAATACCTCTAGCTAATAAATATCTTGTTTAAGAGTATGAATAGTATCTTGTTCTCCTTGAGAAGTAGTAGTAGTATAAGTCTCATAATTAATTATAGGAACATCATCATATGAAACTTCTTCATGAAATCGAATTTATTCAAGAGATTTTACTTTTTTTATGGGATTTTTTCTCGAAAGTCTCTAAATATTCATAAACTTCTTGCAGGGATGGATCAATTTCGAGAGCTTTTCTCTTTGGACTTTGATGGAATGAAGATTCCACTACTCCTCTTATGTTAACACCATCTTCATCCTCAAGATTAATAGTCTTTGAGGGTCTTGTCGTGGTGACTCATTTGAATGCTTGGAAAGTTGTTTGCTTCCTCTTAGCTTTTTCTTTGGATCCACTACCTCCAGTGCAATCTTCCTTTTCTTTCTTTGTTTCTTATCGTTTGTTGTCTCTACTTCCATTTTTACTTCAGGTTGCTTGAAATTTTGGTTGGCTTTCTTTCTTATGAGATTTTGTTTTTCATTTTTTTGTTTAATCTTGTTCAAAAGTTGATTGAGTGGAGCACCATCCTCCATTTCACATGGTGAGAAATCTATTTGTTTTGGTCATCTAACTTTCAAACCCTCATTTTCTTCTATGGAGATTTAGGGATGGGGTTTCAAGATGTCCTTTGTCGACTCTTCTTGGTTTTTGGTAATTATTCTTCTGATATCTTCACAAAGTGATTTCTAACCAAAAATGCTTGGCATTTATCACCAACAGAATTTAAGTGGGCTTCTACTAGAATTTTTATCAAACCATGGTGATACAAAGATCTATCAATATTCCTAGAGTCTCTTAGTATATTTAAGTTCATTTTATTTAAACTCCACATCAAATAATAAGGCAAGTTTAATTCTTTTCCTTCAACAAAATGCATAAGCAACCTTGCATGGTAAAAGAGTAGGGTCTCAAACCTACCTTCACAAGTGAGAAACTTTTGAAGTACTAACAGTAGGTTCCTCCATTTAGTCTTGAGAGTCATAAGTATAATTCCCCTTTTAAATGCCAAAGTGTCTGTGTCAGAATTGTACAAGAAATTCCTCTAGCATTCATCCTTAAGTCTTTGAATTTTTAAACTAGCTTTCTCCAATTTGCAGAAGTCCTATTGTTTCTGCTATGAATGATTGAGATATTTTAAGCCTTAAAGCCTTCATGGCCATTTTTTTTAAAGAATTAAGGCCACCTAGATTGCTGAAACTGGTCTCTCACTCATGGGTAAGCACTAAGAAATTTTTTTCCATGTGGCTCAAACCTAACAATAACACCTATTGCAATAGAGAAGATGTAGGTTTAACCCTGTACATAAATTACCTGCAAATGAATTCTTAAAAGCATAAAATATACAATGGTGAGATCATACAACATAGAATAGATATACACCAATATTTTCCCCATCACATGCCCAAAACTATGTGCGAAATCCATGCACAAAACCATAGGTAGGTTGGCCCACTTAATATAGGGTCCAAAAAAAATTTCAAGGCACTGCCCCTAACCTTGTGCAAGGGGGTTACCACCCCCTTGCAAACACCCCAGCAGGGGGCTTCTACCACCCTACTATAGCTGACGCAATGAAGGAGGGTCTGCCCACACCCCCTCTAATCCACTGACTTCGTGCATAGGCAAATTTATTGAAATAATATAACACACACCCAACAAAATATGCCCCCTTGAATTTCCTTATTTAGACAGGGATGGAAGAAGGTGGATGTAACCTCCCCTTACCATATTTACCCAAATTCACAAGCTCACTATGATAAAAATTAGATGAGTGTCAATATGACCTGATATGACCTCCTTGTTCCAATTAAGGATGTGGGGCATACAAAATGACCATAAAATGACATCCTATAGGGACTACAGATCCCCTAGATGCTGAAGGCACACCCCAGGTGGTCAATCCCGGAAATAGAACCTTGTTTCACAAACATAGACCTATAAACACACCTTTGAAACTACTTGTATGCATTGTGAACCTCCAACCACATTTGCAATACTTGCTCCATGTAGTTATGACGTTAACTCTTACGTTTTGTGCCTGCAATCGAGAGACTTGCGCCACTTTTCTAAGCTAGTCCCTAGACCACTGCCGAGAACTTCCTGTAACTTTCTAGAATCATATTTCTCACAATGACAATGCTAATCATTCAAA
The DNA here is from genome assembly GCA_031772625.1 of Pinus tabuliformis. NCBI lineage: Eukaryota > Viridiplantae > Streptophyta > Pinopsida > Pinales > Pinaceae > Pinus > Pinus tabuliformis. The sequence goes on from CM062819.1 coordinate 1,108,972,815, forward strand.
ATTGAAGGAATAACTTGACCTATACTTCCTAGAACACTCTATACATTTTGTCAAACACATGGAAAACATGTAAGCTATAGGTCATGAATGCATATCTAATCATAAGAGTCTGGTATTCATCTGAGAATTACAAAGAAGGTTTTATGCCCTCTCCACATAGTTGCAAAAACACTTATTAGTCCATATATTCATCAACTATTCGGTAACTAAACAAATCATGACATGAGTGATAGATAACATACATCATGTAACCAACAGATATACAACATATGAAACATGGAAACTTAGCCATAATATCACCAACATAATCACTACAAGTATACATGAATCATAGTAGAAGAATAAGCCTTCTTAATATATGAAAATACCAACCAAGTCACGGACTTCCATGTACCACCCGACCAGAGTTTGGGTTGAACCAAATCTCTCTTTAAGTGAATCAACCCCATGCCATATTCCAAAAATGAATGTGTGATCTCATGGATTAAACAAAAACAAAGCCAAACTAGGGCTTCTAGGGTACAAATCACCTCGAAGCCAAACCAGGGCTTCTAGGGTCCAAATCACCTCAGCCCTCAACCACAATGATTCCACTTCTACAATTCATAAATCACTAACATCAACTAGATCGGTCTCTACCCAAGCTATCTAGGGATCAAGGAACTAGTAGCTCAACCCACAACCTTCTAGGGCTCTAAAGTGCTTGTACAACCTAACTCCAGGGACTAGTAACTGAACCCACCAAGGGCTCCAAGGCCTTTTTCCCAATCTATGCTCCAGGACTAGTAACTCAACCAAAGTTGTTCCAGAGCTTCCAGAGCATTTGTTCTGACCCACAACCATAAGGAACATGAGCACCAATCATAGAAAAAAAAGTGGAAAAAACCCACAATGTTATCTTGAAAATGGAAAGGTAAGGTTAAAATCACTCTTAATCTAGGAAAATATCCATGCCAATGGCAACACATAACTAGAAAATCACATGCATATACCATGCAACTAGAAATTAACAAGGAAATAACATATGAAATCTATTACCTTCAAAGTAATCTAGTTGCAGTTTCTAATGTAGCTATTCCCTTGTGCTTCCCTACTTTCCTTTCCATTCTTTGTCCCAATCCAAGTGAATTTTAGAGTGCTCCAAGAATTCTCTAAGTGCGCAAGAGTATGAGAGAGAATGAGAGAATGAAATGAGCGCACCAACAATGAACTAAAAAATGTTATGGACTAACAAAAGCTAAACCAGCAAAAGTTGTGAACTTATTCTCAGAAGCCTTTCATAAATAAAATTTCAATTACTGTCTCTTTACCTTTGCCAAATCATTTGTCGGTTTCCATATCCATAAATAAACCAAAAGCGGCACCCACTAGGATTTTTTTCCCACCATTCAACTTGGAATACCTTTCCCATGACCTTGTTCTTATATTTGTTTACATGGAAAATCAACCAGAGGTTGTTACAAAACCTTCCCCTTTGGGGGGACATCATCCTTGGTGTTTTATGACACCCATGACAAACAAACAATGAAAACAAAAACATACTACCTGTTGAGCTTTATAACACAAATCATTGCAGTATTTATAATGACCAACATTGAAACATGATAGTCATACCACTTATTGGAGATTTATTACACTACAAATTCCAATATATACAATAACAATCACATATAGTTATACACATTTTCTTCAACCAACAAATAATCATATTGTTTATAGATCTTTATAGCCACAACTCGTTACCATATTTATAATAGCATACACATATACATATGTAAATTTTCTCTAACCAACAAATAAAAGGATATGGTGCCCACATCAGTCAGCAAGGGAATCCAGAGGCTCACACCTCCACCCTCAAAAGTAGTATTAGGATTCATCTCCTTCCCACAAAGTCTAGAATCCACTGCTAAAGTCAAACATGCATCTAGTGTCGGACTCATTTTTCTAGGGCTCACTCCCAATGTTCTTCTAATTCCATATGGAAATGCTAATGACCAAAACAAATTCATTCCCCGACCTTCCCTCCTCTGTTACACAGTCCCTCGAGAAATTTGGTAAGCCCCCTTCTCTACTACATAGTCCCTCGGGTGATCCATCCCTTGGTCAGGTTTCCTCAGATCGGAAGGTCCAAAAAACAAGGCATATCCATACCTCAAAACCATCATATCAGTCATAGCATGCTCATGCAATCAATGGACACTATCTGGTACCAATGTACCATAATGGCCCTGCTCTTGAAGTGCTTTACCAACATACAGTTACATGTTCGAATTCCTTTTCACTGTTGCTACTAATTCTTGCAGTCAGTTTCAACCACCCAAACTGGAAATTTTACATGCTTTCATGTACCAAACACATAGTAACCGAAATGCATTCATGACAACACATCCTAACATCAACATCATCAACTTCTACACAACAACACATCTGCAACAATGACCATCACCATGCATAACAACACATATAAACCCTACATTAATGCATGATAAACACATTCCACCAATCTAGTCCAAGGGTTGAACCATACTCTAATACCACTCTGTGGTATCATACATCACCCAAAGAGAATGGAAACTAGACATCACACAAAGAGAATGGAGCCCACTCTGGTACCGCTTTATGCTATCAGATATCACCCAACGAGAATGCAACCTGCTCTGGTACCACCTTGTAACACCCTCCTCCCACATTTACCGAGGCTAATCGGTCCACCAGGGTAAACATTTAATGAGGAGTCACTATGATATGATTCAACTCTATGTGTACACTTAAGGAAGTGGAATCAACACACCAAAAACCAAACTAACCTTCCTTAGGGGCTACAGGACTCCTAGGGCTAACCAACCATTGTAGGTGCCCAACCCCTGAGTTAACTTGCAATTTTACTAAACTAGAACCCCAGTTTCTCCCGTGATAAGCCTTCCATGCAATTCTAACCCTCCAGTCACTCTAGAAACAAGGTCTCCATATGACTACGACCTTTTTTAGGAAGCTATGTTCCAGAGACCCCGAAATATGTGCCACTTTTCAAGGCCAGGACTCATGACTCTGCCCATAACTTGATGAAATTCTTATAAATGATAAATAACAATAAAGAATGTTAATGTGTCTCATTATATGGCAAAAGAAAAAAAGTACTCAAATGAAAAAGGATAAAAAAATAATATAAAAATATCAATTAAATGAGTTTAGTTTCGTACTTGTTAATTATAAAAAAATAAATGCTAAATTTGTAACAAAGCTAACTCAGAATAAATTTTGGTAAAAGCTATAGTGAACCTATTTAATGGGTTTAAAAAATACAAATAATGTTATAAAAAGTAAATACTAAATTCGCAAATAAGTCAACTGATAGTAAATATTGGTAAAAACTATGGTTAATCACTCACAAAATATAAATAACTTTATGTACAGTTAAATGAAATGCTGAAACTCTTTAAAAATATATATAAAAATAGAAGTAGAATTTATAAACAAATAATTTTATATATTATATTTTGAATAATATAAAATGCATTATTATAATCATAATTAAAAATTTTATTGTAAAAAATATAAAATATATTTTAAAGTTTTTCAAAAAATAATTTTAACATTTTTTTATATGTTATTTTCAAATTTCTATTAAAAAAAATTGATTTTATAAACTTGAAAGGGTAGTTTCTTGGGTCGCGGTTTTATATATACGAAAATATTATCATTTTTACTAGTATTTTAATAATAATTAAAAAATATGCTTACTTTTTATTTTTAAATTTGTTTAGCAATCTTTAGAATGTTTACAACACATCTCTTAAAGAAATTGGAAAAAGAAAACATAAATCAATAGAGAAATGGGGGGTCGCGGTTTTGTCACTACTTAAAAATTTATGTAAAGTATTAATGATACCTTTTAAAGAAAATGAATAAATTAGATAAAAATTATATATTAAATTTTAGAAAAAATATGACATGAAATTGAATTTAAATTGACATGTTTTGTCTTCTTTTACCACCACCTAGTTTTTGATGATTTTGTAAATTTAAGAGTAAAAATTCCAACTCCATTTATTTTTATAAAACTTCTTCGCCACAAAAAGGGAAAAAGTGATACACATTAACAAGGACGTGACCTTTAAACTCATCCTTACTATGACAGGAATTTTGTCAAACACATCATGAACATGTAATGTACAGGTCATATAAACACATATGGACATAGGGGCCTCATACTTATTTGAGATTCGTCAATAAGGCCTTATGCCCTCTCACAATACCTGCAATATCATCTATTAGGTCACTCATAAATTAACATTTCATTTACTAATCAAAACATGATGAGAACCATAGCTCAAGTCTGTCATAAACCATGCTTATAACCAATATATAACTAGAGAAATATCAATGATAGAACAACCATTAAAGCCACATAATAACAAGTACATTTACACGTAATTTAGAAGAGGAAAAGACATCTTATTAACATATGCAAAGGCCAACCAGGTCAAGGACTTCCATGTACCACCCCATCATAGATTGGGCTGAACCAAATCTTTCTTTTAACAAATCACCCTTCTGCCATATTCTAGGCATGAATGTGAGACTCACAACAAAACAGCCAAGGCTTCTTCAAGCTTTACTGCAATTCCGCCATAAACTAGTCAAGGATTCCTAGGCCCTAGCCGTCATCTATACAACCAGGATTTACTGCAATCTCGCCATATACCGATCAAGGATTCCTAGGCCCAAACAAGAAGCATACACTATGAGGATTTACTGCAATCCCACCTTATACTGATCTAGGGATAACAATCCTATACAACCATGGATCCCTCTGGACCTCTCCACATAAACTGCGAGGAATTTTTCTATATCCACCCTTTAGGATTTACCATATATTCCTTGATTTATTAGTCACGGATTCCTAGGCCCAACGAGGGTATACAAAATCTATCTTTACATCAATCCCACCTTTATCAGTCAAGGGATTCCTAGGCCTAATTATTTTCCCCAAGACCACCTCAGTTTGTTTTGAAATGTTCCAGCAATCCAACTAAACTAAATGAAAGAACCTCATCACACAATGGATATTAAGAAATGGAAGGGCAAGGCTGAAAACCACTGTCACACCCAACAAAACCCATTCCAATGGCAACAAGAGAACTAAATACACATGCATGTATCATGAATGCTTAAACTAGCAAGGATGTCATACATGCATCTTGAAACCTGTAAGTAATCCTCCTATAACAGCTTCATCCAACTCTTCCTTGCTTGATATTTTCTTTCTTTTTCTTTCTTTTCCTTTATTTTCTTTCCTTTATCCAATGCTAGAGTTCTCCAAGAAATTATCTAAGTATGACAGAGAGAGAATGGAAAGAGAGCTCCACCCAAAAACTGTCAAAATGCCACAAACTCATCCTGAGAAGCCTTTTTATTATGAGGCCTCTATTTTCTTCAATTTCCATTAGTTTTCCTTCATTTTCCTCCTCACATGCCACCTGTGATCTTTCACCTTCCTTTTCTCCTAATTCCCTTTGTTTTCATAAATAAAATTCCAATTAATGCCTCTTGCCTTTTCAAATCCTTTGCCATTGACTTTGTTAATTTCCCCTTAGCGATAATAAACCAAATGAACACTAGTTAGGATTTTTTTCCCAACATTCAACTTGGAATACACATCCCATGAACTTGGTCTTGTGTTATGCTCTTAACCTGCAAAATGATACCCAATACAGAATATGCGAAGAAAAGATACCCAGAACACAGAATAGCAATGATTTTATTATTCAGAGAGTAATGTTCACTGGCCTCTTCGAGGGGGCAACCTCCAATAGAGCAGAGCTCGATTACAAAATAAGACACGGCACTCCTCGCAGGGAGTCTCTATCCTTTATATATGACTCATACATGCAATACCACGGGCCAATACCGTGGGTTTTATTAATACCATCTATCTAATACTACAGCCCATTTGCAACTAACGGTGGTCCCGTCATTAATTGCGGGTTAACCACTTAAAAATATTAATATGGGCTTTATTGACTCTTGACTATGATGTGATCCCATGACATAAATAAGGGGATTAGGGTGGGACCCTAACATGCCCTCCCCCTTAAGACTAGCCTTGTCGTCAAGGCTGAAGCTGTGGAAACTGCTGAAGAATAGTGGCTGGTTCCCAAGTTGCATCTTCCGGAGAGGTGTCTTTCTATTTGACGAGGACTTCCTTAATCATGTGGCAGCGCAGGTGTTTGTCTCTTGTGTCTAGAACCTGTTCGGGTTGAATCCAGATTGACCCTTCTTCGTCCAATTCAGGTAGACTGGTTTGAACTCGGCAATTGTTCCCGATCACTTTCTTGAGGCACGATACATGGAAAACTGGATGGATTTTTGCAGTAGGTGGCAAAGCCAACTTGTAAGCCACTTCTCCAATGCGTTGAAGTACATGGTATGGTCCGTAGAATTTTGGAGATAACTTCTGACAACCCTTGTCTTTGAGTGATGTTTCCTTATATGGTTGCAGCCTCAAAAGTTGATCCACTGCTTGTACTTTGGAGCACCCCTTGAGATAAGAGGTAGGGGAAGGCGGAAGTTGACCATATACTGCTTCATAGGGAGTCATTTTGGTGGTGGCATGATAGTTGGTGTTATACCACCATTCAGCCAGAGGTAACCACTGTACCCAAAGGTGTTGCTTTTCTGAAGTGAAACGCCTGAGGTAAGTTTCTAGAAATTTGTTGATGGCTTCAGTTTGACCATCCATTTGCGGATGATAGGAAGTACTGAGTTTTAGTTGAGTGCCTTGTATCATGAAGAGTTCCTGCCAAAAATTACTGGTGAATATCGGGTCGCGATCGGACACAATAGAAGTGGGCATGCCATGCAATTTGAAAATCTGATCCATGAAATATTGAGCGACCAAAGTTGGTGTAAATGGGTGGGGTAGGGCGCAGAAATGAGCATACTTCGATAGTCGGTCCACAACCACCATGATGACTGACTTGTTCCTAGACTTTGGAAGACCTGTAATGAAATCCATAGAAACTTCCGTCCAAATTGATGTCGGAATGGGCAATGGTTGTAATGTGCCTAGTGTGTTGACGGTTTCCCCTTTGTGGCGTTGACAGACATCGCATTCTGCTATGAAAGTAAGGATGTCCTTTTTCATGCATGTCCAAAAAAATGATCTTCTAGTGCGAGCATACATCTTCTGAAAGCCCGAATGTCCTGCAATGGGCGATGAGTGCAATTCTGCCAAAATGCGACCTTTGAGGGTGGATGTTGGGGATATTACAACTCTGTCCTTGTAGAAAAGAATATCATCCTTCCACGAGTAGCCCTTGGTGGAATTTGGATCTACCTGCAATTGAGAAATGAGTTGGGATAGCTCGGGGTGTGAAAACCATTCCTTGCGAGCCTCTTCAATCCATTCTGGAATGGGAGGGAAATTGCTAGCAGAGTACTTTCTTCCTCAAATTGGCGAGATAATGCATCTGCTACACTATTGTCTTTCCCTTTCTTGTAAATGATCTCATAATCATATCCCAGCATTTTGGCAAGCCATTTATTTTGTTGTGGGGAGGATAGGCGTTGCTCCAAAAACTATTTAAGACGGTGATGATCTGTGCGGATTTGGAAACGTCACCCCAATAAGTAAGGTTGTCAGGTCTCGACTGCATGTAAGATGGCCATCATTTCTTTTTCGTAGGTAGATTGGCCCAGATTCCTCCCACTTAGTTGTTGGCTTGTGAAGGCCAAAGGTCGCCCTTCCTGCATTAAGACTGCCCCAATATCGGTCCCCGAAGCATCACATTCAATGACAAAGGATTTGGTGAAGTCAGGTAGTGCTAAGACTGGAGTGGAACACGTGGCGTTTTTTAGAGCGGTAAATTCCTGTTGTGCTTCCTCATTCCAGAAGAAGGAATTTTTATTTAGGAGTTGAGTGAGGGGCTTCGCTATGCGGCCATAGTTGCAGACAAATTTATGATAATAGCCTGTGAGACCCAAAAATCCTCTCAAGCTCTTCAAGGTATTAGGTTGAGGTCATTCTTGCATTGCCTGGATCTTTTTGGGGTCCACCCTGACACCTTCACACCCCACAATGTGGCCCAAATACTCAACTTCTTCCATGCCAAACGAACACTTGGACATCTTGACAAATAATTTATGCTTGCAGAGCAGGTGTAAAAGTAGAGGGGGCATTACAAAGACCAAATGGTATGACCAGGAACTCATAATGGCCTTCATGAGTTCAGAAAGAAGTCTTGGGAATGTTGACTTCCTTCATGCGAATTTGGTGGTAGCCTGAGCGAAGATCCAGCTTAGTGAAGAATTGAGCCCCATTGAGTTCGTCCAGAAAATCGTCAACCACCGGAATGGGAAATTTATCTTTGACTGTCAACTTATTGAGGGCCTTGAAGTCGGTACACATCCGCCACTCCCCATCTTTCTTGAGCACCATGACCACTGGGGATGAATAAGGACTAATGCTGGGATGAATGACACCTGCTTCCAAAAGTTCCTTGATGATTTTTTCTATTTCATTCTTTTGGGTGAATGGATATCTGTATGGCCGCACATTTGGGGGTTGGGCCCCTGGAACCAAGGTGATGCTATGATCATGTTCCCCTCACGAGGGTGGAAGCTCATGAGGCTTGTCAAAGACCGGCAGATGGTTATTTAAAATTTGTTGCATCTGAGGATGAATTGGCAGAGACTTGGTTTCGACGATCTCGATGGCATTAAATTGAGCTACCACTCCATGATTGCCCTTTTTTAACAAATTTTCCATCCGATGCGAGTTGATGATAGAGGGGGATCCCGCCTGGAGTCCACGGAGGGTATGTGTGTAGTTGTTCTGCTTAAAACTCATATATAACTCCTGAAAATCCATTGTGATTGGCCCAAGAGTGCAGAGCCATTCAACGCCGAGGACAATGTCGCAACCCCCCATGTGTATGGCAAACATGTGGGTTTTCAACTGATAATCCCCCATTTGAAGTTTGACATTTTCACAGCGGCCTTCACATTTCATTGTGCCCCCATCCGCAATTTGGACTTGGAAGTTAGAAACTGCTCGTACAAAACAATGCACTACTTCTGTGATTTTTTGATGGATGAAATTATGGGTACTTCCTGTTGGGTGTGGAGCCTGATTATCTTCTATATTCAAAGGTATCGCCACATAGGACCCCAGTTGGAAATGGGGGCGGCAACGCCGCCCGTAAAATATTCGCTGCAGGGGGGGTCCAGGGGGGGGCGGCTGCGACCTTTGGGAGCCCCCCCCTGGCGGGGGGTTTCGAGGGCAGCGCCCCCGAAGCTAAAAACAACTGTAAAATTACCTTGTAAAAGTATAGAAATTTCTAGTCAATCTGGGCCGTTCATTAGGCGGATGATTTGACGGTAGAACTTATGTTTAGTTTAGGGTTTTTTGCCCTAGAAGGCAACCCCTCTCTTTGTATGAGGGCATTGTATTTGAGGCTGTGTGATATATATGTGTATTCTGTGAGCGAGAAAGAGAGAGGTGAGACTATGAGAGAAAACAGAGGATATTACAGCGGATTTGATGTAGGTTGTGTCTCTTCATTTTGCTGGATAATAGAAAGGAAGGACTGGCTGTTCGAGGTGGACGTAGCCCAAACTGGGTGAACCACGTATATCTGTGTCTCTCTTGTTTTGTGCATTTTGTGTGTTTATATTTCTGCAATATTTTATGTGTTCCATTGCTCCGTAATATATAATTTTCTAACAACTGGTATCAGAGCCGAAGGTCTATTTGGCTGATAAACTCGCAGGAAAGAAGGGTTACTGGTTCGAGTGGGAGAAATGGCGGAAGATGGTAAGTTTAGGGTTGAGAAATTTAACGGCCAAAACTTCTCGCTGTGGAAGATGCAGATGGAAGATTATCTGTATTAGAAAGATCTATACCTACCATTGGGCGGAAAAACAAAGATGCCGACGGGTATGAAAGACGAAGAATGGAACCTTCTCGATAGAAAGGCATTCGAAACAATACGGTTGTGCCTTGCTGTGTCAGTCGCCTTCAATATTTCGAAGGAAACCACGACAGAGGGTTTGATGCAGACGTTGTCGAAACTATATGAAAAACCCTCGGCCTCAAACAAGGTATTTCTTATGAAACGGTTATTTAATATGAATATGTCGGAAGGTGGATCTGTTGCAAACCATTTAAATGATTTTAATACAGTTACAAGTCAGTTAAGTTCTGTAGGGGTAAACTTTGATGATGAAGTTAGAGCTCTGTTATTCTTGTGCTCATTACCAGAAAGTTGGAATGGTTTGGTAATGGCCATTAGTAACTCCGTTTCTGGATCTAGTACTTTAAAGTTTGATGATGTTGTCGGTGCTATCCTTAGCGAGGAAATGCGACGGAAAAGCTCCGGTGAGACATCGGGAAATGCTTTGAGTGCAGAGTCTAGAGGAAGAAAAATGGAAAGAGGAAAGAGCTCAGGATATTGCAGTAAATCAAGGAAAGGCAGATCCAAGTCCAGATTGGGGATAGTGTGCTAGAAATGTGGAAAGAAAGGACACCTAAAGAAAGACTGTAGATCTCGGAAGGGAAAAGAAGGAGATGCACAGCAAGAAAACAATCATGAAGCAAATGTGATAGGTGAGGTGTTACAAGATGCTTTGATTCTTTCTTTTAAAAATATTACTGATTCCTGGGTGGTAGATTCAGGGGCTTCATTCCATGCCACACCTGATAAGAAATACTTTCATGACTATGTTCAAGGAGATTTTGGACAAGTTCGTCTGGGTGATGATAAACCCTGTAAAATCGTTGGAATGGGTAAGGTTCTTGTAAAACAGCAGAATGGAAACCAATGGCTATTAAAGGAGGTAAGACATGTTCCAGATCTAAAGAAAAATCTGATTTCAACAGGGCAGTTAGGCAGTGAAGGTTGTGTGACAACTTTTACAGATAAAGCTTGGAAGGTCACCAAAGGAGCCCTGGTAATAGCAAAAGGCGAAAAGGTTGGTACATTGTATTTATGCAATGGTATTTCTAACTCTGTTAATGCTTTAACTTCCAAAGGAGCAGATGCAGCATTATGGCATCATAGGCTCGGACACATGAGTGAAAAGGGGATGAAGATTCTTCACTCAAGGAATTTGTTGCCGGGCTTGAAGAATGTTGATTTGGACTTCTGTGAGAATTGCATTTATGGAAAACAGAAGAGAGTCAGATTTCTCAGAGTTGGGAAAGAAAAGAAGAATGAAAAATTAGAGCTTGTGCATACAGATGTATGGGGACCTGCTCAGGTATCATCTCTTGGTGGCTCTCGTTATTATGTTACTTTTATTGATGATGCAACTAGAAAAACTTGGATTTATTGTATTAAGAATAAATATGATGTATTTGATACTTTCAAGAAATGGAAAGCTTTGGTTGAGATTGAGACAGGAAAGAAATTGAAGTGTCTTAGATCAGACAATGGAGGTGAATATTGCAGCAAAGAGTTTGATAGGTACTGTTTAGAGCATGGAATTCACAGAGAGAAGACAGTTCCAAGAACACCACAAGAAAATGGTGTGTCAGAAAGGATGAACAGAACAATCATGGAGCGTGCAAGGTGCATGAGATTGCATGCAGGATTGCCTTTACAGTTTTGGGCAGATGCTGTAGATACTGCTGTTTATCTAATAAACAGAGGGCCTTCAAGTTCCTTGGATGGTGTTGTTCCAGAGGAAGCATGGACAGGTAAAAAGGTAAACTACTCTATTTTAAAGCCTTTTGGTTGTGAGGCCTTTGTCCATATCGATAAAGAAAATAGAACAAAGCTTGAGGCAAAGTCAAAGAAATGTACCTTTATTGGATATGGTGTTAATGATTTTGGTTATCGCTTATATGATTATGAAAATCACAAAATCATTAGGAGCAGAGATGTAATATTCAATGAAAAGGTCTTGTATAAGAATCAGTTGCAGGAAAAGGAACAGGAAAAGGAAAACAAGGAATACGCAGTTTTTGATGAAATCACTGAAAAAGTAAAGGTTCCTGAAAATAATAATAATCAACAACCACAACAACAACAACCACCACAACAACAACAGGCACCCGAAACACCTGAAAGTGGTGTTAGAAGATCTACCAGGATAAGTAGACCCCCTGAACGATACTCTCCTTCATTATATTATTTATTGCTGACTGATTCCGGTGAACCCGAATGTTATGAAGAAGCAATGCAGGTTGAAAGCAGGAAGAAGTGGGACGTAGCCATGGAAGAAGAGATGGACTCCTTAATGCATAACCAGACTTGGGATTTAGTCAGGTTTCCTGTAGGAAAAACTACATTGAAGAATAAATGGGTTTACAGGCTGAACGAAGAAGATGGAGGAAAACAGAGGTATAAAGCTAGACTTTTGGTGAAGGGGTTTGCACAGAAGAAAGGTATTGATTTTGATGAAATATTTTCTCCTGTTGTTAAAATGACTTCAATCAGAACTATTTTAAGTCTTGTAGCAGCTGAAGATTTGCATCTTGAGCAGTTAGATGTAAAGACAACCTTTCTCCATGGGGATTTGGAGGAAGAGATATATATGCAGCAGCCACAAGGATATGAGGTGAAAGGGAAGGAGAAACTAGTGTGCAGGTTGAAGAAGAGCTTGTATGGCTTAAAATAGGCTCCAAGGCAGTGGTATCTAAAATTTGACAAGTTTATGTCTGAACAAGGTTATACTAGATGTCACTCTCATCATTGTGTTTATTTGAAAAAGAAAAATGATGGCAGCTATATTATATTGTTATTGTATGTAGATGACATGCTTGTTGTAGGATCTAACATGCAGGAAATAAATGTGCTCAAAAGAAAATTGGCAAATTCATTTGCAATGAAGGATTTGGGAGCTGCGAAACAAATCCTTGGTATGAGAATAACTAGAGACATGAAAAATCGTAAATTAACATTGTCTCAGAATGAGTACATACAAAAGGTGTTGAAAAGATTTAACATGCACAATGCAAAACCAGTTAGTACACCTTTTGCTAGCCATTTCAAACTTAGCAAGGAAATGTGACCAAAGACCCAGGAAGACATAGATTATATGTCTAAAGTTCCATATGCATCAGCAGTTGGAAGCTTAATGTATGCAATGGTCTGCACAAGGCCTGATATTGCACATGCAGTGGGAGTTGTAAGTAGGTACATGAACAATCCAGGAAAGGAACATTGGATGGCAGTGAAATGGATTCTCAGATATTTGAAAGGTACCACAAATCAAGCATTATGCTTTGGTGGTTCAAACATCTCCCTACAAGGTATGTTGATGCAGATATGGCAGGTGACAGAGATAACAGGAGGAGCACTACAGGATATGTATTTACTGTTGGAGGAACAGCTGTCAGTTGGGTTTCAAAAATCCAAAGTGTTGTTGAACTTTCAACAACAGAAGCAGAGTATGTTGCTGCTACAGAGGCTAGTAAAGAAATGATTTGGTTACAAAGGTTTATGGGTGAATTGGGTAAGGAGCATGATATGGGCACGTTATACAGTGATAGCCAAAGTGCCATTCATCTTGCAAAGAACTCAGCGTTTCATTCCAGGACTAAACACATACAGCTCAAGTACCATTTCATACGATCAGTGTTGGAAGATGGAGAGTTGAAGCTGGAAAAGATACACACTAGCCAGAATCCTGCAAATATGCTAACAAAAGTTGTAACCAGGGAGAAACTGAGAATATGCTCAGTTTCAGTTGGTCTTCAAGGATGACGATGAAGATGAGAAACAGCCAGGTCCAAAGAGGAGTCATTGTCCAGCAAATGGAGCAGCGGTGGAGTTGCTACAATCAGTCTCCAAGTGGGAGATTGTTGGGTGTGGAGCCTGATTATCTTCTATATTCAAAGGTATCGCCACATAGTACCCCAGTTCGAAATGGGGGCAGCAACGCCACCCGTAAAATATTCGCTGCAGGGGGGGTCCAGGGGGGCCGGCTGCGACCTTTGGGAGCCCCCCCCTGGCGGGGGGTTTCAGGGGCAGCGCCCCCGAAGCTAAAAACAGCTGTAAAATTGCCTTGTAAAAGTATAGTAATTTCTAGTCAATCTGGGTCGTTCATTAGGCGGATGATCTGACGGTAGAACTTATGTTTAGTTTAGGGTTTTTTGCCCTAGAAGGCAACCCCTCTCTTTGTATGAGGGCATTGTATTTGAGGCTGTGTGATATATATGTGTATTCTGTGAGCGAGAAATAGAGAGGTGAGACTGTGAGAGAAAACAGATGATATTACAGCGGATTTGTTGTAGGTTGTGTCTCTTCATTTTGCTGGATAATAGAAAGGAAGGACTGGCTGTTCGAGGTGGACGTAGCCCAAACTGGGTGAACCACGTATATCTGTGTCTCTCTTGTTTTGTGCGTTTTCTGTGTTTATATTTCTGCAATATTTTATGTGTTCCATTGCTCCGTAATATATAATTTTCTAACACTTCCACTATCAATCAAGACTACTACTGGGCGATGTTTAAGAAAACCCATGATTTTGAGAGTTTGAGGGGAAGAAATCCCTGCCAACACATGCAGTGAAATAACTGGTTCGTCAAAGACATTCTCCTTTGGGTTGTCTTCTTCTAGCGCCTCGTGTTCCTCAAGTGGTGGATCTTCCTCTGTTGAGCTGTAGTCAGTGCCATCTATTTGTAAAAGTTTGGGCTCCTTGCATTTATGACCTGGGGAGTATTTTTCATCACAGTAGTAACATAGTCCTTTCTTCCTTCTTTCGGCCATTTCCGCAGGTGACACCTTTTGGACCTTAAGTGTTTGAGTCGTGTTGTGAGCCTGTGGGGGACGACCTTTAGCGGGCAAATTTGGGTGACTGTATTGGGCTGCTAATGCACATTCCACGTTACGGGCTACCTTGCAAGCCTCTGGCCAAGTTGGATGGTGGTGCAGTAAGACTTGAGCATTGATGGCTTCTTTAAGACCACTGATAAAACATTCCGTGTAGAACACATTTGAGAGACCCCAAGTGCGGAAGGCTAAGGCTTCAAAAGCTGTAATATATTCATCCACTGTACCTGTCTGTCGGAGCTTAGTAAGACGACCAAAAAAAGAGTCCTCCTGTTCAAAGCAGTCTCGAAGAGCTTTGGTAAATTGGGTCCAAGTCTTAAAAGGTCCATTGCAACGTTGATGCCATTCCCACCATTGCCACCGTTCGTTGTCCAAGTACATGCTCCCCAACATAAGCTTAGTCGCATCATCTAAGATATGATTTAGTTTGAAATACTGCTCCATTTGTGCTATCCATGCGGACAGGTGAGAACCGTCAAATTTATGCATATCCAACTTGGGAGGTCGCTGACTGGGTGGTGGGTGGGTGTGCCAGATGTGAGGAGAGTGGCTAGACTCACCCTCATTGTATTCATTGTCATTATACTCCTCCTCATGGGCTTGCTCCTTGCCCTTCGGGATTAATTACTGGACCTGGAGACATAGTCCGGTAAGCTGCTTATTGATGGATTGGACGGATTCTTCAAGTTTGTCCATTCTTTCATTGGCCATTTCTTGAGCTCTAGTTTCTACCATACACCAACCTAATGAAAAATTGCGACCACCTAAAAATTTTCACTAATAATTGAATGGTACCACCGTGCTCAGCTCGTCGTCCTGATTCTGATGGGCCAGATCACCAATAAGCACCCTCGAAGATCTCAGACTCTTTTTTTTTTTTGAAAACTCCTAAAGGAGTTTTACTCCTTCCTGATCAATACTGCAATCACCAAATCCTCAAAATGTCAATGCGGCCAAAAGTCCTATGAAAATTATACCTCGGTATAGGAACCCTTCACAACAACTCCGATCTGGTGGATCTGAGAGATCGGAATGGTAGATCAGATAGCTCTGGGCGGCAGAATAGACTGCTGCTGTGGATCGGCTGGCTCTAATAGATCAGAATGACTAATCTATGAACTCGAGACTGCGGGACTGATGTTGGCTGCTGCTGCACCCCATTGCACCAAAGGATCTGGAATAGATGATGTGCGATCCCCCAATAGAAAAGGGAACTATGGTCTTGAGGAGTGTCAGGTGCTACAGATCGCAATATACATAAGGGTCTGGCAGTAGAACTCAGCCCAATGTTTCAGGGCTCTAACTAAGGAGGATCGACTGTACCCTTAGCCGTACAACCCGACTACCCTATCGTACGGGCGAGTAATCTCTCTGAGTGCTGTTCTCGGTGTACTATAGACACAAGACGGCTGACGGTTTATCTATGGCGAGGTTTCAAGGGAGCCTAGGGGCTTCTGATATACCCAGAGGGTACGTGGAAGACAGTTCGTGCGCGGTTCTGTCTAATGCGCTACTACTCGAAGGGGTACCCACAGGGGTTACAAGGGAGTCCAACAGACGTGACCACCTCTTGTATTTCCTGCGTGCATGCCTCCCCAAATCCACAGGTTTATGCGCTCAACGACAGATCCCGTGGTTTAAAGACGCCGGAACACGTCTCTAGCCAAATTTTTTTTTTGCTAAGAATTGGAGATCCCACCGGCCCTGGAAAGTGCTCTGATACCACTTGTTATGCTCTTAACCTGCAAAATGATACCCAATACAGAATATGCGAAGAAAAGATACCCAGAACACAGAATAGCAATGATTTTATTATTCAGAGAGTAATGTTCACTTGCCTCTTCGAGGGGGCAACCTCCAATAGAGCAGAGCTCGATTACAAAATAAGACACGATACTCCTCGCAGGGAGTCTCTATCCTTTATATATGACTCATACATGCAATACCACGGGCCAATACTGTGGGTTTTATTAATACCATCTATCTAATACTACGACCCATTTGCAACTAACTGTGGTCCTGTCATTAATTGCGGGTTAACCACTTACAAATATTAATATGGGCTTTATTGACTCTTGACTATGACGTGATCCCATGATAAATAAAGGGGTTAGGGTGGGACCCTAACATATTATTTTTCCTTTATTAAATTTATAACATGAACTTTTAACCCTAGGTTGTTACAACCCTTATAATTTGTAGAAATATTAATTCTACTCTAGAGAGGATTTATGTGAAGATCATTCAACTGGATAGATCTCAAGTGTAAGTAGAAGGTGAACTTAAATATATATTGATTCATTTGTATTTTTATACTTAAGTGCATTATTTCATTGATATTGTAGTTGTGGACGTCCATAAGGCTTAAGGACTTCTTTTGAGTAGAGATCAATCGAGAAAAACTCAAGATTATTTCACTTCAGATTGGTCTCATTTGTGCCCCCCCTACAAAGGTTAGAAAAATAAAATAGGGGTTAATAGTGGGCCACATATGAAACACATGATCGCTCATTGGGAGGGTCATAATCAACCAATTAGTGTTGCTCAAGAAATATTCGTCAATTTCTTCCTCGAATCAGATATGGTTGTTATCAATCACAACCATCCCAAGTCTTAGAAGACACATAGTTACAAAACCTTCATTGCATTATGACACGCGAAATTGAAACTTCTATTATAGATGTAAATAGTCTTATCCTCTTTAATATTTCTATGAGTACTATTGTTTTGACTCTCCACTATCATGGATTGAAAACCCGGATGGAGTTTGAGGGATCTGCATCCCCATGGAACCAAAGAAGAATAAGATCCTAATACCATGTCGCTTATCATTTCAATGTACTAATAACATCATTGAATAGAAAGAATTGTTTTTTAGTTTAAAGAAGGCCATATATTGGAAGGTATATTTCGTAAAGGTTATTGGTGATTATGAAATCATCACAAGGCAGACACACAACAAAATTCGTTGTCTTTTTCCTCATTTTAAAAGCTACTAGCAAGAGATATGGTGTTTAATTTCTTATTTTAAAGCTTTGAATATCGTATCAAAACCTAGGATCAATAGCATTGTTGTAGACAGCTTCGAAAATGCAACAACTAGGCTTACCCCTTCACAGAGATGGTTTTTCTATATAGATAGTATATAAACCCACAATTCCCCACAATGTAATTACTTTTTCTGTTTTTAATGATAAGAAATAAATTCTTAACTTTATTACCAACATAGACATTTTCAAGGATGTATTTGTAGATGAAGACAAAGATGGTAAAATTCTAGAAGAAAGGGCCAACATGTGAGAGGGGAATCCTATACCCAAAGGTGTTATATATTTGGAGAATTTATATGATCTACAAAGTCTATTTATAGGACCAACCAATACAAAATTCCAAAGTTTGACATTATTGCATGAGAAAATTAACTTGAGAACTGAGAAATATCCAACATTTATGAACCTTAGTACCTATTGCACTCCTGAAGAATGACATTTGTTTATTCAACTGTTCGAGTGGTACTAGGATATTTTTCCATGGATGTATGAGCACCTTAAAGCTTATGATGTGAGAATTATTTATCATGTAATTCCTATTAAAAAAGGGGGCCAACATTTTCATCAAAATCTATGGAAGGTACTTCCAACTCTCGAAACCTTGATACAAAAATAAAAGAAATTGTTGGATGCAATAATTATTTTTAAATTCAGACACTCTACTAGAGTCCATGAGTCCATCAAGTAATCAAAATCATATTTGTTGACATAGTACAGGAGTATGATCTATTATTGAGTATAGAATAGTGTCTGAAACTATAAGGGAGCTTTGCTACTAATTGGTCCCACCTTTGATTACTCAATAAAGGAAAAATAAATAAAATATGGGTTAAAAATGTTCCTCATGTAAAGCACATTGTAACTCAATTTTAAGTGCCCAATGATTCAATGAGATTTTGGAAAAATACATCCATGATTTTTTTCTTAAGACTATCCCTAGTGATCATTCAGCTTAGTTGACTCATAACACATCAGAAACAAATCTTAATCTCCTTTACTTACCATAAGCTATTGATAATGAACTTTCTATTTTAACTATAGAAAATTATAGCTATACAAATGTATATTTAAATATTTATGGTTTTAATCAAGTTGAATTTGATAATGACACTTCTACATCATTTTATGACCACTGTGAAATGAAAAGAAAAGTTACTCTAGGATTTAATTTGATTAACCAAAATGAACATAAAACATCAATGTCATGCCAATTGGAATCTAAATCTACTCATAGTTAAGATATGGACATACCCAAGGTATTTAATATTAATCATAACTTATATCCTCAATGAAAGGATTACCAACAAGAGGCATGGGACCTAAGTATTCCTTTAAAGCATTGAAATATATTCCCATTCCTCATTTCTTAAGTTCTTCCACTAAAAATCTCATGACTGCAGATTCCAATTCTCCTCCTTTATGTCTATTTTTTTTGTTGACTCAATTTCTAAACCATATTTCCCAACCAACACCCTGTTCTACTGGAAAGTCTATAATTATAGTGAGAGAATGGAAACCCATATCATATACCTAATCATTCCAATCAAGAGAAGTGATGTTTTTTATTGGACCCATTAATACATAAAGAAATATGAAAGATGATGTATACATAATGATCTTTTAATATCAAATGCCTTGCATAGAGAATAGGAAGGCCAAAAATCATCGAGCTTCTCTTGATAGACAAACATGTTCTGAAATCCTATTCTACCTAAAACTTGTGGCTAATTTTACCTATACATATATAAATTGGTTCTTTGACTTTATTTTTCGTTCATCATCATTATATCTTCCTTATTTTTTTCATTATCATTGTCCCTTTCTCCCTTCTACATAATCAACTTTGCTTTGATGCTTAATTCCATGTAGTGACATGACATATGACCTATTTACCTAGCTACTTCTCCTAGGAATAACATAGGTTAGATCATGGATCTATTTATGATGTATGATACCATTTTAATAAATATCACAACCCCATATTTTCCTAAAGATAATATAAACTTATATAACTAATGAAACAGTGGAGAAGCCTCAAGTATAATATTAAATTCTAATTGTGACCTACTCTTAATCTAAAGGCTCAATATCAAGTAGTGATGTCAAAGAGACAAACTTACAATAAGTATCCTTTAAAGTTTCCCAAGGGATCACCATAGTTTCCATTCAGGATACACGCATCCACCTTGTAGGCAACTAATCCCAATAAAGAAAAGTATAAAAAATAACAATAAATGTCAAAAAATAAACGCAAAGGCTTTAGAATGGTTCCTTAACCATATGTTGCATGAAAGAAACTTCATTGGGGCCATGGATACTAATTCGAAGTGAAGAAATATTTGTGATTATGAGGTGACTCTTTCTGGGCTATGACCACCAGTTGGTAGAAAGTCTGGCCCCAAAAATCACATTTAATGCTTGATTATTCAATTTGCTAAAAAATCATTGTTCATTATAAAAATTCTAAGTGAAAAGGTAGGATCTTGGTAAATTTTACATCCTTATGAACCTTTCTTAGGCTATATCAAAATTAGGAAAAGACAAGTCATGTATTTCAACATTCTATAGTTCCTGGAAATCCTACCCCCATGGTAGGAAAAACACATATTATAGGCCATTAATCACATGTGATTCAAGAATGTACTCGATCATACATAGAGATCCAATGGTCTTAGCAATGTTTGGCCAATTGTTGTCGCTTTGACAATAAACATCCTCAATTCCTCTCCATGCATTAGGTTTGGAGGTAACTGAGGGGCCCACCCATTCAATTCAGTTCAAACTTCGCCTTGCCATCACTTTTAAGTTATAATCATCCTTCCAATGACTTGAAACGTGAATTAAACCTTATGTATTTCACTAACTCTTAATGGTCATTCTAGCTTTCCAAGAACACCCTCCAACCCTTAGTTTCTCTAAGATAACTCTTGGGGAAGGTCTTAAATTAAGGTATCTTGCACATTTTGATGATTTTATCAATTGTATTATGTAGCACTAAGCCCTTACCCAATGCTATATCACTCTACCAATACTCAGTGCAATGTTACAACCTCAAAACAAGCTTCATTTTGTCACATTTCATTGCATTTTGTCACCTTTCCTAAAAAAAATCATCTCCAAGCCTATTTAGCATAGAATTGAGCACTAAGTATGTGATATATAGTATCCTTTAGTACTCTTCATCCCTATATAACTCTCTTTTGCATCTTATTAGCACAATAGGGTTAAACTCAATAAAACTTTGGAGTCTTTCCACAAATGTTGGCATCTTCGAACCTTTTTAGCATAGTGCTAACCCTATTTCCAACACTATAGTACAAAATAAGCCTAGAAGATGCACTATGGAGACTCCTTTACATTTTGTTGAGCTTCATAGAACTACCTCACCTTTCTTCTCAACACCATAAGGTCAAAATTGGCCAAATGTTGGTGATGTTTCACCAAATATTTTCCTCTTTGAGCCTTCATAATGCATCATCGGTAATTAGTACAGAGAAAATATTTCCCTTTAGACTTAAGGATGTACTATATCTCTCTCTTAAGAATTTTCATATTTTTATATTTTAACCCTACACAGATAATTCTTGCAAAACATATTCTCAATCGAAACATAAAAGATTAAGTGGAAAACATGTACATTAACATAGATTTTTTATCCCAGAAACATAAACAGGGAGAACTAGCAAGATGTTTTCATATATATCCTTGGCAGTGTTACAATAAAATATGTATATGCCATATCATTCATAAACCCCTGATCCATTAACCTTGGATTAAAATACAACCATAACTCCTTTGACTAAATCTACAAAACCATGAGAAAAACTACCATGCACTTGAAAACAACTAAAAGCGAAAATTGTGTGCCGAAAACCTCCAAAAAAACATATGCAAAAACTTACCATTTTTTTGGAGCACTATCTCAAATTCCCCTAAGACTCCATATGTGCACGATGCATATAATTAATGAAAATAATATAACACATATCGAACAATAGTGCTACATTGTTGTCTTGGCCTTCTTCACAATGTTAAAGGGCCAAAATTTACTCAAAAATTCATTTTTGTTTCCTCCTTCATTGTAGCACATCACTAAACCTTAAGCCAATGCTATAGTACTACACTAAGAATCATCTTAGCAATACAAAACTTTGTTAAGATTCATCCTATGTTGGTATGAGTTTGAGGTTTTCTCTCACCCAAGGTACCTTTTCACAAGCCTTCCTTGTGAAAAGTGACTGAAATTAGAGGTGAAATTCAAGTCGAAAAAGAGTAATGTTTTAAGTAACTAAGACTCATGAAAAAAATTGTACCATGGCCCTAATAGCTCCAAGGTAATGTTCCCCATTGGATTCCCAAGGATTCTCTCACTAGAGCCCCTATGATTTCATGCTCCACAACTAGCTTAGGTCTGTCAACTTTGTGAAAACACAAATTTGTGAATCTGTTTTTTAGAAATAATGGAAATTTAGCCCACCCGCGAATATAGCCCCTAAAATTTTCCTTGTAGTTAGCTATAATAGTGTCCCTAAGAATATCTTTAGGCCTTAGGGGAAGCCCCAAATTTAGCATAAGAATAAGTATATGCTTCCATCACTATCAACTAAACCTTGAATATATAGGATAAAATGGAGAAGGACAAGGTTCATCTAGTGGACCAATGTTCGTAGAAAATAACCCTGAACACATTCCTAGTTTCAATAAGGAAGGATATGTAAATGCTCTCTCAAGACATAATATAGTACCATAGGTTCATGGAAAACTAGATACTTAAAAACATCAATAACATCACACATGTATTTAAGATTTAAGCATGCTCAACTTAAATCACTGGATCCCTAAGGGGACCAGATGTTTATAACCAAGTTGATCAAGAATTTTGGAACACCTAGAGTGAGGAACATATTAACTATTTCACAAAGATGATCTTCCCTAGATGATATAGGCTCTCAAGTATACAAAACTCGTAACACATATAAATATGAAGAGAAAACCTTAGATGTTTAAGCCTCCTACATATTTTCATATGAACAAATTGAGTAAGCTCAGAGAAGGAAAGAAAGGTCAGGCAAGGAGAATATTCAAATAATTAGAATAATTATTGAATATAAAACAATAGTATTTTATTATCCCCATTAAAAACATCACTGACAATAATTGGAGCAACATCTTACACACCTCTCCGAGAAACAAACAGAGATTAAATTCATACCTGGTGTTAACCCAAAAGAATATCGTAGTCAACTCTTATTACTCAGCTATAGAGAGCTTATTACTCAGCTGAGACAAAATGATTACATGAAACTATTAAGTCGAGGTGACATATATTCAAGGCATCATTGTATTGTCAACTAAATATTCTTTGAGAGTGTAACATATGTCAAGCTCACTCTTAAGATTTTCAAAATATTTTCATTTATTATATTTGTAAATTATGAGAAGTTGAAAAGTTATAATTGCTATAAAAATAATTTGAACAGTTAGAAACTTAATTACTAACTCAAATATGTAAATAATGTAAAGCTCTATGTAAGAACAGACTTTTGGAATTTTCACTTTTGAAAACTCTTATGAAGAACCCCCATTTTTAAGATTTGATATTCTTCTTTGGAATCCCTAAAGACTAGATATTGGAAGCTGATGATTATGTATTTTTGGTCAATGATATGGAGAAGCCAAGAAAGGCGATAGCTAGGACTTACATTCATCTTGTTCATTTTTACGAATATTCATTGAATCTACAAGTATGTGTGTGACTTTTGAGATGTATAATGTTAATATTATGGATTACTCTATATATTATATAATTTCTCTCACATTATTGTTGTTTTCTATCTATTCTTCATTTGTTCTAGAAACTTTAATACCTTTCGTTGTCTTGGATTATGACAAACCATTTTCTTTATTTTGTAGATGATTGTTCTAGTTCATTGCTTCCCATTTCTCCTCTATCTATTTTCTATTGTCAATGTAGTGTAGACCATTTTCATCTTAGTGGATTAGTTCATTTTAGGTCAGAATATGAATAACCCCTACTATGGCAATCCCTTGTATCTCACAACATTCTTGAAACTAAGAATGACTATTGTGCCAGTAGTTGAATGGGTCTCTTATCCCAAACAATTGAGGTCCAATTAGGACCTCATATTGGAGATAAGCCCTTGATTTTTTTTGGAACATTGTTCCCTATCAAAAATACCATAACTCCAGGTGGTAGTGGCCTGACACCTCCACATTTCCCTACCATTCCATGTGATCACTACATTCCATGTCATCATCCACATCAATTTTCCTAGAAGTTCGAAAAATTCAAATATGTACATGTATAGGTATGTGTGTGTTTGAAATTGTTTATTGACATCGTGGATTTTCTAGGCTCAGCCTTTACAACTCATGCATTATTCCATTCATTTTGACCCCTTGATTTGTAAATTAAATAATATTGAGCATGTTTCTTAACAAATTCCCAATAGTAGCCCCGGATGCAGGTGCTTGAGGCTATAATCAAGGAGATGGGACGGGTGATCATCGAAGGCCACCTGCCCGCCATGCGCAGAAGCACTGTATTCACATGGGGGAAGGGACATTCTCAGCGGCGCAGGATCTGGAATAAAGGCATGCAACAGAGGAGCATTAATGCTCCGTTCACCTCCGCACGCGAAGCTGGGCTCGGCTCCTCGGCTCCCATGAATGCCACAGTAATGGCGGGAGCGCCTCGAGGCAAAGGTGGGTGCATTATATATGGTTGCAGCATTGGATTCACAACGCTGATTCAGGCTCTGTTCAGGTTTTTTCTGCCGCTGCTGGTCGCTCCTAGCATTTTTCTTTCTACCTTCTTACAGGATCTTCGCCCGTCTGTTTGGTCTATTCCCCCACCTGAGTTTGGTCTTTCCTTGGCTGTTCTGGGCTCCAATTTTGCTTTGAGCTCAAATTCTGCTTTGGGCAAAGAGGCTCTGTTCGACCCTGCAGTCATGCCCCAGCCTCGACAGCGAATGCTCAACCGTCGAGGCACCTCCCGAGGTGGGTCCTTGCGCCCTTCAGTCGATGATGACACTTCCCATCACTGCCATTGCCATTGCCCTCACACTGAAGGAGCAAGCTTCCTTTGGTCCAACCAATTTCTAGATGGCAGCGCTCCTTGGTCCTCTTCCTCACCCTCCTTTGGCTCAGCAATATTCACTTTCAACAGTTCTCTGAACCATCCCCGGATCAGCGCCCATGTTTCGGTGCTTTTCATTGAGGAGGCCCAAGATGAGGGCGAATCCAGTGCTCAACGGGAGACGATGCCAATTGCTGGCTCCATGAGAGCCATGGAGACACCCTCTGCAGATCTCGTGAATGTAATGGAAAGGCCAATTACTGGTTCCACGAGCACTAGGGAGACGCTGATCAGCCAGAACGAGGACGTCAAGATGGAGCCTGTCCCGACTGCTATGGAGGAGGTCCAAGCTCAGGACTTGGCGGAATTTGGGTGGTGCAGGATTGTGGAGGAGGCTCCTGAAGACTAACTGCGGCTTCTTCTCAGGTTTTGCGGCCCGATAGTGAGGGCTTTTGGTCACTTCTGATGTTTTTGGCTATGTAATTGTGTCAAAGCTGTTGTGTAATTGTCTGTGTCAATGCTGTTGAGTAATTGTCTGTGTTCAGGTTCTGGGACTTTTTCTATGTGGTTGGGGAATTATTTTGGCTCCCCTGCGCGGGATTGGATTTTTGACTCCTCTGGCACCCCTGCGTGGGATAGCCTAATGGATTGGTTCGTCCTCTCATACTGCGAACTCTGCTATTCCATGCTGCCATTACCTCCAGGCAGCTGGTTCTTCTTGTCAAGTAATGTTGTAATTGTTCTCTGTTAATGTAAATAATATAATAGTTTTACCGAGAAAAAAAAAAAATTCCCAATAGTATCATGGAAGATCCACGAGTACTATGAGACTCTTGACGGTCTTAGGAAAATGCCTTTTTGTACTATCATGAATATTTTGACAATCCACCTTAACTCCACCCATTGAAAAATATGAGTAAATATTCTACTTCTTATTTTCCTAAAGTAAATTTGGAACATTTTAAATACAATTTATTTTTCTTGAAAACTTATAGAACTTTATCCACTTCTTCAATGTGGTCTTCCCATTATTTTCTCCAAATAATTGTATAATCAAAAACACAATGTGGATTTTGTAAGATGGGGTTAAAAAATAAATCATAAGGAGTTTAACAATATAATAATAATTTGTTGGTCCAAATGGCATGACTAGAAAGTGATAGAGCCTTCCATGTGTTCTGAAAGTTGTTTTGGGAATGCCATATTTTTTTAATCTAATTTAGTTATATCATAATTTAAGATATAGCCAATAGGCCACTCCATGAATCTCATGAAATAGCTCATTAATATTTGGAATAGGGAATTTATCCTCAGTGGTGATTTTATTTAGATATCTATATCTACAACACATTCTCCAATAATTATGTTTTTCCTATGAACATCACTATTAGAGCGAAAATTGAACTTCTATTGGGTTGAATAATACATGAAACCTTCAAGTATTATACCGTTTTCTCAATCTCCCCATTTTAGTCATGTGGATATTTGCAAGAGTACTCCCAAATATTAATTCAATTTTACGTTCATGGTCTCTATATGGAGGTATCCATTTAGGAATTTATTGGAAGCTCTGGTAGTGTTTTCCCAAGGTGCATTTCAATTCCTTTGGAATATTTTCATCTCCCTACTTTAATTCCATAGAATAAAGTCTAAGCACAAATTCCCTGTTATCACCTTTTAAGAGCTTTTCCATTCCATGGGAGCTAATGTCTTGAGAATGCATATGTTTTAACCTGCTATGTTCATATTGAATTTCTTCCAATTTAAATCTCATGAATAATTCCTTATAGCTTGTAGATATTGTACCTAAAGATATCAACAATTGAATCTACATAATAACATATATGACTTCAATGGGAATGGATATAAATGGGATTTATAAATTATATTCTCCAGTACTTAGTTTAATGTTGTGTCATTTTTCCACACAATCAATACTCTCCTTATTAGTAACCAAAATAGAAAATCGGTGACTATGTATACAAAACAATTGATGTGCTTCATCAATATTTTATCAATAAAGTTATCGGTGCTACCTAATTCAATGATTAGTGTGAAATTTTGATCGCACACATATAAGGGTTTGAGGCGCTGAAAAACTTACCAATGCATGCACAGATATTTCAAACATACTTGAATGAATTTTCTACACAATTTCGACATCTATGAGTACTATTTTAAGACGACAATATATTCCTCATCCCTTTGTCCATATGCCTTCATTTCTTCTTTATCATTACTTTCCAAGCTAAAAATTATTTCTTGACATTTATTCCCTTTTCACCATTGGTTGTTACAACCAAAACATAGTCATTTTGCTCTTCTTTCCTCCATTTCCTTGTATGATATTTGACTAGGTTGTTATAGAGTTGTCTTATGAACCTCAGAATTATCTTTACTTCATGCATATGTTCTAACTATATATTTTTGTGTAACCCTACTCTTGGCTTGAATATAACAAGAAAATTGAATAACTCTGTTGGGTCTCAGATAAGCACAATTTTCTACCATACAATACCACTATTCATAACCTATAATTTTGTACTTTTAACTCA
This sequence comes from Pinus tabuliformis, assembly GCA_031772625.1. Lineage (NCBI taxonomy): Eukaryota > Viridiplantae > Streptophyta > Pinopsida > Pinales > Pinaceae > Pinus > Pinus tabuliformis. Next base: position 1,109,000,302 of record CM062819.1, read on the forward strand.
TTCCATACCATAATCCCATAACTTGCCGTCAATACATATCTTACACATTGTGTTTGATTAGCAATAATTTTATTGACTTTTCAATGGTTAGAGATGCGTTTTACATGATTTTCTAATGATGTTGTTGCCAAGTTCATTTACTGCAGGGACCCATTTTCAAAATTCTTCATAAGCTAGTTAAGCTAGTTGCTAGAGGACTAAGCACCGAATGGCTACCAAAATTCTTGTAGTTAAAATCTCAATTTGTGATCAAATGAAGAAGAATATCAAGATTTTTGATATGTAGGTCTTTTTCAAAGTAACCTTATTTAGCTAACCTAGAAACGGTTTGTGAAAATTCATCATCACGAAGAAGTTATGGTCATGGGAGTATTGTAGTAAACTATGCCTAGTACACGATTAAGTACCAAAATTCTATATTTGAAGGTTTCAAATATTTTATACCATATTTATTTTATCGCCGGTCATGTGGAGGATGTGGGTTAAGGATTTCTTTTATTCCTTTTTCAAACCATGTGGAGCTGCAATCATAAAGCCTAGATCTCAACCAAGCTAAGCACGTGTCACAAGATTTCCAAAGACAAATATGTCGTAACCAAATGCCAAAAAAATCATTTGATATATACTTTTTTAATATCATTATCATATCGCTAATATCAGATCTTTGAGTTCAGGATCTCAAATGGTAAAAGAATAATATATATATATATATATATATATATATATATATATATATATATATATATATATATATATATATATATATATATATATATATATATTGCAATCACTCAGTACTAGAGAGCTAGTTACGTAAGGGAAGAGAAGCACACCTACATATACTAGATTTAGTGGTTGTTGTATATTATACTCTGTTTTTGGAAGAATAATAAAGAATAATGAAGTTGTTATAAGATTTGGTGTCCATTTTGTGAGTTTGAACTTAGACCTGCAGCACATGGACAGGAAGGGCCCCCTGAACCCATCGTGTTTGCAGGGTTAATATAGTTATGTAAGTGTGAATTTTATTATTTATTTCCTTTTATATTTTATATTTTATTTCTTGCATTTATAATTAACAAATGGTTTGAAGTAAGCAGGGCATCTGAAGATTCAATCTGATTGGGAATCCATCTTGCAGTCATAAGACTGAAGGACTCATGTGACTAAAACTTTAGATACTTTGTTGGTCACTCCATGATCTATTAATTTCTGCCTTTACTTGTTTTCATGTCTTTGTGTGGATGAATAGGGATTTATGAGAGAAGTCTACGAGAATCTATGAACAGTTTAAACCCTACAAGACTCATGGAACTAAACTTTTAGATCCCTCTTTGTCAATTTATTTCTACATTCACTTCTTCATTCTAGATTTTGTATTTTTTTTTTGATTTATGGTGCGACCCCGGGGATAGTTTTGTGAAGGAAGATTGAGAAAAGTAGTTTATTTGAATTTTATTTTAGAATCAATTATAACAGTTGATTGAATTTATTATTTGTAGAAGTTTGAGTTAAGTTGTGTAATGGTGAATTCAGTTATACATGATTTTGTTATTTAAGCCTAGTTTATCAGTAGAATGCTTTTGAACTAGAAACAAAGGATCTATACCTAAATCTTTACTATGTAGTAGACTGATTTAGGAACAAAAATTATGTGCTCCATTCAGTACCACATTCTAGAACTTATAAGATGTCATTTTAGGCTAGATGGTCTGATCTCGTGTTACCTACGTTTTTCCTCAAAGCTTACGAGCCTTGGTTGTTATTAAAGGTTGGTGAATTCGTAGCTATATATTTCAGAAAATTTTTGGTGTCGTTACTCGGGAGGTGCGAAAGGGATTCGATCATAGTTTATTTCACACATTTTTTTTTCTTTTTTGCATGTTCTTAGTTTTAGGGAAACTAGAGGGTAGAGAAAGACGGTAAGAAGTGAGTTAAGAGCCACACATATGCTTTCGTTTGGGGTCACTCCAATGTTTGGTTGTCTCTAATTGATTTTCTAGTTTCTTTTTCATATGCATAGAATTAAATGTAGGATCCAAAGCCTCATTTTTTTTTCTTTTCCTTTTCAAGTGTGTTTTCCTTTAGATTGATTCATGAAAAGAAGAGAATCCTAACTCATGTGAACAGATAACTTGGGGACACCATGATCCTAGTAGCATGGTGGTGCTTTTATTACATAATTGCTTTTCTTGCATTTGTTTTAAGTGTGTTTTATTCATATTTATTTAAGATTTTTAATAAGAACTGCATACACTAATCCATGTGCATGATAGGGATCATCAACTAGTAGGAGAAATCAAAGAAAGATTAAGAGCTTGAGGAATGTTCCTCGAAGTACTTTCCTAAATCCTAACAATAGTTGGGAGAACTACCTCTTAGGAAGAGTTCATCCAGACCACATTGAGGAAATCATCTATCTCTCCATAACCATAAAAGGATTTGGACCTCTCCCTTTATTCCTCTTCCCTATCTACCAAGGATATCGAGAAATTGTGTAGCAAATATGATGGGGGGCATCCTACTAAACTTGAGATCGAGGAACTTTCACCATGCCCATTAGCTAGCCTTGTATGCATTTCAGAGAGAAATTATTCAAGTTTTCCTGGCATGACTGAGGAGTGCTTTCAAAGTGGTCAAAATCAAGAAATGGGCCAATACCACTAGGATTACATCGAGAATTGGTTCTAGATCACAATCCAGTCAAATTGTCACTCTCATATTTAAATACTCTTTGTAGCGCATCTTTCAAAACTGCTGGATTTTCATGCTCATGTACATCTTAAAGTTTATATGTGAAATCTAGGCATGAATATATCTTTGTACTTGATCGACACATTGATTCATTGGAAGTAACCTTTCACTTGAAGAAGGATATATTTTCTCCAGTAGAGTAGGAAATTTAGTGTTGTAATAAAAAAATAAATGGAATTAGTAAAGAGAAAAATAAGTCCTTTTGTGAAAACCAGTTTGTCTGGTGCAACTAGAAAGGGACTTTGCTTGAAAACCAGGTAGTTGGGAGGAAAATTTCCCAATAAAGTTTGTAAATTTGCATGAGTTCTTCAAATAATGTATCTTTCAAGTCATTATGTTTATACTTGAGTTGGTTGATGTGGGATCCCTTAAGGCCCACCTGACAACAAGCCATGTCCCATTGACATCAACACATTATTTAGGATCAAGGTTAGAGTTAGATAAGGTACCTCAGAGCCTACATGCCTTAATGGCATGTATCCTTGTCATCTACTAAGGAAACACATAAATGTTTCATGGTGGATGAATTATACAGTCCATTTGATTTCGAAAAATCCATTCATGGCTGGTAGAATGTACTTAGTGCCTTGATTCCCATTGACATCAAAAGTGGGATATCTCGCATTGGTTAATAACCTCCTCAATTGTTGGTAATCCAATGATTATTGACTATGTTGGACATCAAAACCATTTATTCAGATATGTAGGATTTCACATGGGTTTGTAGCAGTTGAAGAATATATGGTTTTGTTATCTCAACATAGGTGTGAAACAGTTTGGATCTTTATATCAACATTTCCATTTTCATTTCCAACAATATATTTACTTCATTAAAGGCTGCCATATAGCAGTCTGGCCATTCATTTGAAGTAGCAGTCACCTCTCCTTAGGTGTTTGGGACATAAAACTCCTCAAGCATGGAAGAGAATGGGATCTTCAATTCATCCTTCAGCCTTCTTCAGCATATCATATCAATAGTTACATCAACTCCAACCATACCATCCTCCACTTCATCCTGCAACACCAAGCAAATCAATAACAAAGGTAAAACTTGAGGTAAATTTGTGTTAACATTGTTGAATTGATTAGAATATTTAAGAAACTTAATGATTAGTGACTTTCCATTCCATGGTTTTTTCTTTCATAAAACATTATCCTTTTGTTTTCATTCCATTCATTAGTCATAATAAAAAGACTTATACTCTGATTACAAGACCATGTAAAAGAAAATCCTTATTGCATATTAATAAAGGCAGACTCTATAGTGTCTTGTCCTCCCATGATAACAAGCATTTTATTCATAGATGAAGTCATTACTACCATAAAATGATAAAGAAAACCACCTATAAGAGTTGGCCTTGCATTGGCAGAGTATGCAAGCACATAGTCACATACTTACCATCTCCATCACCACCTCATTTAATCCATAATCTCTTCATCATCCATCCCTTTGTTGTCCTCAATTTGTGTTGTTCTATAAATTAGTATGATATGTTAAATGTGAAGAGTTCTTCTCCACAAGAACCAACACCTCCAAATATTCAAGCAGTAGTGCTCCATAACAACCAACACCTCCAAATATTCAAGAAATATTGTTCCACAAGAACCAACATCTACAAAACAATGTCAAGAATCTGTCAATGATCAAGGGATTTGTTTGCATGAGGACATTCAAATCCATAGGCATCGGGGGTATGTTGGGACTCAAATATGCTCAGTTTTCCACCATATAATACCACTATTCATAACCTATATTCCTGTACTTTTAACTCATTTCTTACCATAGTCCCAAAACTTACCGCAAATACACATCTTACACTTTGTGGTTGATTATGATTAGTTTGATTGACTTTTCAATGATTCAGGATGACTTTTACATGATTTTTAGTTGATGGTGTTATCAAGTTCATTTACGGAAGGGATCCATTATTGAAATTCTTCATAATCCAATTAAGCTAGTTTCTACAGAACTAAGTACCGAATGCCTACCAAAATTCATATGTGGGTATTTTTCAAAGTACCCTCATTTAGGTAACCCAAAAACTGTTTTTTAAAATTCATCATCATGAAGAAGTTATGGTCGAGGGAGCATTACAATAAACTACACCTAGTACATATTTAAGTAACAGAATTATGGGTTTCACAGTTTCTGGATTTGAAGCATTAGATGCCTTGGTCCTGTTGGGAACTACTGTTATCAATGTTTTCCATGTGTTGCATGGATAAAGGGAGTTCTCTTAACCTTGACCTTACTATATATGGTAATTATGTTGTGAATATGATTATGATGATGTCTACATATGTATATATGTATGTATGCATGCCATTGTTTGACAAGGTTGTCAAGGATCATGATTTTTTTATGTTGATGTTTATATGTATATGTATGTCACTGCCTAACATGGTCATGAGGGATAATTATTGCGGAGGAATTCTTTCTTATGCAGGTGGATGGCATGAATAGGTTCCTTGAATTATCAGGAATCAAGTGGGAAGAGAAGCCTTGAAATATATATGAGGTCAATATCATGTGGATATGAATTGATATTATATGCTTATACTATGTCTATGTTTACGTTATGGACAGGCTATGCTGAGAGATACATCAACTGAGTGAAAGAAGTATGATCTGCGACATGATGGAACATGCATGGATGGTGGAAAGACACTAGAAGAAAGTTTTCTTGGTAGGGTCATTGTGATCTATGGATGTGTAGTACCAATGCTTTGTATGTGTTATACATGTTGTATTTGTGGTGTTGTGCACATGTGGTACTATGTGCATTTTCTACATGCGGTGTTGTGTGCATGTGGCATATATAATGTTGTGTGAATGTTTCATACGTGGTACTGTGCATGTATGGTTTTGTGTGCATGTTGGATATGTTGTGATAGGTACATATGGTTCTATGTACATGTCGTATATGCATTCTTATTTACATATGGTGTTGTGTACATGTTGTATATCCAGTGTTGTGTACATGTCGCGCAGTGTACACTTTGTACCTATGGTGTTGTGTATATATAGTACTTAGTACTTGTTGTACATGCGGTGTTCTGCATAGGTGGTTTTATGTACATGTTGTACATGAGGTGTTTTGTGCATGAGGTGATGTGTTCATGTTGTACATGTGGTGTTGTGTGCATTTGGTGCCGTGTACATGTTGTGGAAGTGGTGATGTGTACATGTGGTGTTGTGTATATGTTGTGCAGGCAGTGTTGTGTACATGTGATGTTCTGTACTCATTGTGCAGGTGATGTTATGCACATGTGGTGTTCTGTACACATTGTGCACGTGGTGTCATGTACATTTGATGTTCTATACACATTGTGTAGGTGGTGTTGTGTATAGGTGGTACTGTGTACATGTTTTATATGTGGTATTGTTTTACATGTGATAGTGTGTGCATGTCATATATGTTGTATAGGGTACATGTGGTAGTGTGTGCATGTCGTACATGTTGTGTTGTGCACATGTGATATTCTATATGTGCATTGTGTAGCCATGGTATCGTGACATGGGTATCCGTTGTGTTGTACTATGTGTATGTGTATGTATTGTATATGTTGTACACCGAGTGTAGGTGTGTGTATGGTGTTGTGTTGTATGTCGGGTTTAGGTGTATGTGTTGTATGCTATGTGTAGGTGCATGTATTGTTTGGCGTTGTATCTTGTGTGTGGATGTATGTGTTTTGATCTACATTGTGTTTATGTGTACGTGATAGAAGCAAAGGAAATGGGTGCTTGTCGGGTGTGGCGAGCGATCTAGTTTGTGTATGGACAATGAACAAAGGTAGAAGAAAAGAATTGATTGAAGGATAAGTATTAGTACTTTATTTTTGTTTTAATGATGCATGTGCTCTATGACTTTGATTTATGATGGTTGCATGTGATCTATGATGGTTGCATTTTTATTTAATCATATATGATATGTTTATACATAACGATTTGATAAAAGAGCTACTTTGAGTTGTTGTGGTAGGAAGTAAAAAAAATTAAAGTGTACCTTATTGATGAGATACCAATTAGGTATGATTTGAATTTATTTGAATTTATCTTAAATCTAATAGAAGTTATATGCCTGGTATAGGAGAGCATGGAAATTCCCGGTTTCGGTGGTTGGATTAACTGCTAGGGAATTAGAAGCAATAGTGAAAGGAATTGGAATGGGAAGAAATATTCATGTAAAGCACTTCAGGAGCACGACCATTGTGGGACACTGGTACCTAATAGTGTCCATTAATTTCCATGAGCATGTTATTAATGGTATGCTAGTTTTTAGGCAAGGATATGCCTTGGCTTTTGGACCTTCTGATGCGAGGAAAACTTGCCAATGGATGGATCGCTTGGGAAAGGGGATGTTAGTGAACTTGGAAGGTGAGTGACTACATGAAAGGAGGTTACTAGATTGCCCGAGGGACTATGTAGTGGAGAAAGGAAGGCTAGGGGATGGAACTGGTTTTGGTCATTAGCTTCGATAGATGGAATCAGATGCACATTGGGAGTGTGACCCTGTGCAATGAGTTGGTAACTATTCACTGAGGGAACATGTAGTGGAAGGATCAAAGTGTTCGATATTGGATGCGAACTTTGACTTTGGCAGTCGTTTCTGGACTTCCGGGAAGGACGTGAATCCTAGTATTACTTTTGGGATGGAGGTGTGAGCCTCTGGATTCCCTTGTTACTAATGCAGGCTTTGAATCCTTCATTATTTTTTTATTGAGGCAAAGGAGTTTTGGTATATGTTCATAAGTATATGTGGTTTTTATTGTAAATACTATAATGAGTTGTGTTATAAATCTCTAGTACATGGTATAATTATCATGTTTTCAGTAGGTTGATCATTGTAAATACTACATCAAGCTAATTTATAAAGCTCCATGGTGACTATGTTTTGGTTTTCAGTGGTTTTGTTGGTTCTAGGTGTAATAAAGTTAATACATGAAAAATAAGACCAAGGTCATGGGAAACGTATTCTAAGTTGAATGTTGGGAAAAAAATCATAATGGGTGTTCAATTGGTTTATTATGGCTAAGTGGAGATTGGAAAAGGAAATGGAAAAGGATTTGAAAATGCAAGAGGCATTAATTGGAATTTTATTGATGAAAATAAAGGAAATTACAAGAAAAGGAAGGTGAAAGGTCACAGGTTGCATGTGAGGAGGAAAATGAAGGAAACATAATAGAAATTGAAGAAAATAGAGGCCTCATGATAAAAATGCTTCTAAGGATCAGTTCATGGTCTTTTGACTCTTTTGGGGTGGAGCTCTCTCTCCATTCTCTCTGTCTCTAACTTAGAGAATTTCTTGGAGAACTCTAGCATTGGAGAAAGGAAAGGAAAGCAATGAAAAGAAAGTAAAGGAAAGAAAATATCAAGAAAGGAAGAGTTGGATCAAGCTACTACAACAGGATTACTTTCAGGTATCAAGTAGCATGTATGATTTCCTTGCTAGTTTTGAAATGCATGGTACATGCATGTGTGTATTTGGTTCTCTTGTTGTCATTGGCATGGTATTTTTCGGGTGTGACATTGGTTTTCAACCTTGCTTTTCTATTTATGAATAGCCATGGTCTGATGGTGTTCTTTCATTTGGTTGAGATGGATGTCTAGATGGTCCCAAAACTAAGTGAGGTGGTCTCAGGAAAAGTCATAAGGCCTAGGAATCCCTAGATAGGTAAATGTGGGATTGCAGTAAAGGCTCATGGTGTATACCCTCGTTCGACCTAGGAATCCTCGAATGGTAAATGGTCGGATATACGGTAAATCCTAGAGGGTGGAGATGGAAAATTCCCTCATGGTTTAGATGGAGAGATACATAGGCGTCCATGCCTATATATGCCTAGTGATCTGTAGACCAGTATATGATGGGGTTGCAGTAAAGCCTGATAGTGTATGTTTCTTGTCTGGGCTTAGGAATCCTTGATTGGTATAAAGCTTGGGTCCCACATTCATGATTAGAATATGGTAAAAGGATGATAGGTTGAAAGAAAGATTTGGTTCAACCCAATCTATGGTTGGGTGGTACACGGAAATCCATGACTTGCTTGCCCTTTATATGTTAATAAGAGCTTGTTTCGTCTTGTGTACTATGTGTAAATGTGCTTGTTATTATGTGGGTTTAATGGATGTTCTATCATTGCTATTTCCCTGGTTATATGTTGTTTAGAAGCATGGTTTATGACAGACTTGAGTTATGGATCTCATCATGTTTTGATTACTAAATGAAATGTTAATGAATGAATGACCTAATAAATGATAATGCAACTATTTTTAGAGGTAATGATGCCTTATTGATTAATATCATATAAGTATGAGGCCCCTATGATCAGATGTGTATTTATGACATGTACGTTACATGTTCATGATTTATTTGAAGAAATTTCTGTTATGGCTAATATGATTCAGGTAAGGTCCTTATTCAAGTTTTTCATTAGAGACATTGTACTCTTGTTATTTATCATTTCTGATAATTTCATCAAGTTATGGGAAGAGGCTTGAGTCCTAGCCCTCAAAAGTGGCTCATATTTCAGGGTCGTTGGCACAAAACTACCCAAAAAAGACTATAGTCGCATGGAGGGATTTTCATGGGAGTTACTGGGGCTCTATTTCAGTAAAAATGAAAGTTCACTAAGGGTATGGGAACATAGAGTGGTTGGTTAGCCCCTTGGGGTCTTGTCGCCCCTAAGGGAGGTTAGTTTGGTTTTTGGTGTGTTGATTACACTTCCTTAAATGTACATGGGGAGTTGAATCATATCATAGTAACTCATCGTCACATGTTTACTCCGATGTACCGGTTAGCTTGGGTAAATGTGGGAGGAGGTTGTTACAAAGTCATTTCATTTATTGATGCACAAGAATCCACTAAGAAATTATGAATGTTGTAGCTAAAAATCTCAAAAGTTCGCAAAAATGGGGATACTTGTGATTGTTAATTAACTCCCACATTTCCCACATATACAATAGCTCCATTACTTGTTATGGTTTGAGGTTGAGTAGCATGTAATGTCTCAGAATTACAACCAACTTGTTGAATTTTTTGGCGAGAATCCTTGTATAATGAAATCCCTTTTCTTAGGTATCTAAGCTAAGTCAAAGAGTGTTATATTTTCTGTTATTTATTCATATCTTCAACTATATTGTATTCCATATTACCCCACACACTCTTGTCTTTAGTTGAATGAGTTGAAGATGTTGATTGAGAGAGCTTATTGTATGCCTTTAGTGTCTTAGAGTTTCCATTGGTATTTCCCAAGGTAAATTATAAGTTTGACCACTTACAAGCTAAGAGGTTTGATTCTGATTAGTAGTATTGAAAGGGAGTAATGTTCTAAAAAAGGTCATTTTCATCTTCTCAATACTAGGCCCATCTAGATGTCCTTTTCACATCAAATTATAAGACTTAGGAGGGTTGGTAGGTTGATATTCTCCAACTAAAACTTCCCTGAAAATGAGTGAGTCTCACTGCCTCTAACCACTTCCAACATCAACATCGACAACTCAATATTGGTAGCATCTTCTACATGGGTAGCCTCTTGACCTTCATTTCATTGCTTAAGCTAATCCTTGGCAGCCTGTCCATCAAGCAAGTTATTAATTATTAGGGTCATTGAATTTACCCATTATAGACAAGTCATTTAAAAATGGTGATTTTGATGTAAGATCAAAAGTTTACTATTCCCATCTCCTCCACATTCAAATTAACATTTGAACTTTTAGTGGACTTGGATGGGGTGTTTTTATTAGACTTGAAGAATGACTTGAAGAAATCTCATTTGTACCCCCATTCAAATCATATACTTCATTTGTTAACTTCTTAAGTGATTTAATTACACTCTCAAGATCAATAGATTCTTTTTGAGAGGGCTTACTCATTAATGATTAGTGATTTTCAGCACTAGGCTTACAATATTCTTGTGTGTTGTGTACTTTAATGGACGCCATATTTTTCTCAACGCTAAGTCTTTAGTCAATTTCTCTGCAAATGTAGTTTTCTAAGCCCTTTTAACAAGCATTCCATTATTAAATGGTAGGGCTATGGTATAACAATAAGTCATTATTGAATGAAGGGGTGGTACATTAGTAGGAAAATTATTCAAAATAATAGTAAAATGTTGATTGAAATCTTTTACCTTTTCCTTATTTCCTATCTTCAAAGCACTTAGCTCTTTTAAAAACATTACTAGTGTTTTCTGCTCAATGAACTTCTCCATGAAATCCTTCTTAAAATCTTCCCATTTGGTAATTTATCTTGCTAAAAGACTATGGTACCACGCTATAATTTTTTTTTCAAATCTATAAGGGAATATCCTACAAGCCACACCCTTGTACTAAACATCCAACAATATCAAGGAAAAGTAGAAGTTGTTAATATCATCTTCCATAATGGTGGGCTTACTCATATCAAACTTTGTAAGAAAATTCTCTAGATGGTGAGGCAAGGGGTGTAGAGAAGCAATAATATTTAGCAACCATTTGGTCATCCATGAAAGGTGTTGGTTGCAAGCCACATCATTGTTCAAATTTTCTTTGTCTCTATTAAAGTCTGAACCTTCGTTCTCAATATTAATTTTTTCACCATTTACCAATGCTTCCAAGCTTTCACTATTTACAAATGCTTACAAGTTTTCAGCTTCCATATTTTCTAGAGTTGATGGTCCTTCATTTCCTTCATTGGAATGTCTTTGTGACAAATTTTACTATGCCATCTAAAGAAGCATTAACTAAATCTTGCACAATACCAACTAACACTCCTCAAAGGGTTTTCTGATCTCTACTTGTACATTTATAGGGAAATATTGGTGTAGCTTGAGTGATTCTAAGCTTCCTAGCATATTCATGGGTAAAAGGTTTGAGAGATATTAGCTTGTCTTGAGTTGATATAACTGGTCAAGACTATGTGGAGGGGGTTATTGAATTTCAAGGTGTTCCCACACTAGAAGGTTTGGGGGAGAGGAGCGTGGTTGATTACTACCATGCTCAAATACCATGGGATGACAATGTGGGAATATTATATCTATGCAATGGCACTCCTCCTTCTAGCACCAAAATTGTTGACAGGTCAAATTGTTCCACCAACTAAAATGGGATCTCCCTAGTACAAATTCCTAATTAGACATTACATTGCTTTGAATATGTGTCCCATCTAGTATGTGGGCCCAACTGCCACCATGTTGCTTTGAATTTTATTTTGGTTGAGATGACCAATGTGTGAGAAAACCAATATAACTTCTAATAAAACACAAGTTAGAATAGCTTTATGAAATACTATGCAAGTAAGATACAAAATACAAAAAAAAATCTAAAAACATGACATGAATATAAAAAGGAAGAATATATGCCTACTTCAATTACCATGCATAGATGAAGGAAGAATTTGTTTATCACTTATGAATTAGTTATGAATCAACAACGACAATGAAAGCATGATCAACATACAACTTCAAGTAAGATATGTGTTTAAATCAACAAAAGAGTTCGTTAACTTAACATATGGAAAGAACAATCACATACCATCGAATCATCATGAGATAAGTCACACAATATTCAACAATACATGGATGAAATTGTTGCCTTAACTTAATGAGCTTCTCAATATTATGTTGAAATGTCCAATGCACCATTACATGAAGCATCCATGAAATCCAATAGTGGAAGTACTAAGCTATAACTTGATTTCTCAAAAGGATGTACAAGCTTTCCTAAACAAGGTGCTCAAATGGAGTCCAAAACTAAAAGTCCTTTCTAACTAGCCATGAGGGTATATTTATACAAAATGAGGTGACTCTTCACCTCCCATGACCTTTCAACTTTCTTTATGACTTTTCATTTTCTCCCTATTTTATTTCTACTTTATTTATAATTACAATATACTTTATTTAAAAATTACCATAAACGATCAAAATCATTATTTACAAACTTCCTTTATGGGACCAACTTCATGATGGTCATATTAGGAGCTCCCACTTGTAATTATCTTGTGAGATACGTATGGAAGGCCTTGTAATAAGAGGAAATTAATTTGAACTTCTTTGACAACACTTTCTCATACCTCATCTTGCAATCAAGGGCATATGGAAGCAACATCTTTATCTCTATTTGTATCCATCTCCAAAGCATTAAGAGCTTGGTGTGCAATTTCGCTAGCTCCACAACATACTTTTAAAGTTTGTCTTTTTTGGGCTCTAAGTCCTCTCATGTAGTCACCTACTTTATTGCATCCAACATCTCATGTATTTCTCTCTTGAATTTCTTCTTTGGGCCACATTTCTCTTGTAGCATCCATGGAAGGAATTTCCCACACTTTAACAAGGGACACTAACCAAGTATGGAGCTTCTAATATAAATTAATCATTTTATTCATGTCACTAGTCAACTTTTCATGGGATTGAACTAACATTATCTAAATTATCACTTTATCTCTTTTCCAATCCATTCTATCTTTCCTTGCTATTCCCACTCGTGTGTCTACATATTTAGTGTTATGTGAATATATCTGATGTTCAGTTCTAAAGGCCTTTGTCACCAATGCTCCTCTTTCTTCCAGCTCTTTCTGCAACATCAATAGCATTGATGTTACATTGTGGAGGAAGATAATTTCATCACAGACTTAAAATTAAGGCCTGAAAATATTATTTATAACAATTTGCAATTGATATAGCCTATTTCTTCACTTCCAATATTTAATTTTGTATTTGCGAGACGGCTAAAATTTTCTTCAATTAACAACTTCTTTTTGTTAGACACTCCATGACCTTTTTGGGGGTTGTAGAAAATTCCTTTATGGCAGAGGTTGTTGCTAAAGGATTTTGTTCTTGTACTCATCAAAATTGAATCTTGAGAGATATAATATTTTTTTCGCTTCTTCAAATGTGACTCTCATTTCATTAATTGGAAAGTGTCCTCTAGTGATAGGTGTGGGAGGCTGGAAATCCATAATGAGAAGAAGTGCTTCTATTTGCAAGCCATTCAACATGGCCTCTTCTGCTGCTTTCTCTAGTTATTTTTCAATTAATTCCTCTTCAATTTTTTTGGCCAACTCTTCATTTGTCTTCTTTTCTTTCCATCTCCTCCTCATACTTATTTTTCTCTTCTTCCTCTCTTTTATTTATGGATTTTTCCTCTTTCATATTCTTTGTTGCTTCTTTCTTTTATTTTTTCTGACTTCTTCCCTTTGTCTTTATTCTTCTTCCCTTTTCTTCATCTCCTCTTCCTCTTACATTTTTCTCACCTCTTCTCCAACTTTCTTCTTTCTATCTTCGTCCTCGACTTCCTTTTCCTTGGACTCCTCCTCAACCTGTTCCTTAACTTCCTCTTTGACTCTTTGTTTCTTCAAAATTCCTCTCTTAGGCTCCTACTCTTGTTTTCTCTTTGGTGCATATATCTTCTCATCTGAATTCATGCTCTCATGTGACTCTTCAGTTGAGTGCTCAGGGTTATCTCTTGGCTTGAAGGGTCCTATATCTTGGGTTGCTTCAACTTATTTTGTGGTGTTAAAGGAATTATTTACCTTTTCTTTATCTTCCTAATTAACTGGAGTATATTCCTAAATATATTTATTCTCTAGAAATGTTGAGTATAAATACCATATGAGTCATATCTATTGTACCTCAACTCTCCTAACTTGAGGCATTCTAGCTTCATTGCATCAACTTCAACTTCCTTAGTCTTTTATGCAGTATGCCCCTATACATAAATGGAAAGTGGGCCTATGATATTTCTTGTACCTTTATCAATGATTGAGTGAGCCATGTTGCGCGTAGATAAGCCAATTATTGTAACAACACCCTGTCTGTGATGAATACTGGCAATAGATGGGGCCTCCTATATGCACTAGATACCATTATAAATGTACTACCTCCAGTGGTCATTATAGGAAATTTCAGCCAAAGGGTGCCCATGAAATTTTCACATAATTTCCATACTATAATATGTAAGCCAATCCAAAGCCTTTAAATTTAAAAAGAGGTACATGTAAATATTTTGGAGGGAAAAGAAGAAAAACTACTATTTTTTTAATTGTATTTTTGGCATATATCCTTATAGGTTGACTCAAATTTCAAGTGTAAACACTCGTTAGATGCAAAATTAAATTCCACATCCACTGATTGCCCATTATTCATACTTTTGAGAAGACTCACATTGATAAAAAGTGAAGATACATTAAAAAATTGTGTTGAACACACGTTTTTTAATGTATATTCAATTTGTATCAATGTTGGTCTTCCCAAAAGTATACATAATGGGTACTAATTGGATGTGAAATTTAATTATGCTTCCAACAAGTGTCTACACTTGTAATTTGAGTAACCCTACAAGGAGATAAGAAAGGATGTTAATTTGAAAGATCTTCTCATATACCTCTATGATAAATTTCTTTGTGATTTGAGCATACACTCCCTATATCATATTTCCCAAAACTTCTTACATTAAATGTGTACATGTATGATATCATCGGAAAATTTTCATCTCCATCCTAATGCTTCAAATTGCACTTTAGCATGGATTCTTTCTAAAATGTTGGAAGACGTATAAAATTCAGTAGTTCCCCTTTTGTTGGGTGCTTAGCTCTCCTGACATTTGACTTGAGTGAGGATGTTAGGAGATCAACCCAATTGAAATGGAATGTGTATGTATCATGGGAATCCAACTCTCATAAAAGATATATATGTCCTCTATCCCATATAGATTGAAACCCATACGCACCAGAAACTAGTATACCCTCTTGTGCATTTTAGCCTTATAGATTCCATCACTTTTCTACCTAAATTTGCTAGGTTCTTGCCACCATGTCTTTAGAATCTCTTTAGTAGGCGTATGGAATTTTCAATAACACTATGGTTTGATATTTTCATGAGGCTGAGACATCTTATAATATTTTTCAATGTCATGTGGTGTGTATGATGTCGATGATGTACCTTAGATGCTCTTGACTATCATGTTGTCATCATCAATACACAGTAAGTTCCATTCAATGATTTTTGCACATGGAAAATTAGGTAGATGGGAAGCTATTTTGTGCAACCATGACTTCTTAATATTAACGTATACATCATGGTCCTATTCATCTTCAGAAATCTCTTTTTCTATAGAATTCTTGGTATATTAATATCCATGTTAAAGGCATTGATTTGTCTACATAACAAGAAGTTTCATTATAGGTTGAAACTTTGAATCTTAGACATTGAACCACTCCTTTAACACTAATTTATGTTATCGCTTTCCTAGGCCTTCTTCTTGTCATTGATTCCATGTACCCCATGGATGATGACATGTTGAAGAACTTGAGATCGATGATTCCTAATATTTCAAAGATATTCATGACCATAACAATGTTAGGAAAAACACAAAATTATTCATTGTTATGGTAAGTGGCATTGAGATTTAGTTGTTGTTTGTGATGGTAAAAAGCAATAAAGGAAAATTTTGAATTCTATTACGCAATTGCAAATCGTAAGCCCAAGAGAAATTCTCTAAGCACAGCCGCAAGAAATATAAAAAAATTATGATAAAATCGGAACACAACAGTGAGTTTCATAATCGTAACTATTAGTGGCAAGATGCGATAATGGGGCTCAATGGTAGTCTAAGCGTGATAAGAAATGAGAAATAATAAGAAAAAAAATGACGAATGCCAACAAAATCAAAAACTTAAAAAGGGGGGAGCATTGACTTACCCGAATCCAAATGCCAAGTCATAGTCACAAGTTGTAGAGACATGATGCAGTCTAAGGAAGCCCTTAGCATTGTGTACATAGGAGCTCAAAGAAAAAGAAGTGATGAAAATGAAATGGGGGAGGTATCCCATATATATATGTTTATGGTTGCATTTGCAGAGATAGGTGCAATAGATGTGCTCTCACAGAAGAAAATATGAATTAAGATAAATCAGTGCAATAGGTTGTTGTAGTTGCAAAGTAGAATGATAGAGTGGCATAACGTGGTTTAAGTTGCGAGGATTTGGTTATTGTTACCTTCACCTTTTCAATGGCTTCTATATATTATTTTGCCATCATAGATTCTAGGAACTAATTTCTTTTTCTTTTCTAATCTCTTATCAGCTTCCCTTTTCCCTCATTCCATGAAGTCAAAAATTGTTTTATTTCTTATGCTAAATGTTGGGTGTGGAGCCTGATTATATTCTTTGTTCATAGGTATCATCGCATTGGACCACATTTCTTAATGTGGCGGAAATTCGCCCGTTTATGTGCGCCACGAGGGGGATCCAAGGGGGGTGACGACGATTATTTGTAGCCCCCCCTGGTTGAGGATCGGGGGCAGCAACCCCGAAGCTAAAAATAGATGTAAGATTGCCTTGTAAAATGTTGTAATTTCGTAGTCGATTTGGGTCATTCATCAGGCAAAAAATATGACAGTAGAAATTATGTTTAATTTAGGGTTTTTTTCCCTAGAAGGATGTAGATGTGTATTATGAGAGAGAAAGAGAGAGGATATTGCGTGAGAGTGAACAAGGAATTACAACGGATCTGCTATAGGTTGTATCTCTTCATTTTGATGGATAATATAAAAGTAAGGATTGGTTGTTTTTCTGTGGACATAGCCCAAATTGAGTGAACCAGGTATATCTGTGTCTCTCTTCTTTTATGCGTTCTCTGAATTTATATTTATGTAATATTTTATGTGTTCCATTTCTCTATAATATATAATTTTCTAACAACTAGTATCAGAGACTGAGGTCTATTTGGATGATAAACTTGCAAGAGAAAAGCATTCCTGGTTCGAGTGGGTGCAATGGTGGAAGATGGTAGGTTTACGGTCGAAAAATTTAATGGCCAAAACTACTAGTTGTCGAAGATGCAGATGGAAGATTATTTGTACCAGAAATATCTATACCTACCATTGAGCAGGAAAGACAAAGAAGATGACGAGTATGACAGACACATAATGGGATATTCTCGATAGAAAGGTACTTGG
This sequence comes from Pinus tabuliformis, assembly GCA_031772625.1. NCBI lineage: Eukaryota > Viridiplantae > Streptophyta > Pinopsida > Pinales > Pinaceae > Pinus > Pinus tabuliformis. The sequence goes on from CM062819.1 coordinate 1,109,017,988, forward strand.
AACAATAAGGATTTTCCTAGTGGCATCGGTAGCCTTTAATATTTCAAAGCAAACGACAACAGAGGGTTTAATGTTGACATTGGCCAAACTATATGAAAATCCCTCAGCCTCAAATAAGGTATTTATTATGAAGCATTTATTTAACATGAAGATGTCAGAATGTGGATCTGTTGCTAATCATTTAAATCAATTTAATATAGTTACCAATAAGTTAAGTTATGTAGGGTTAAATTTTGATGATGAAGTTAGGGCTCTATTATTTCTATGCTCATTGCCAAAAAGTTGGAATGGTTCAGTTATGGCCATTAGTAACTCTGTCTCTGGATCTAGTACTTTAAATTTTAATGATGTTGTCAATGCAATCCTTTGCGAGGAAATATGACAGAAAAGCTCTGGTGAGACATCAGGTAATTCTTTGACTGCAGAGACTAGGGGTAGAAAAATAGAAAGAGGAAAGAGCCAAGGATATCACAATAAGTCAAGGAAAGGAAAATCCAAGTCTAGATTGGGGATAGTGTGCTAGAAATGTGGGAACAGAGGACACCTGAAGAAACACTGCAAGTCTCGGAAGGGAAAATAAGGAGATGCACAGCAATACTACAATCATGAAGTGAATGTGACAGGTGATGTGTCGCAATATGCTTTGGTTCTTTCACTAGAAAATATTATCGATGCCTGGGTGGTAGATTCAGGGGTCTCATTCCATGCCACAGCTTATAAGAATTTTTTTCATGATTATGTTCAAGGAGATTTTGGACAGGTTTGTTTGGGTGATGATAGACACTCAAAAATCATTAGAATGGGTACAATTTTCATAAAACAAAAGAATGGAAATCAATGGCTATTGAAATAGGTAAGGCATTTTCCAGATCTGAGGAAAAATATAATTTCAACAAGGCAGTTTGGAGGTGAAGGTTGTGTAACTACTTTTACAAATAAAACCTGGAAGTTCACTAAAGGAGCCCTGGTAATAGAAAAAGGAGAAAAGGTTGGTACATTATATTTATGCAATGGTATTTCTAATTCTATTAATCTTGAACCTATATAGGATCACATATGACATTGTGGCATCATAGGCTCGGACACATGAGTGAGAAGGGGATGCAGATTCTTCAGTTAAGAAATTTGTTGCTAGGTTTGAAGCATGTTGATTTGGAATTCTACGAGAATTGTGTTTATGGAAAACAGAAGAGAGTCAGATTCCTCAAAGTTGGAAGAGAAATGAAGAGCGGAAAATTAGAGCTTGTGGATATAGATGTATGGGGACCTACTCAGGTATCATCTCTCGGGGGCTCTCATTATTATGTTACTTTTATTGATGATGCAACCATAAAAACCTGGATTTATTATATTTAGAATAAATCTGATGTATTTGTTACTTTTAAGAAATGGAAAGCTTTGGTTGAAAATGAGACAAGAAAAGGTTGAAGTGTCTTAGATTAGATTAATGGAGGAGAATATTGCAGAAAAGACTTTGATAGGTACTATTTAGAGAATGGAATTCATAGAGAAAAGGTTGTTATAGGAACACCACAAGAAAATGGTGTGTCAGAAAGGATGAATAGGACAATCATGGAGCGTGAAAGATGCATGAGATTGCATGTAGGATTGCCTTTACAATTTTGGGCAGATGTTGTAGATATTGTTGTTTATCTAATAAACAGAGGGTCTTCAAGTTCCTTGGATGGTGGTATTCCAGAGGAGGCATGGACATGGAAAAAGGTAAACTACTCATTTTTAAAGGCTTTTGGTTGTGAAGGCTTTCTCCACATTAATAAAGAAAATAGAACAAAGCTTGAGGAAAAATCAAAGAAATGTACCTTTATTAGATATGCTGTTAATGATTTTGGTTATTGCTTTTAAGATTATGAAAAACAAAAAATTATTAGGAGCATAGATGTCATATTCAATGAAAATATTTTGTATAAGGATCAGATGCAGGAAAAGAAACAGGAAAAGGAAAACAAAGAATACACAGTGCTTGATGAGATCACATAAAAAGTGAAGGTGCCTGAAAATCATAAGGATCAATAGCCAAAAAAACGACAACAAGAAGCACCTCAAACACCTAAAAGTGGTGTTAGAAGATCTACCAGGATAAGTAGACCCCCAGAACGATACTCTCCTTCATTATATTATGTATTGTTGACTGATTCTGATGAACCAAAATGTTATGAATAAGCGGTACAAGTAGAAACTAGGAAGAAGTGGGAGCAAGCCACGAAAGAAGAGATGGGATCCTTAGCACATAACTAGACTTGGGACTTAGTCATGTTTCATATAGGTAAAACAACATTGCAGAATAAATGGGTTTACAGGTTGAAGGACGAAAATGGAGGTAGAAAAAGGTATAAAGTTAGACTTGTGGTGAAGGGGTTTGCACAGAGAAAAGGTATAGAATTTGATGCAATGTTTTCTCCCATTGTTAAAATGACTTCAATCAGAACTATTTTAAGTCTAGTAGCAGTTGAATATTTGCATCTTGAGCAGTTAGATGTAAAGACAACCTTTCTCCATGGGGATTTGGAGGAAGAGTTATATATGCAACAACCACAAGGATATGAGGTAAAAGGGAAGGAGAAACTAGTGTGCAGGTTGAAGAAGATCTTGTATGGATCAAAATAGGCTCCAAGGCAGTGGTATCTAAAATTGACAGGTTTATGTCTGAACAAGGTCATACCAGATGTTACTCTGACCATTGTGTTTATCTCAAAAGGAAAAATTATGGAAGCTATATTATATTGTTATTTTATGTAGATGACATGCTTGTTGCAGGTTCTAACATGAAAGAAATAAATGTGCTCAAAAGAAAATTGGAAAACTCATTTGCAATGAAGGATTTGGGTCCTGCAAAAAAATCCTTGGTATGAGAATAACTAGCAACAGGAAGAATTTAAAATTAAAATTGTCTCAGAGTGAGTACATACAAAAGGTGTTGAAAATATTTAATATGCAGAATGCAAAACCAATTAACATACCTTTGGATAGCCATTTCAAACTAAGTAAGGAGGTGTGTCCCAAGACTCAGGAAGAAATGGCTTATATGTCTAAAGTTCCATATGCATCAGCAGTTAGAAGCTTAATGTATGCAATGGTCTGCATAAGGCCTGATATTTCACATGCAGTGGGAGTTGTGTAGAAAAATTGTGATAGGTTAACCTGATAATGCAATATATATCAAAGAAGAATACTATAACCTACTTCTACTATCAATTTGCAGAAGCTTAGATATTGAGCTGAACAATATAACTAGAAGAAGAAGAATCAATGGTACAATACACATGAAAATACTTTGGGGAAAGTCTCAGATGAAAACCCCACACTATTGTATTATCATACATGGTGGAAATACATAGGAATTATACAAAGCCTTAGCTCTCACAGCTAGCCAGCTCTCAGTAAAATCATCAAAGATGCTCACAGGCAATCTTGGCTTCTCTCCAGCCTCCCTCTCTGCCCTCTAAGCTCCTATTTCCTTGCGCTGTTCCTTGTGGATGATTAGCCTTCCAAAACTCTACAATCCTAAAGGATGAAGCCTTGACTGCATGCATGAGTTTTCTCCATGAGAAAACACATGGAACTGATAGTACATTGTCCTTGAACATTAATCTCAACTGGGTCTTTCTCAGAATAGACATGCATGAGTTTCTGATGAGGGAACCTTTAGTTAACTGGAGTAGCACTAGTTGAGTGCATTAATGAATCAACTGACTGTTAACTCACTATTATTTCCTCAAACAGTTTGGAACTAATTTAATCAGACTTAACTCAATAAACTGAGTTAACTAATTACAACTCGAATATAACTCAATCTTATCTCCTTAATTTAAGGGATAACTCTTGCATGACTTGAGAAAGACTTCTAACTTGAATTTCTCCAACGAATTAATTTAAAATAAATAAATTAATTATTTCCAAGTAGGTGTTAAGACTAAATTCGATTTTAATTCACAATTGAATTCAAGGACAAATTAAATTGAAATATTCTTGTCATGCGGAAAGAGTCGTTAGTGCGGACACAACCGACCTCCCTAGAAGCAAAATCTTTCTAGTGACAAACAAGACAAATAAAGCTACCTTTCTCTAAACATGCATTGCAAATACAAGTAATCAGGGGATCTTTAACATACCTTTAGTCCAACGCTTTGTAGTAGTCCAGCCTCGCCGATCCAGATGAGCTCCTCCTTCTCTTCGAAACCTGCATTCACTAACAAGCCAAAAGATTAAATAGCACCTGATAAACTCATAAAACAATACATATCTATCATATAGACCAAGGAGTATATGAAACAAACCATGAATAATAATCTGTTGAGAAAAATAAGTTCATTTGCATTAAAAGGTAACAAAAGGAACCATTACAACCTGAGCTTTGGTGTTGTGCAAGTCCCTCCTAGGGTCCAGCAAGAGTTTTCCTTTACTTTGATCAGCTCACCCACTCTCAAATAAGGCTAGGAAAGGATGGGAATCTCTCCTCTCAAGCTTTACAAGGGAGTCCTAATTCCAGCAGCATCTACCCTTAGGAATTTTCAGCTTTCAACCTCCCTCCCTTTGGCCCAATGCCTGTATTTATAGTGCTCTAGAGGAAGTTATTCAGGTCCACCATCAATGGGATAAGCCCCTCTTTGGATGGGATAGCTCCCCTCTTTATGGGATAAGTTCCTCTTTGGTAGGGATACATGAACCATCTGGAGGTGCTTCATACACGTCAAACAAGCTTCTAGAATGCTCTAGAAATGACCACAAGTAACTTGTTTGGAGTGAAACTTGCGCCTTTTGACCTTTACAGGAGTACGCAACCATTGCTTTACATACAGAGCGTACAAGTACGCAGGTATTGTGAACTTGGAGTGCGTACACGCAGGTAAGGCTAAGAGAAACTGCGTACCCAGAGATATATAGATTTTTAATGACTTTCTCTCTTTCTTGAAGTTTGACATGGAGAGCAGAGGTATGAGGCTTGCCAAGGAGGATAGTATGACAGTTGATGGAGCCATTCTAACTACAAATAGTCATGGTGACAACTTTTAGTGTAACAGATTGCCCTCTAAAGTGCGAAGCCTGTAGTAGATTAGGGTTTCATATTTTCTAGGAAGGGTGAAGTAATTTATCATTTCAAGGATTATCTTGTGGAGAGCCCAGTCAGAACCTGCAAGTATTCAACACAAAATACATATATATGAGCATATCATCGCTGAGGTAGGCATTCCCATACTCAGATTGAAAACTTTAACTAATTGACTATCTACTGCTCTGATACAGGAATGATTCTGTAGTACATCATAATCATAGACTTTTGTAGACACAGTATGGACGCAGCCATCTGTTTATGATTAGTCTACTGTACAATGAATACAAAACTCCTCGCAGCCTGGATGGTGGAAACTAGATCCAGGGTCTTCATTTCTACTTCCCGAACAGGTACGATTCTATCCATGTGAATAAATGAGTTGATGTCGAACATGGTAGAATCCACTTGATTACCAGTCAATGATGTAAATTGTTAACAAGTGTGAGAGAGACCACCGGTGATGTCAATGGTTCTCAAAGTGCCCAGTACAATCCATGAGATGTGAATGAATGAGTTGATGTCGAACATTTCACAGAATCCTTCGATCGAAAGTCAATGATGTAAACTGTCGTCAAAGGCGAGAAACCTGCCATTGATGCATGCAGACTTCAAGGTACTGACGATTCCTAGGTCATCTTTCTAGATAATGTGCTGATGTCAATAGAAAGCGACCCGTTGCAGGCAAGCCCACAACGCGAAATCATAGATCAAGTTGAAGAAATGTAGCTGTAAGGACTGACTCAGGGATGGTCAAAATGGATGACGAGTATTTTGCAGATGAATGTTTATTGCGGAGACCTCTTGAACACATGACGACACGACAGATGGCTTGGTGACAATTGACCCAAAATACCCGGCTTAAAGACTTTCAATGTGGTTTGATCAACTGTGAGGCAAAGGATTTCCCAACCCAGGTGAATGAAAGTGTCGTGTTCAAGAGTGGTAATAAGGCTTCTTTTGAGATAAAGGATAACAAATGGGCTCATTTTTCTCTCTTTTCCCCCACCATTTCTGGCAAGTACCTCTTTATTTTTTACAAGCTTGAGGAGGATAACATATGCTTGATTATAAGCTCATCCTTCGGATGAGTCCAACTTAGTTTTGATTCGAACCCTAAGAAGGAGTGGTCCGTTCCTGTTTGTAATCGAACAGGTCCTTTACTGTGAAATTTTAATGAGTCTAGTATAGGAGAAACTCGGCGTTTTTCATTTTTAGAGAGTCCGAAAAAACTTAAGAAGACTCCAGGTTGAACGTTTTCGTAAAGTTGTGTCTCCCAAGCCCGAAAAAGTATAAAATAATACTTGAGAGAACCGCTTAGTCTTGCGACCAAGGAGTACTTTCATGATTAGTGCCTCTGACCTGAAAACTAAAAAGCGATCAAGGACACGTCGTCTTATTTCCGTATCGAGTTTGAAATAACAAAAACCTGGCAATCTTTTCCTGTTTTTACGGTCAGAAAAGAGCTATAAGGGAACCGTCTTTTAATTCCGTTTTAACGAGTGTAAAAGAAACGCTCGGCAATCTTTTCATGTTTTAGGAGTCAGAAAAGGGCTTAAAAGATGACTCTGACATTTTGGTTTGTGAAAAATGATAATTTTCCCTGACAGTCCTTTTGTCCTGCACAAAAACGACACATTACTCATACCTGTTTAAGATAAGCAAAAATGCATTGAGAAATATCCTTCCATGGTGAAAAATAAACAAATTTAGCATTCATTTATCCAAAAAACCTATAAAAAGACCTTTTACCATGTCATTTTTACCATTTTACTGTTGAAGGAGAGAAAAGGGCTTTTGGCAAGAAACTTCCCGTGGACTTTGCGGAGAATCCGACCGTCGGAATCGAGTGTCGTCTCTTTCAGGTATTTCACAACATCCTCCTCTTTGTTTTCATCTGTTTAGAATTTCATTTTAAACCCTATTTTGATTTTTTGAGGGCTTTGGGGTTTTAGGATCTTCCTTTCGGGGTACGCAGGTGCCCCATGGGCGACCTACGTACCCCGACATTTTCGTTCATGGGAAAATGGCAGGAGTACACAGCCTACCTTCAGAACAGCTGCGTCCATACGCTCTATTTCTTGAACACGGGGTGCGTGCTCCACGCAAAGCAATTTCAAAACCCCAAATCTCAAAACCTAACCATTAATTTTTGATTTAATGAATTCTAATGAATGTTTTCTGGTGTGTAGATTGCCCACCATGCTTGATTGGCGCGAAAGAGAACACGAAGATGTCGATTTGGCCGCAATAGATCATCAAACCTCCATTGATGCTTTGAAGGCATGCGGTCTCTACAAATATTGGGCCATACCTGGCATGAGGGCCCAGGTGTGATTCTTAGAATGGCTGGTTGAAAGGTGGAACGTCCAGGATCAATGCTTCTACATCGAAGGGCACCAGCTCGAGATAGAGCCCTCAGACATATATTTTCTCACTGGTTTGCCTAATAGGGGCGAGCAACTGACTCTCTCCGGGACTAGGCTGGGTGGCCAATCCCTTGCTAGCCTCCGGCTAGAGTGGTGCAACAGTCAAAACTAGGAGAAAGGGATAGAAATCAAATATATATCCCTACCTGAAATTATGGTAATTGCCTTTATAGTTACCAGACTCTACGGTGCAGCCACTTTGCATATTGCCACCGGGTCCCAAATGCGGATGGCGATAGATTGCTACCGAGGCACCATTTTCAATTGGTGTGACGCTGCGTTGGCCAATATGAAGGGCCAACTGACTAGGGCAAAGAACGGCAATTAAATACCTTTGGGTATGGGCCTCTAGTTGTGAGCTTTGCCCTAGAGAGGGTTCCTATGCTGATCCCACAGCATCTCACTGTTCCAGCTGGGCCTCCTCGGGAGCCAAAGTTGATGCGATGGGTTACGGTGATGGCCCGACATCCTGATGAGGGAGCGGGAGTTGTTAGATTTCCTGCGGGTTACTTTCACTGGTCAGAGGACCAGGTCTTTGTGATTCAGGACTTTCCTTATGCCGGAGTAGATTTTCGCGGTGATCTGGACATGGTTCTTCCACAGGGAGAACAATGGGACGACAGAGGTATTCCATTTTCACAAGATTTTAAATTATTTACTTTTTATTTGTTTTTATATCGTCTCAAAACTGACAGTAAAAAATTTCAAAATGCAGATGTAGGTCCACAGCGTCCGGCCAATCTCCGGCCATTCGAAAGAAGAGTACCAGTTGCACCAGCACCAGCCCCACAGGATGCGGCCACAGAGACCTTAGCCGAGCTGGAACAGGACCTAGAGCGTCTCACGGTGGACATACTAGAGACGACTATAGACGATATTCCTATCCGACTTCAGCGCTATGTGGTCGCAGTGCCAGGACCTTTCAGGAGGTTCCTGTGTAGGGTAGCGCGGGCAGTGGTCTCGTATAGAGAGCACCACCAGTGATTGGCTAGTCACTTTTTGTAGACACATATGAAATTTTTTGTTTTTTGTACTTATCATTTTTGCCGATCATAAGGTATTTTTCAACCTATGATCGAAGACGATGTATATTTTTGACACACTCCTATCTATATATATATCATTATTACCGGCTTATCTTGTTTTTTTTTTTTTCTCAGTAAGACTACTCTAGGAAATTATATTATATACAGAGAGAAATTACATGCAGTGAAACAAGTTTTCCAAGGCCAGCGATGGCACTGTGGTATAGCAGCTGACATTTGCTTGCATTGTGCTTTGGATGCCCCAAAACCTCATCAAAAGTCATTGTTTAGCTTTGACATTGCCCACGCAGGGGCTGAGACTCAAAAACACTACCCACGCAGGGGCGACCTTGGATATTAGCAGACTTCCATAATAAACTAAGTGACATAATTGAAAACAGAGCAGGACCTACATAAAGATTACCAGACCCATTCATAATAAGCGACCAAGACAGAGGACCACAAAACAGGACCAAGCGACCGAGACAGAAGACCACAAAACAGGACCTGAAAGGAGGATGGATGGTGGCGCTATTCTTCTGGTTCCAATTCTTCCGGCTCCATCTCCACGACCGGGTACCCAAAGCCCTCCTGGGGGTCTGCCTGGACCTCTTCCGCTCCCGCTCTGGACGTCGACGCCTCCTGCGTCTGAATTTGGATGGGCGCCTTTCCTTTTGCATCGATTGCTTGTTCCTCGACCTTGTCCAACTGATTCGCAGAGGGTAATTCTCTGCTGCTTGCTCCATCATGGTCCTCCTCTGCGTCTCTGGCAAAGAGGATTGAAATATGGGCATTAAGATTTCCCAACTTAAATACGGCTGTGCCAAATGCTGGAAGCGCAGGCGGCCCTGGCGGTCCCTCATTCGGGACGGAGGTGTCCATGAACTGAGATACTTGCAGGTGGGGAATTCCGACTCTGCGAAAACAGTAGCAACAACAACAATGGTGATGCGCTTCTGCCGCTGCGGGAGGGCGAGAAGGTGCCCCACGACCAGGCCCTCTTCGACATGGTTGTCTTTCTCTTGTTCTGGCCATATGGACAGAGGAACTGACCAGAATTTCCGCTTCACTGATCCAATTCCCAATCTCCAGAGTCTCCAGAGGGCAGAGAATGTTCCAGCACTCCTGCACCTCGAACCGGTCTTGCCAAGAATGTCGCAGCAACAGCCTTGCTCCAGCCTTAATATCCATGGCTCTCTCTTGGAACCTGAGCGCCATGAATGCGCTCTTCTCTCACCGGCTGCCAACATTAATTCAATTACGAACTGGAGCAGGAGCTCCCTCATTTATTCCACCGGCGTGATGTGCCTCGTCCCTCCACGGGCTGGCTCGTGGCAGCTCTCGCTGGCCATGTGGCCTTTCCATACTATCTGTACCTTCACCCGCATCCGGGTTATTACCGGCTTATCTTGTTAAACATGTATGATGAAATGTTTTTAAATTTACATTTATGATTATCGCAAATGTCTGTCTAACATTCGAGAAGCAATTGCATCTGCTAATGTATTTAATGACCTTGGAATATGCTGATATTCAATGTAATCAAATTCATGTTCCAAGAGGTGCACTCTCAAAAATAACCATAATAACACTGGATTTCTAATGGCATATACTCTATTAAGCTGTAATACAACGAGTTCAGAATCTAACCTCACTATCAAACTCTGAATCCTAAACGAAATAGATTCAGATAATAACTCAATCACTGCACTGTATTCTGCAATGTTGTTTGTTGTTTGACCGAGGCTCACCCCATGCATAGAAACTAACTCGTGAGAGGGTGAATAGATAACCCAAGCTGCGGAAGAAATATTCTGTGTATTACGACAAGCACCATCAGCAAATCCAATGTACGTTTGGAGAGGCGTCGACATCTGCAATATCAAGAGTAAAACCAAGATAAGCCAGAATAACGACGAAAACACACTCTCTAAGCTAAGAACACTGTCTAAACTAACAAACACACCAGCTAGAAAGAAAAACTAACCTAACTAAATCTCCATACCCATCATTTAAGCATAATACCTCTTTAAGTAAAGTCGATTTCTGGACTTACCCAAAGAGTCCCCATCAAAATCTACCAGCTCATAGGCCCCTTTTGCTAGCTTTCGCTTGACAATATAGGGCCCATGCCACATGGGAACGAATTTTCCAGCACCTAATTTATCGTTAGCTTGATCATATAATAGCACTAGGTCTCCTTCCGAAAAATTACGAGGGGTCACGTTGCGATCATACTGAGCTTTCATCCTTTTTGCGTGAGTCTCGATTGCCAATGCAGCGTCACGTCGAGTCTCATCTAATTTAGCTAAGTATAATAGATGCTTCTCGTCTTCGGAAGTAGTTGGAAGTAATTCAATAGCCATTTGAAGTGATGGGATTTCGCATTAAATGGGCAACACTGCTTCCAAACCATAAACTAGTTGGAAAGGAGTGAACCCTGTTGATGTTTTCACTGAGGTTCGGTATGCCCAAAGCGCTGAAAATAACATGTTGTGCCATTTCGACCGATGAATACCAATGATTCGTCGGATCATGATAACCAGAACTTTGTTGATGGACTCAACCAAACCGTTTGCTTGGGGATAATAAGGAGTAGAACTATCATGACGCAAACCAAGCTGGCTTGTAAGTTCTGTCATCATAATGTTTCGAAAATGGTGCCCATGGCCAGTGATTATCGCTTGTGGGACACCAAACCTAGCAATAATATGATTGAATACGAAAATCGCAGCTGTCTTGCCGTCAGCCTCGAATGTAGGCATCGCCTCGGCCCACTTAGTAAAATAATCAACCGCAAGGATGATATACGCATGCCCCCTGGCCGAGTGAGGGTTACATGTAATAAAGTCGATATCCCATTTAGCAAAAGGACCAACGACAATTATAGGGTGGAGAGGAGCAGGTGGTGCGCGCATCTTGCGATCAAACACTTGACAGTTGTGGCATTTTCGGACCGCAATGATACAATATTTAAACATGGACGGCCAGAAGTAGCCAGCACGCAACACCTTCTGAGCTGTGGCATACCCAGACATATGGCTGCCACATGCTCCAGAATGACAGTCATTCATAACCCTTTCTGCCTCTTCATGAGTTAAGCAACGACGAAAAACCAAGTCTGCCCCACGACGATAAAGAGTATCTCCAATAATTTTGTACTGTTGGGACTGGAATCGAATTTTTCGGCGTTCCGACTTTGAAGCTTCGGGCCGAAAGGATTGGGTTTGGAGATAGACAATTATATCCCCATACCACTGATCTAAAGTGCTGATGAGAAACAGAGATTCGTCCGCAATGGGTTCCTCTGCCACAGTTTCTGTGTCAGCGCGCGGGAAGTCACACATCAATTCCGCAAAAACTAAAGATTTCTTAGACTTAGATTTTTCAAACTCCAAGTCGAACTCTTGCAAGATAACAATCCATTTAGAGTACTTGCCCCCTAGCAATTGTTTAGTCAAAATGTAAATCATAGGGTTGCAATCCGAAATGACTGTAGTTTTACGGAGAAGAATGTAATGACGAAAATGCTGGACAGCCTGAACAGCTGCCAGAGCCAATTTCTCCACATGCGAATATTTTAGCTCAGTGGGATTTAACCTCCTACCAAGATAATATATCACATGTTCCATTTCGAATCCATCTTCCTGTACTAAGACCATTCCAATAGTGGAATGAGTGGCGGCGAGGTACAAAACGTAATCCTGGTTGTAGTTGGGAGGATGCAGCAATGGTGCATGGGTCAACACGTGCTTAAGCGCATCAAAATATTTCTGAGCTATCTCATCCCAAGAGAATTGAGCATTTTGTTTCAACAACCGGGTAAAACCCTTGGTAATCTCGGCGTAGTTAGGAATGAATCGGCGTAAAAAGTTTGCTTTCCCTTGCAAACTTTGGAGTTGGCGCAAACTCGAAGGAGGAGGCAATATGATGATAGCTTCGACCTTCGAGGGATCGACGCGAATGCCGGCTTTTGAAACTACAAACCCCAGCAATCGTCCCACTTCGATGCAGAAGACACATTTGTGTGGGTTCAACCGTATACGATAATGCCTACACCTCATAAAAATTGCTCATAAATGGATAAGGTGATCAGCTCGACGTAAGGAGTGAGCGGGAAAATCATCGAGATACGGTTGCACAATGTGCTTGATGTCATAAAATGCATAAGACATCGCCCTTTAAAAAGTGGCTCCGGCATTCTTAAGCCCAAAAGGTAGTTTGCAATAAGCAAATTTCCCCCATGGACAAATGAAAGTCGTTTTTGGTTGATCGGCAGGTAGAATATTGATTTGGTTGTAACCGGAAAAACCGTCCATAAAGGAAAATATTTCACTGCTGGCACAATCATCAATTATTTGATCGATATAGGGCGTTGGATAGTTGTCCTTGGGACAAGTACGATTGATATCCCTATAGTCGATACATATTCTTATTTTTCCCTGCTTCTTGTTAACTGGAACAATATTCGATACCCAATCCGTTAACGGGATCAGATAAATGAAACCTGCTTTCAACAGCTTCTCAACTTCTGCTTTAATTGCAGCCGCTTTC